>CM055907.1:63949287-64431787 GCA_029582155.1 Panopea generosa
GGTATGTGGTATTAAATACACCTTTTGGTATTTACAGTAAGAAAGAAGATATTTATGTTATGATCAATGGTATGATTACAATACATTTGTATTCAGAAATAAATTTTAATTGTTGAATTTTTATAAGATATGCACTAACATGTGCAACTTGCAATGTATGTGAATCCAAAAGGTATTAACGTCAACATTTACGTTAACATTTCTCATTACATGTAGGTTTTAATCCCACGATTTGTTGTTGATTAGTTATTTTCATATCTTTGTAGTATTGCACTCGATTTACACTATACGATCTCGTTTTCTATTTCTATAACACCTATATACCGGTAAACGTAACATCATTAAGTTAGTAAACAGAACAGTAAGCGTATCGCCCCTTCTTTGCTAAATATTGCTTCAGGGGATTGGAACGTTAATAACATTTTCACGTCATTACGAAATCTCAATGAGTGTGATTTAAATAAATCTATTATAAGCTAACATTATCATCCCGGGATATGAGTTCATTGAAAATGAACGACAAACACTATAATTTATAATATAGGTTCATTTCAGAAGTTTTGTCATAAAGGTTGAAATTTCAGTTTAGCTCAGAATTACATGAATCAATTTTAAGTCTGTTTTCTGTATAGAACTAGTGCCGCGTTTTGGTAATCAGAATCCTCTGACTTAAACAGCTTATATGTAATACACAACATAGCCAGTCTCGTAATATATAGTACGTAAATTCATTAAGTCATAATGCTAACAAAACATTTTCCCAATTGTTTTCAGCAGTATCATGTCTGCAATCATGTTTATTTACAATTTTAATAAAACATAACATGAATGATTCATAATAAAACAAATGTATAACGGTATCGCCTAACACAAGACATACCAAACCAGACAATGTGTAGTAAATAAGGTGTCGAAATACCTAACATTATATTTCTTGTACGTTATAACAATTGTCCAGTCTAAAATGAGACACTGTAAAGTCAACAGGAAATTAAGCATAGAAACAAAGCAGAAACTAAAACAGTATTTACTCGATCAATACATTGAACAGACGCCCAGGTGTAAAATCGCCACTGTACAGCTTAAACTGGATGTGTGCTCAACCTCGCTCTTATACCACCGTCATATCATAAAACAATAGAGTGTAAATAAAACTTCCTATATATAGACTATCCTCTTATAACTGTGTCAATTACGTGTATTACGAATTGTTACCGTGTACAACGATAGATGTGACAACGATAAGCGTGACAACATTAAGTTTGTCAACGGTGAGTGTGACAACGCTAATTGTGGTAACGATAAGTGTGTCAACGATAATTGTGACAACGATAAGTGTGGCAACGATAAGTGTGACAACTATGAGTGTGACAACGTTAAGTGTGACAACGATAAGCGTGACAACGATAAGTGTGGCATCGATAAGTACGACAATGACAAGTGTGACAACGACAAGTGTGGCAACGATAAGTGTGACAACGATAAGTGTGGCATCGATAAGTGCGACAATGACAAGTGTGACAACGACAAGTGTGGCAACGATAAGTGTGTCAACGATAAGTGTGACAACGATAAGTGTGTCAACGATAAGTGTGACAACGATAAGTGTGGCAACAATAAGTGTGACAACTACGAGTGCGACAACGTTAAGTGTGACAACGATAAGCGTGACAACGATAAATGTGGCAATGATAAGTGTGACAACGACAAGTGTGAATTGATCCTCTTACATCTTACTGTCTGCAGCATTTTAACCTCTTGATAATACAGGTCTTCATAGAAACAACCGACTATAAAGATATGCTGTCTTCCGCATAATGGCAACCTTCCGTGCACATATTCATTAAATTTATCGTTTTAAAACATAATTATATTAACATCATACAATTTGACTGACCGCGTCTTATTGAATGTTTATTTTCCGTACTTCTCTAATACTCACGAATGATTTTTGGGTATTTAACAGCTATACTAATAAACATTTACGTGGAATGCATCGTAGCAAATGTATGTACCAGTACCAAAAGTCCTCGCAAAATGGTCTTCCTATATTCTTTTGATAATAAAATCCACAGCAGGTCGTTTATTATTACTGCCATTTTTGTAACAGGTTTAACTTTACAAAATGTAAAATATTTCGTTATTCCAATACAAGGAAAATGACGATAAATTCTTAAAGTGTTTTCGCCAATGCATAAAATAATTCAATTTCGTTGTCTTTCCGAACTAGGCAATTGGTAAAACGGTCTAACCTTATTTTACTTACTCCGGTTCTAATTGTCCTCAATCTACAAAAGCTATTTTATCAAATGTATAATGTAAATCCCAGCTTGGCTTGTCATTTTGTTGAATTGGGAAATCCAATTTTACCATTCATGAGGTCAAAACATTAGTCAATTTACAATGTATTTGGAAATCGTATCTGTTTCAATGACCATATCTACTTATCAGATATTAATGACAAATATTATTATCAGGTTTTATTACGTATTTATTTTATCTTTTTTTTGCTAACTGAAGCAATATTTATTCTTTTTATTTTGAACAAATAGTTGATACAAAATAGCTAATTATTCTATCCAATGTAAACATCTTACAAACAGTCAAAACGTGCCTAAAATAGGTGAATTCTTCAGAATATGTCGAACGTAACATGATATTGAAATTTTCAGCAATATTGCATAAACCAGTAATGTCGAGTATTTTGCTTATTCTAATAATGAGGTGTATAGTGCATTCTCGAGTTATGACATATATAGTACGTTCTCGAACTATGACGTGTATAGTACATTCTCGAGTTATGACGTATATAATTCATTCTCCGGTTATGACGTGTATAGTACATTCTCCAGTTGTGACGAAGTACATTCTCGAGTTATAACGTGTATAGTATATTCTCGAGTTATGACGTGTATAGTACATTCTCGAGTTATGACGTGTATAGTACATTCTCCAGTTGTGACGTGTATATAGCATTTTCCAGTTATGACGTGTAATTATCCAGTTATGACGTGTATAGTACATTCTCCAGTTATGACGTGTTTAGTACATTCTCGAGTAATGACGTGTATAGTACATTCTCGAGTTATGACGTGTATACATGTAGTACATTCTCGAGTTATGACGTGTATAGTACATTCTCGAATTATGACGTGTATAGTACATTCTCGAGTTATGACGTGTATATAGCATTTTCAAGTTATGACGTTTATAATGCTTATTCTAATTATGACGTGTACGACTGAGATCCAAATGAAGGCTGAGGTCTTTTTCCCTCCCCCTTAATATCCAGACTTCGCTCCGTACGATTTCCAACACTTTTATTTCCTAAATAAAAGCGTGAGCTGAAAAGAAAACAATTTGAAGACTTATGTGAACTTCAAACGAACGCAAATCCATTTTTGTACTCTAACCCATCGGACTGGTTCAATCGAATTGATCAACAATGCAAAGAATGACACTTAAAATGTATAGCATTTTACGGATAGTATTTTGAAAAAGAAATACTTCGCAACGTTATTGACAAAAAGAACTGCGACAAAATGCTATACCCTATGTGGTTCACAGGTAAGTCAAGCATGCATTAGACTGTATGTTCTCCTTGAATTCTGTATACGGTTTACAGAGTGATGTGGCAATAAAATTTGTCACATTCAATCATATCTAACAGTTACTTTTCATTTTATTAGTTTGTTTCGGCGAGCTTCTGGATAACTCCTCATATATTACAATATATAGGCGAAATTATCATTGTGTGTCTGAATATATAGCATTCTAAATGTTAGTGTTATAATTTCTAAAGGAAACCATTGCCTAATACGGAAACCAGCGTAATGGATGTCAATTTCAGGGTTATGTAAAAACAATTTCAGTTTTTTAATTTTGTTCCAAGTTTGTTGGATACATAAACAAATTCATCATTTTGGTTCATTGCATATTTAATGTGAAAATATTGTCTAAGGTTTATTCAGTAATATAACTAAATTCTAAGGAACTGTGTTATTTTAGGTTCATCAAAGTTAGTTATTTTAATTTGAGTTATTTTTATTGTTCTCATTAACTGCAAATTCAGTATCAGTGTTTATATTACCATTCTATGATTAATGTTCCCACATCAAAGAGGGCGAATGTACTTCAATCCAAGAACATAAATACAATCTACGTTTAATCAAAATGTGCAATTATATCAATTATGATTAATTGTTTATTCGAAACAGTATACTAGTTAAATAGTTCTGATAAGTTATATAACTCGGAGATAAGTACATGGTTTAGTGACGTATCTCTTTTGAAATAGCATCAGCAATGAAAATAATTGGTCGTTACTAAGTGTACTTTTCCCCCGTAACTGCTGTTGATTAAATTGCAAATACGCACTTCAAATATTTTAATGTACTCAAACGTTTTCATGGATTTGAACTATGAAACTCTCAGATAAGAAGACCTACTAGCGTACGACTGGGTATGATTTTAGTATAAAACTTGTACCAATATATACTGTGATTTAATTAGATGTTCTCAAAGCGCATTATTAAAAACATTGAATAGGAGTATATCATGTAACAGGCCGTCTATTCCCAGATATATCAACAAAAGACCATTCATCAAATGTTTCTAATCAGATACAATTATTGATTCCATTTGCACCATGTGATCTCGTTTTCTTGTGTAGGACACTCGTACCATGTTAGTGCCCAGTGCTTGTGAACTCTCTTTACGGGTAAACCCGGTTCAACATAGACATAAAAATATAAACGGTTAATCTATTTAAATATTGAAACCATTGAGCGCTATATGCATTTCATTTGATGTGCGTGTCTATTTTGAAATAACATTTGTCACATGTGTATTCATGCATGAACTGTTCTTAACTTCAAAGACGATTTTTATAGTTTCTACTTTATTTTATAGAATTTGATGAAACTTCCCAGTAGTTATGATTAATGTTTATTTAGGGAATACCAGAAATTATAACATACACAAGCTAGCGTAGGGTTTTCATTTAGTTATTTTCCCGCCCACAGTATACTCGTTTTGAATTTTGGCGACAAATACAGGATTTAAATTTGACTAGAAAATACGCAATCTATACTTAAAATTATTTACATTCCTGTGAAGAATTTAATTGAAAGTAATACATACATGCACATACATCTAGATAATATTTTGTGTCAATATCATGAATGTATGAAGTCAAACATGATTTGAAATCTTATC
Source organism: Panopea generosa (assembly GCA_029582155.1). NCBI lineage: Eukaryota > Metazoa > Mollusca > Bivalvia > Adapedonta > Hiatellidae > Panopea > Panopea generosa. The sequence continues at coordinate 63,954,505 of CM055907.1, forward strand.
ACATCTGCTGACCATACAATGAGTTCGGACTGGGTATGTAGGCTGATGACAGAGCCTTGTTATCCTTATACGAAGCACGAGACTCTTGTTAAAACAATGGAGGTTGTATGTTTATTAAGAGGGGACATTTAACTGACCCAACATGCCTTTAATTATTGTCACTAATAATTTCTGTCATCAGTCGTAGTATTGTTTCAATACTAGAAATAATATCTTAGTTTATATAAGCAGGTTAAAGGTGGTAGAACTTGTATCCGTGAAATGTTGAATTTCGGCATTTAATGTCTCACACACCAATTAATTTTGTACTGTTCTACATATAGAAACATGCACTTCTGACACACTGGATACATTACCAATAGTTCTAAAAGCGCCTAATTCCCATAGATAGTCCTCTGTTGGTCCAAATATGCAGAAAAAAACATGGGGTTGATCAGGTTGCTTTTTCACAATTTCGATGGTTTGATGACATCCCTTCAACATCCCAACCATTTTGACAAGGGTTTAAACAATAATTACACAGGACTCATTTAGCCCAAGAATCGTGTTACCGTTACAAAAGAAACACAACTTTGTAGCGAGACGTTAAATAGGGAGCGTGACACAATTGTTGTTTTTTTTTGTTACATAGAGTTCTTTGTTTCGTTTGTATTCCTCTTGAAAAAAAGTAAGGCGCTCCAGGAAATTTGACAATGAATGACAAAACATGTACTTTCATGAGATGACAGACAAATTAAGCGAAGAAAAACTAGTGTGATGTGTAGCGAGAACCCTTCAACAATCAGAATTATGCATAGTGAACATAATATCGAAGCACAAGTGTTGGTTTTTACTAAAATACACACATGTTTTAAGTACGGAGCTGTGGAGTTTAAAAGGCGTCTCCAAGTGGATAGATATTAACAGAAGTAATAAAATGATAGATATAACCACGACATGACAATCTGTGACGCAATATTCTATAGCGTATTTAGCCTTCACGTACCCGGATGACAGCCTCAACCCTCCTCCTCATGCCACCAATAGGACGTTGGATGGGGTCCTGGGGTAAATTTTGCGTAAATATGTACAAGTAACTTGCGCGTTGAGAAAACAGTTGCAGTTATTTGGATATGTATATAGGTTGCGACGCTTCAACATCTGACAGTTGTGTATACAAGCGTTGATCAAATACTTGCAATATATAACTTAAAATATTTTACAACATTATTTGAGAACAAAAAAAAGTGAAAAGGGGTAAATAAAGTAGGTAGATAGAAGAAAGAAAGGAGAGTTGTGATCACAGTATGCCGATTTAGATGTTGTGGGCAATAAAAGATAGTTCAACTCAATTAATAAAACGCTTGGTCTTCGAGATATATGTTGAAATATTTGACGATTGACATCATCAGAAAGAGTATCGTTGCCGACAGCAGTGTATTCATGTCTAAACGAGTAACAGGACAGAGGGCGTCATGGAGTAGATTGCAGTGCACTGAAATATTTATTTGAGTTGAAATCTTCAAAGGTGTCAACCTCAACATGATAATGCCTTCTTCTTTATCACGATTGTATTCAAAGAGCGACTTTATTTTCAAACAACCGGAAAAAAGTAACTGGTTCATATTAGCCGAGTTCAGTTCGTATTGGCCTACATTGCATGACTAAAGAGACGTTTTCAACATTCTAAAAAATCTAGGAATCATGAAATGCAAGAAAATAACAGAGCATTTTTTTATTAATGATATATTGCCTTGTTCCTGCTTGAAATGTAAGTATACAGTATTCTGAGAAATCCATGGTATGTGGTATTAAATACACCTTTTGGTATTTACAGTAAGAAAGAAGATATTTATGTTATGATCAATGGTATGAATACAATACATTTGTATTCAGAAATAAATTTTAATTGTTGAATTTTTATAAGATATGCACTAACATGTGCAACTTGCAATGTATGTGAACTCAAAAGGTATTAACGTCAACATTTACGTTAACATTTCTCATTACATGTAGGTTTTAATCCCACGATTTGTTGTTGATTAGTTATTTTCATATCTTTGTAGTATTGCACTCGATTTACACTATACGATCTCGTTTTCTATTTCTATAACACCTATATACCGGTAAACGTAACATCATTAAGTTAGTAAACAAAACAGTAAGCGTGTCGCCCCTTCTTTGCTAAATGATGCTTCAGGGGATTGGAACGTTAATAACATTTTCACGTCATTACGAAATCTCAATGAGTGTGATTAAAATAAATCTATTATAAGCTAACATTATCATCCCGGGGATATGAGTTCATTGAAAATGAACGACAAACACTATAATTTATAATATAGGTTCATTTCAGAAGTTTTGTCATAAAGGTTGAAATTTCAGTTTAGCTCAGAATTACATGAATCAATTTTAAGTCTGTTTTCTGTATAGAACTAGTGCCGCGTTTTGGCAATCAGAATCCTCTGACTTAAACAGCTTATATGTAATACACAACATAGCCGGTCTCGTAATATATAGTACGTAAATTCATTAAGTCATAATGCTAACAAAACATTTTCCAAATTGTTTTCAGCAGTATCATGTCTGCAATTATAATACTGGAAATCTAAATTACATACATTATTGATATCATGTTTATTTACAATTTTAATAAAACATAACATGAATGATTCGTAGTAAAACAAATGTATAACGGTATCGCCTAACACAAGACATACCAAACCAGACAATGTGTAGTAAATAAGGTGTCGAAATATTTAACATTATATTTCTTGTACGTTATAACAATTGTCCAGTCTAAAATGAGACACTGTAAAGTCAACAGGAAATTAAACATAGAAACAAAGCAGAAACTAAAACAGTATTTACTCGATCAATACATAGAACAAACGCCCAGGTGTAAAACCGCCACTGTACAGCTTAAACTGGATGTGTGCTCAACCTCGCTCTTATACCACCGTCATATCATAAAACAATAGAGTGTAAATAAAACTTCCTATATATAGACTATCCTCTTATAACTGTGTCAATTACATGTATTACGAATTGTTACCGTGTACAACGATAGATGTGACAACGATAAGCGTGACAACATTAAGTTTGTCAACGATGAGTGTGACAACGTTTATTGTGGTAACGTTAAGTGTGTCAACGATAATTGTGACAACGATAAGTGTGGCAACGATAAGTGTGACAACTATGAGTGTGATATTGTTAAGTGTGACAACGATAAGCGTGACAACGATAAGTGTGGCATCGATAAGTGCGACAATGACAAGTGTGACAACGACAAGTGTGGCAACGATAAGTGTGTCAACGATAAGTGTGACAACGATAAGTGTGTCAACGATAAATGTGACAACGATAAGTGTGGCAACAATAAGTGTGACAACTACGAGCGCGACAACGTTAAGTGTGACAACGATAAGCGTGACAACGATAAATGTGGCAATGATAAGTGTGACAACGACAAGTGTGAATTGATCCTCTTACATCTTACTGTCTGCAGCATTTTAACCACTTGATAATACAGGTCTTCATAGAAACAACCGACTATAAAGATGTGCTGTCTTCCACATAATGGCAACCTTCCGTGCACATATGCATTAAATTTAACGTTTTAAAACATAATTATATTAACATCATACAATTTGACTGACCGCGTCTTATTGAATATTTATTTTCCGTACTTCTCTAATACTCACGAATGATTTTTGGGTATTTAACAGCTATACTAATAAACATTTACGTGGAATGCATCGTAGCAAATGTATGTACCAGTACCAAAAGTCCTCGCAAAATGGTCTTCCTATATTCTTTTGATAATAAAATCCACAGCAGGTCGTTTATTATGACTGCCATTTTTGTAACAGGTTTAACTCTACAAAATGTAAAATATTTCGTTATTCCAATACAAGGAAAATGACGATAAATTCTTAAAGTGTTTTCGCGAATGCATAAAATAATTCAATTTCGTTGTCTTTCCGAACTAGACAATTGGTAAAACGGTCTAACCTTATTTTACTTACTCCGGTTCTAATTGTCCTCAATCTACAAAAGCTCTTTTATCAAATGTATAATGTAAATCCCAGCTTGGCTTGTCATTTTGTTGAATTGGGAAATCCAATTTTACCATTCATGAGGTCAAAACATTAGTCAATTTACAATGTATTTGGAAATCGTATCTGTTTTAATAACCATATCTACTCATCAGATATTAATGACAAATGTTATTATCAGGTTTTATTACGTATTTATTTTGTCTTTTTTTTTGCTAACTGAGACAATATTTATTCTTTTTATTTTGAACAAATAGTTGATACAAAATAGCTAATTATTCTATCCAATGTAAACATCTTACAAGCAGCCTAAAATAGGTGAGTTCTTCAGAATATGTCGAACGTAACTTGATATTGAAATTTTCAGCAATATTGCATCAACCAGTAATGTCGTGTATTTTGCTTATTCTAATAATGACGTGTATAGTGCATTCTCGAGTTATGACGTGTATAGTACATTCTCGAGTTATGACGTGTATAGTACATTCTCGAGTTATGACGTGTATAATTCACTCTCCGGTTATGACGTGTATAGTACATTCTCCAGTTGTGACAAAGTACATTCTCGAGTTATGACGTGTATAGTATATTCTCGAGTTATGACGTGTATAGTACATTCTCGAGTTATGACGTGTATAGTACATTCTCCAGTTGTGACGTGTATAAAGCATTCTCCTGTTATGACGTGTAATTATCCAGTTATGAGGTGTATAGTACATTATCCAGTTATGACGTGTATAGTACATTCTCCAGTTATGACGTGTTTAGTACATTCTCGAGTAATGACGTGTATAGTACATTCTCGAGTTATGACGTGTATAGTACATTCTCGAGTTATGACGTGTATAGTACATTCTCGAGTTATGACGTGTATAGTACATTCTCCAGTTGTGACGTGTATAAAGCATTCTCCTGTTATGACGTGTAATTATCCAGTTATGACGTGTATAGTACATTATCCAGTTATGACGTGTATAGTACATTCTCCAGTTATGACGTGTTTAGTACATTCTCGAGTAATGACGTGTATAGTACATTCTCCAGTTATGACGTGTATAGTACATTCTCGAGTTATGACGTGTATAGTACAATCTCGAGTTATGACGTGTATAATTCACTCTCCGGTTATGACGTGTATAGTACATTCTCCAGTTGTGACAAAGTACATTCTCGAGTTATGACGTGTATAGTATATTCTCGAGTTATGACGTGTATAGTACATTCTCGAGTTATGACGTGTATAGTACATTCTCCAGTTGTGACGTGTATAAAGCATTCTCCTGTTATGACGTGTAATTATCCAGTTATGACGTGTATAGTACATTATCCAGTTATGACGTGTATAGTACATTCTCCAGTTATGACGTGTTTAGTACATTCTCGAGTAATGACGTGTATAGTACATTCTCCAGTTATGACGTGTATAGTACATTCTCGAGTTATGACGTGTATAGTACATTCTCGTGTATAGTACATTCTCGAGTTATGACGTGTATAGTACATTCTCGAGTTATGACGTGTATATAGCATTTTCAAGTTATGACGTTTATAATGCTTATTCTAATTATGACGTGTATGACTGAGATCCAAATGAAGGCTGAGGTCTTTTTCCCACCCCCTTTATATCCAGACTTCGCTCCGTACGATTTCCAACACTTTTATTTCCTAAATAAAAGCGTGAGCTGAAAAGAAAACAATTTAAAGATTTACATGAACTTCAAACGAACGCAAATCCATTTTTGTACTCTAACCCATCGGACTGGTTCAATCGAATTTATCAACAATGCAAAGAATGACACTTAAAATGTATAGCATTTTACGGATAGTATTTTGAAAAAGAAATACTTCGCAACGTTATTGACAAAACGAACTGCGACAAAATGCTGTAACCTATGTGGTTCAAAGGTAAGTCAAGCATGCATTAGACTGTATGTTCTCCTTGAATTCTGATACGGTTTACAGAGTGATGTGGCAATAAAATTTGTCACATTCAATCATATCTAACAGTTGCGTTTCATTTTATTAGTTTGTTTCGGCGAGCTTCTGGATAACTCCTCATATATTACAATACATAGGCGAAAATATCATTGTGTGTCTGAATATATTGCATTCTAAATGTTAGTGTTATAATTTCTAAAGGAAACCATTACCTAATACGGAAACCAGCGTAATGGATGTCAATTTCAGGGTTATGTAAAACCAATTTCAGTGTTTTAATTTGGTTCCAAGTTTGTTTGATACATAAACAAATTCATCATTTTGGTTCATTGCATATTTAATGTGAAAATATTGTCTAAGGTTTATTCAGTAATATAACTAAATTCTAAGGAACTGTGTTATTTTAAGTTCATCAAAGTTAGTTATTTTAATTTGAGTTATTTTTATTGTTCTCATTAACTGCAAATTCAGTATCAGTGTTTATATTACCATTCTATGATTAATGTTCCCACATCAAAGAGAGCATATTTTGGCGAATGTACTTCCATCCAAGAACATAAATACAATCTACGTTTAATCAAAATGTGCAATTATCTCAATTATGATTAATTGTTTATTCGAAACAGTATACTAGTTAAATAGTTCTGATAAGTTATATAACTCGGAGATAAGTACATGGTTTAGTGACGTATCTCTTTTGAAATAGCATCAGCAATGAAAATAATTGGTCGTTACTAAGTGTACTTTTCCCCCGTAACTGCTGTTGATTAAATTGCAAATACGCACTTCAAATATTTTAATGTACTCAAACGTTTTCATGGATTTGAACTATGAAACTGTCAGATAAGAAGACCTACTAGCGTACGACTGGGTATGATTTTGGTATAAAACTTGTACCAATATATACTGTGATTTAATTAGATGTTCTCAAAGCGCATTATTAAAAACATTGAATAGGAGTATATCATGTAACAGGCCGTCTTCTCCCAGATATATCAACAAAAGACCATTCATCAAATGTTTCTAATCAGATACAATTATTGATTCCATTTGCACCATGTGATCTCGTTTTCTTGTGTAGGACACTCGTACCATGTTAGTGCCCAGTGCTTGTGAACTCTCTTTACGGGTAAACCCGGTTCAACATAGACATAAAAATATAAACTGTTAATCTATTTAAATATTGAAACCATTGAGCGCTATATGCATTTCATTTGATGTGCGTGTCTATTTTGAAATAACATTTGTCACATGTGTATTCATGCATGAACTGTTCTTAACTTCAAAGACGATTTTTATAGTTTCTACTTTATTTTATAGATTTTGATGAAACTTCCCAGTAGTTATGATTAATGTTTATATAGGGAATATCAGAAATTATAACATACACAAGCTAGCGTAGGGTTTTCATTTAGTTATTGCCCCTTCCACAGTATACTCGTTTTGAATTTTGGCGACAAATATAGGATTTAAATTTTACTAGAAAATACGCAATCTATACTTAAAATTATTTACATTCCTGTGTAGAATTTAATTGAAAGTAATACATACATGCACATATATCTAGATACTATTTTGTGTCAATATCTTGAATGTATGAAGTCAAACATGATTTGAAATCTTATCACATCTGCTGACCATACAATGAGTTCGGACTGGGTATGTAGGCTGATGACAGAGCCTTGTTATCCTTATACGAAGCACGAGACTCTTGTTAAAACAATGGAGGTTGTATGTTTATTAAGAGGGGACATTTAACTGACCCAACATACCTTTAATTATTGTCACTAATGATTTCTGTCATCAATCGTAGTATTGTTTCAATACTAGAAATAATATCTTAGTTTATATAAGCAGGTTAAAGGTGGTAGTGCTTGTATCCGTGAAATGTAGACTTTCGGCATTTAACGTCTCACACACCAATTAATTTTGTACTGTTCTACATATAGAAACATGCACTTCTGACACACTGGATACATTACCAATGGTTCTAAAAGCGCCTTATTCCCATAGATAGTCCTCTGTTGGTCCAAATATGCAGAAAAAAACATGGGGTTGATCAGGTTGCTTTTTCACAATTGATGGTTTGATGACATCCCTTCAATTTTGACAATTCTGCCTATTTATTGCAGTGTATCACTACGCATCTTTAAACTGTTATAGCATCATCAAACAGTTCCCAATGTCACCTAAACTATGTAGAAATCATGAAAATGTTCCAATGTTCCCATATGCACAAAGAAATATGACATTTTATGCATTTTTAACAAAATAATTGCCCAACCGCTTTCCACAGCTCTAATTTCCTTGGCGTAATATTCTTGCTACCGTCATGTAAGGGAAGCATTCTTCAGTGAAACCTTAAGTGGTCGAGATTCTGTATAAAAAATAACGGGGATCGGTTCACGGGAGTCTTATGAGTACGAGCTAAGATAGTTCACCTTTCGTGTTTGGTATTGTCTGAAATGTTTTACGGAGCTCTGCTTGTTTGAATATATAACTAAGAAATTTCAGTGATAAATAAAATTGTAAAGTGAACAAATTGAGACTTATTTTTTTTTAACTTTGACACATTAATGTCAAGGAAATGTAACTTTTAAACTTGCATTACACAATTCGGATTTTTAAAAAAATATTTTGAAATAGTGTTTGACTTGAATCTCGAATAGTACTCTCGGATACCTCTTCTAATGATAATAAATATAAAATATAGACGTTATCGAGCATTACGGAAAAAATAAGCTCTTAAAGTATGTCCTTGTTAAATGCATTTTTTTTATTAATTGAAATTATTTGTAGAAGAAATCGGAAAAAGATGACCTGCCAGATAACTTTCAAACATTTCCCTTTGTAAGTATTTTGTTGTTTGACTTGAATGCTTTGCTAAATAGTATAATAGTTGAACACAAACTATACACCAGTGTTCGAAATGGAAAGGCAAACTTCCTGCGTTCATTTGTATCCGTAATGGAGGGCCATACGAATTAGTACAACTTGTAAAATGACTATATTTTTCAAAATAATATTTCTGTCATCATTTGTTGCTGATGATAGGTTTAACTATTCTGTGTTAATACAATTCGGTTTTGTTTAAATAGTTTTGTTTTCAAACGTTTTGTTTTAAACGGCCTTTTGCGCTCTTCGTTCTTTTTTTATGATACGAAGACTGTGTTGTTTACGCATTGGAAGAGTTACTTCCCTTTGTGTACGGAACAGTTGCATATGAACTGCTTAAGAAAGAGATCAAAATTCGTACGAAAAGAATGGCTGGAGAGAGATGAGTAAAATATAATATCGGTTACCCACAGTATCGACCCTCCCAACAATGGAACTAGGACCCAAATTTCAATGCTCTGGATAATGAGTGCAAAGGTTATGTGCTGAATGCATATTAATAACACCATGCTTTCTATTCTGAACGGTTTGCCTGTTCTATAATATAACAGTGTTAGTAATTATATAGTTTGCATTTACATTAATCTGTGTAGCGTTTAGTATTGATCATCGTTGTTGATACACGTGACGTTGAAAACAATCAAAATATTAAATATTGGACTTAACTTAATCAATTCAATATGCTAGGGTTAATGTGTTTCTATTAGTGCACTGAATATTCCTTTGTAGGTGTTAAAACTTAAGACAAATTCAGTATTCAGCCACCCATACACTCAATATACACCAATCCTTACATTTATCTCCTATATTCAGTTCGTCGTCAGTCTTAATTGAAAGCTATGTAAACATAATAGGATTTGCGACGAGCATTTCCTGAACAACACACCATCGTTGTATTACTAGTTTGTCACATTAATGTTAACTCTCTCAGGAATAATAACTGCTTGAAGCAGTTATCCGCATGTACAGTTAATGGCTTGTATTAGATAAGTATGCAACATAATTATATTAGATTATATTCTATAAAAATCCAACAAGATTGTACTTTTAGTAATCACTCTGCAAGAGAATTGTTGCTTAGACTTGTATGGACATAAATTTTAAACAGATAGTAGCTATGGAAATCATAGCGTGCTTTATAATTTGAGCTAAGGTATTATCGCAGTCTTTCCACACAGATGCTTAACTCTGTAGGAAATCTGAATCAGGTCTTATCGCAAGTCTCTCGTCGCTGATTGATCAGTTGCCGGGTCAGTGGATATCCTTTGTCTTAGTCATTAGTCTATACACCTTCGGATTGCACATAGTTATATTGTTACCCACCACCACCCACTGCTCCACACAGATCAGGTTAAGGTAGTTAATTCTGTTTTTAATATTTAACATATATGTTGAAGTGCCGTATTCTATCGAACCCTTCACATTTTTTCTGTATTCTTAGAATATTTGAAATATATGTTTTTGATATTATGGCGCATGTGTGCCTTGCTTCTGACGATCGAATGTATAAAACTTTGATGGCAATGTGTGTTGTTCTAATAATGCATAATGATAACCATGTTTTATGACACATGATATGTGCTTTACATATAAAGCATAATAATAACTGGTCATAATGTAACCCATTCAATGCATCCTTAGTTCAGGTTTTTGTTTCAAACCCTTAACAAGATTTATAAAATTATATTAATTTATCAAAAAGTTTGTTTGCATTCTTACGGATTTTGGGTTTCCTGGTTTGTTAACATCATTCGGTTTCGTTTGACCATGATAAGCATGTACTACAGTATATATATATTCAACCTTTAAAGCCAAAGACAGTTTAAACTTAACTTAATAGCATTTTTCCTTGATAATAAGACTCAAATCTAGTAAAGAAACCTACAAGCAAGAATTAACATATAAACTGCTAAATAATGTTTTTAAAAACCTATTTACAATCGAATATATATGTTCTTGTAAATGCTTGTGACACTGTTTCCAAAATATTGCAAACGCATGTATGTTGATTATGTAATGTAAAGCACAAAACTACCCTTATTCTCCAAATGGGGAGGGGTGGGGGGGGGGGGGGGGTCTTCGAATCAGAGAAATATGAATTGAAATAAAGGATGAGAAAAAGGCCAAATTCAATGATTGATTACCTTTTTTAGTTTCCATAAAAATGGATAGCATACAGACTTTACATTCAGAGTTATTCATCAATTTATCAATGTCATTAAGCAACTTACCCTGCAAAACATTTCCTGCTTCCAATAAGCGTTTTTTCCTGGATATAATGACTTTTAAGTTATAAAATGTACATTTAGTTTCTAAATGAATAATGACATTTGCGTCAGTCTCCGAATACATCTTTGATATCTGTGTAATAGGTGATATGCCGGATAAATAAATTTGGCTCGTTCGAATGATCCTTATATAAATGTTAATTGAGTTATGGCCTGTAGCCTGGCGTCAGTGGGACCAGCAGTGTTTTGTGTTTTATGGAAATTGCAAAATTATTATAAATAAGCATATTGCATGTTATTGAAGCTCAGAGAAGATCATTAATAGTCCACTGTAATTAATTGAAATTTTGCAATGTGTTATGGCTATGTTTCTGAGCTTCTTGTTGTTCCTTTCAAAATGTAATTAAATATTTTTGTAATGAATGGTTAGAGTCTCTGCCGTGTGATTAAATATTTTACAACAAACGATACTTGACTATATATGTACGTCTCTTTAGTTTAAATGTCACAGATACTGTCTAAACTATAGTATTTCTGTAAAAGCTACTATTACATTTATACCTAAATATAGTTACAAAAATATAACGTTTTTAACAAAATATGTTTACAATCACGCGCCGGTATTGTGTCCTCGGGATCAATACCAAGGCCAATATTGAAACTATGGAATTTGGGTCACGGTACGAATCCATTTTGGCATTAAACAAACTGCGTCAATACTCTTTCTTGTGAAATTGCCTAGATTTCCAACGAACAATGATTAAAAACCCGTCAACGTTATTAACAACCGAATGCCATCGAAAAAAAGCGGACACTTTAAAAATGACAGAAAAGACGTTGGACAGCTAAGCAAATCGCTTTTTGGATTTTGATGGAGTCATTAAATGCAGTTCTTTACAAAAAAAAACAGACAGATTTATGAAAAACATTTCTAATAAATTAAGGACAAGGAACGGCGTTAGAAAATTTTAAAACTGGTTGTGCATCGAATACTTGGCTGTTCATTCTTAAGAAATGACATCAATTGATTTGAATATCGCCGAAGTACGATTTTATCTGAGTAAACTTGTCTTTGATGTTCTAATATATTGGCTGCATTATTAACATTCATTAATTAAATAATTTAAAACTTGCTGCAAATGGCATGCACTACGCTTGTCCCCTGTCTTGATAACACATGAACTGCATGGAAAACACCTAGGAAACAACTGGATGGAAAACACCTAGGAAACAACTGCATGGAAAACACCTAGGAAACATCTTACACATTTTGAGTGATTTTCAGATAAAAACGAAGTGTTTATTGTTGATGGCACGTAATCAAAATAAACAATGCAATTAATTGTCAACCACATAAAACAACCGTTTTTGTACGTACCGGAGCTTATATTATCAATCAAAAACGCAAATTTACCTTTCCATATGTTATCTTTATACATAATTCATTCATATAGTAACCTATCATACGTCAGACATAATACATTAGAGAAGCAGTATATTCACAAATACTTGTTAGGCTATTCTTCATAATTAAAAGTTCTTTGATATTTTTTCTCGAGAACGAATTTCTATTTAGTGATGGAAAATTTGACTGAATAATATATATCTATATACACAACATCCAATTCACTTATCTTTTGGAGTCAAATGTAAACAATTACATAGATTTAAGTTAATATTTTAATAGTATCATTATCAAATTATGATTGTCTATTACTTTCAGTTATTTCAAAAGCGACCGCAATGCAGCTATATGTGCATTGAACATCAAGTTGATATTTAAGTTTAAATGCACATTCAGTAGTCAACGAGCCATGTTATTCACTGATTACCACTACCATACTGTTCAAAATGTTTGTATATTCTATTGACAAGTACTGATATGCTTTGTGCATAACTATATCATTGATGGTACATCTTTGTAATGCTTCACCCAAAATATATGCATGGTCTGTTACGTTCTGTTTTGTTCTGTTTTGTTACAATTATCATTACTATTACTGAACAAAATATATGGTACTCTCTGTTGAATAGATTAACTACTATAGCGATCGGCTTTAAGAAGAGTTGGCACCGGTTTGAGAAAATGGCTGTCTGTATACCTATAAGGATAAATGGTGGATTAGGTATATGTACTAGTTTGAGATAATGGCTGCCTGTAACCTATAAGAGAGCGAGGTAGATTTGGTATCAGTATGAGTTCATGGGTGCGTTTCACATTAACACTTACGTTACGACAAAAAACGTCGTAAACGTGAGCCAACGATTATTCATATTATTTTTTATAATCATCGAAATAGATCCAAAAGTGTTGAAACCATGAAGAAAATGATATATTTTCTGGAAATACAATAATTTTAAATGTCGATCAAAATATAAACTAACAACATGTTATTATCAAATAGACTTACGACGATTTTTATCGTAAGCTATTTTGTAATACGCTTCTCATGCCCGTTGTATACATTTAAGAATTTGAGGTGGAAAGAGGAACCAGTATTACTCAGGGATGTCTGTATGCTTTTTAAGGATATGAGGTGGAAAGGGTACTAGTATTAGTTAAGGATGCCTATATACTTATATCCACTATTTAACCCCTCCCCCCTACTCGCCCCTTACTTTTACTGCCAGGGTAGTAACTATTTGTAAGAGGAGACTATTAAATGACAACGCTACACTTGGATGTCTGCTGATGGTGATTTAACACAGTTCCATGTGTATAGAGTGCATATCCCAACTTTTTGGCAATTGGATTGAAACTTTTTTTTTCAAACTGCATACAACAAACACTTTTTTTCGAAATTATTTGTTAACCGATTAAATTGTTATAACAATAATCTAGAAGTTTGCAACATCATAACACACACAATGCATTGATGACTGTGATTTAAAATAAAGCGGTTCCCTGATTTGAATGATGTACTGTATTATACAAAATCTTCCCAGAGTCGGCTTTTATACGGCAGTTGTGTTTTAAAAGAGATACATTGCATTATTGGCAATACTTAACTGGACCATATTTGAGTATGTTTTACCTACTTGATGCAAATATTAAAATGTATCACTACTTCTACTATTACTATTACAACCACAGCTTCCTCTACTTCTGCTGCTATTACTTCTACAACCACTACTTCTACTACTACTTCGACTTTTACTACTACTACTACTACTACTAAAACTAATGCTATTACTTCTACTACATCTACAAGTACTACTACTTTTACTACTAGCACTACTGTTACTGCTACTGATGCTGCTTATACTACTAAATCTTCCGTTACTAATACTAGTAATGTTTCTTCTACTTCTACCACTACTACTATTACTAATACTATTACTATTACTACTACCACCACTACTTCTAATACTAATAATACCTATACTTATAGTAATACTTCTACTCATACTATCATTACTATTACTACTACTACTACTTCTACTACTACTACTACTACCACTACTACCACTACTACTTCTACTACTACTACTACTAGCATCACCTTCATTATGCTATGTTTACTAATACTTTCCTTTACTTTCACTATTACTACTACTGCTGCTGGTGTTTCTGCCTTTACTCCATTTTCTGCTATCACCGTCACTACTCCGTCTACTACTCCTACTACTACTACTACTGCCACAATCATACTATTTCAAATAATTACAACACCGTCACGGTTTTATAATGTGTGTTCATCTATTGCATTGTGATGATGACCGTACCGTAAATTTGCATCACAACAAAATTTACGTCGCCGCGTTTTATTCCGCTTATTTACACATAAAAGCCTTAAGGTAGTGCATTAATATTAAAATTTAGTATACATAGTGCAAACATTTAAATATACGTCATTTGCGTTTATGATATTTTCTATCCGTTGTTTATAACATGTTCTGTTTAAATCCGTAATGGTTTTTGAGTATTAATTGGAAATGGAAATATAAATAACCCGCTTTATTCCATATGGAAAAGTACTGTATAAAATTGACTGTTAACATAATTATGCACTCATGAGCAGAACAAAAAGAATAAGCGCCTAACGTCTGCTTGTAAAATGTACACACCATTAAACAAGTATAACATCTATACGTAGATGTATTCCATGCACTTGTAATTTTGAAACCCTATGAATATTGTTTATAAGATTTAAAGACCCAACCTGGGTATAAAAGTGAGGTAATGGCGGTGGGAGTGTTTTCCCTTATTTTTCAAAACACATTCAGATCTGGGAGAGTAATTTTCAAATCTAAAATATTCATGGATTGAAAAATTTGAAATTTGTCATGCAACATAGTCTTAACATAACCCACAGTTCCTGAAAATTTCAGAATAAAATCTGCAATAATTTATTACTTATTGTTTTCAACAGACAATCAGTTACAGAGAAATTTGAATTTTGTTGGAGGAACAAACTGGTCAATATTTGTCATGTGGCCAATGTTTGTAAACAAACTGGCATGCTGTAGCTCACATCGCTGTATTTAAGATATAATAGGTAAATACAAACTACAAATCATGCGAGACTTACCAAGCTTTTAAATGATTCCATCTAGTATCCTTTTTTCAATCACCAACAGTTGTATATCACCATATTTAAATGATTTTTACAATCGTTCCACTTCTTTATTAAAAAACACTATGGTGCCACATGAAAGAATAATTTTCCATGTGTGTTATATCACATGAAAAATAAATGATAGTTTTAGATTCAAATTAAAGATAGTGTTTTCACTAGGACTATCATGAATATATTTATATATATTATATATAAAATACCTTGTCAAATAAAAGCTTTTGAAAGTGACTTAAAATTGCCAAATCAAAAAACATTTCTGGTCTTTTTCTTAATTAATTATCAGTAAATTCTTAGTTACAACTGATTTATTCATCATGATTTCTGCTTAAATGAAGTTAAAGTGTTTTATCTGCCTCCGTGTATTACATTGTTATAACAGGAACCAATATTTTTAATGATTTTTTCATTTTTTATTTTGTTTATGATATGTGCGGTCTTAACATTGTTCATACCACCACAATTTATAATTTACAGTTGATACACATGCATGATAAAACACC
The DNA here is from genome assembly GCA_029582155.1 of Panopea generosa. Taxonomy (NCBI): domain Eukaryota; kingdom Metazoa; phylum Mollusca; class Bivalvia; order Adapedonta; family Hiatellidae; genus Panopea; species Panopea generosa. Next base: position 63,970,686 of record CM055907.1, read on the forward strand.
AGTATTAATCAAAGTTTATTATTAGCACAGTCTCTATCACTCAACTTTGTATCCAAGGTATGATTTGAGGCATTGTGTTGAGAAAGACACATTTTGCAATTTAAATCACATCATCATTAGTTCAAGTCTAATTCCTAATATATTCAACAAAGTATTGCTTATTACTTTTTTATCAATAACAACCCAGTATTAATATAATATTCAAGTATGAATATTATTGCAAGTTCTTATTTTCCATCACTAAAAGTGACAAAAATATCAGCATATAACATGTAACATATCTATGTATTTTAATTTTCCTCCAAATCGTACTAAATGATTCATAATAGTCTATACCAACTTGAATATAGGGATTTTGAGCATATCTGTTAAACTAATTATAATGCTTGAATTGTGGTTTAATATTAATAGGCACATATGTTCATATACATATTTACTTTGATATCAATCAACAACATTATCACATCACTTAATAATGTTGATAAAACAGTAACTACCTGATAATGATTAATTAAAGACCCTGTAGTCCCTAATGTTACAGTGGGATATGATATTGACCCCAGAGTCAACATTCCTGTATCAGTTACAATGTAAACCTTCAGCATTGTTTTACAAACATTTTGCTGTCTGCTGTTATCACTGTTCTATTGTTAGACCATATTATACACTCCCAGTTGATAAAACACAACCCTGTAGAGTAACCAATTTACATCCGATAGACTGATCGGTTGATGGGGTTTTAAGGTCACCAATAACTCCTGTTATACGACTGACTGATTACATTCGCTGAAGTAACATAATTCTTGATTTCAAATGAACTTCGTGTATCCAACTGATATAAACCACAATTTAGTCGTCTGCTCCTATGTCATATCTATAGATTTGAAACATTTCACCTTGTGTTTTATTTGCGTTGGGGATGTGTAATGTAAACATTAAGAGATATATGACCAATATCGGACATTTCTCTCAAACGACAGCCACCTAAGAGGCACGAAAATGATCGACATACTATCTATTTAAGGTACAATTACAAATGGATAAGCAACCGCCTTGAAACAGCTACGACGGCTGTATCATTAATGCACACTGACAATGTCGTTTCTGCACCTTGCACACATAAAAATTGAATCATTGACCATATACTCAATTTCTTCATTTTATGTCATCTTTAAAATATCATCAGTCAAAATGTTTTTGTTACATATATACATTAATACATATATATCTTTGTGGTGGTCTTCTCCTTTTATTATTATTCCTCCTGTCCTTTTTCTTCATCCCAAATCGGACAAATACCAATGTTACATAAATTTCAAGACATAATGCAAGCAAAGTTAAGTAAAAACGAGAGTATATATTCAGTAAAAGCATGGCGTTCAGTACACATTCACGTCAATAAGATTTCTTAACTTGTTTGCTCTTTAAACCATGCCACTGAAACCACTTGGTGATTCTTACACATTTTAACATAATGTATTATATCTTCTGTTTTAAACTGATTTTGGGTTTAATATGATGCTTTAATGAACAGAAGTGACTCATGTTTTTAGTTTGTGATATGCATATATCGGCTGCCGGAACTAATGTTTATTACCAGGTTTATGTTAGATTTTATTCATTTCAGAAAAAAAACAACGCATTCTTCTTCTTCAGTTATTTTAAAATATATATAAACACATGTCATGAATGTTGATTGTACCTGCGTATAACGATCAATCATATGAGGGTATTTTCCAGTAAAATCCCCTTATTCAATTTTATCATTAACAATACAGCGAAACAGGTTTCAAGGTCACACTAGCTACGCAATAAACCTGAGCTAATACATCTTCCCGTAAAACCCCCGACTGTGCCTATATAAGACACCGATGCGTTTGGTGCAGAGATACATTTGCAAATTCACCATTTCGAACGACCGTCTAACATTACCTTATAATGAAACCAGGTTGCAGGATGGATTCGAAAGTGCTTCAAACAGTAAGTTTAATATTTTATTTATTAATTACTTTAGACTATTACTTCAATGATAGAATTAATAATTATTCAAGATATATTCAAATTATATCGTTTGACTTTTTCACACAATTATGTGATTGCAATATGCAAAACGTTGTTTTCGAAACGTTGGAATTATTGCAGATTTTACGTGTGGCTTTTATACTTTTATTGAACATTGGAAAGAAGAAAACAAGAAAGGGATATACAAATATGATTATATCATTACTAGCATTAATGAAGTTTATCTTGATACATGGTTTGATTTTATAAGTATCAATTGAAAAGTACCAATAGGCTACTGGTCTATAGGTAGATCATCGGGCGTAGAAAGTTTAAAGTGATTGTGATTTGAGTCTGGCTTAAAAATTCCATTTGGAGTCATTGACATTGAAGAAAAAATGTTATCGCAGTCGGTAGCGTGTCTGGCTATCAACTCAGGGATCGTGAGTTTGAATCATTGTCCGGTCTCATTCTATAACAATTTGTTTACGATATTGCGTATCGTTGTCATTCGTCTCTTACTACTGATTCAAGCGGGAAAGTAATCAGCTACTTGTGAAGATGGGTCTAGTATTTTTGAACCTTCAGATATCCCTGAAAAATAGTGGTTAGATTAACTGATGCTCTGCTAGATCTCCGTGGCATAAAATGACGCTAAATGTAATGGGGACCGGTCCACCAGGAAGACAAATTACAACGAGATAAAACGTTAACATGTGTAACGTTATTCTTTCTTATTTGAGATGGAAATTCGATCTATCAGGAAGACAAAACACAAATAATGATTTTCTTTTATAGAAGGAAGACTCAAATATCAAGAAGAAAAGTTGCACTAAGAAAATGTGTTTTGCTGTAACAACCATTGTCTTAGTTATACTGCTAATAGGGGCTCTGGTTTTTATTGGTTTGTTGAAGTATCACGAGCAAAAAAGAACAAGAGAAGGAACGGTATGTATCAAGCATATCTATAGCATAGAAAACATAGCACATAGTATCTGTATATACGATATATATATAAGCACAAACCAAACTATCTTAATTATTTATTAATTATATACCTTATATTTCTTTGATGATCTTTAATTAATTAGTTTAATTGAACCAGTCTTCTAATCGGTGAACTGAAATTAATTCAATCTGCGTTTTCATATCTATAGTACATTCACGACATGCATTTCATTCCACGATTTTACACCTCTTTAAGCTACAATAGCACAAGTCTTGTGCTGTAATATGCCCTACGTTCTTTGGAAGGGATTTAAAATCATTATTGCTCATAGGTATAGGGATTGCTGCATATCAGTAGACTCATGGCCCTTAGGTGATGTTTTGTTTTATCTTACCACACTAATGTATCTTAGAGCTGATTTAGGACTGCTTGTTTAGTATCAAAATGGGATATCATTGCACTCTCTTAACGTAACGTAAATACACCACCAGTTTGTGCATTGCTATGCGCTGATACGTTCATCCTATGGACAAATATCTTAAAGAGCGTCAACGTTGAAAATATCTTTGATTTGACCTTGACCCTATATCATATTTGATACAAAACATAAAATACAAATCATCTCTATATTGGGACAAGAATGATTTGAATAACTGTTTACGAAGAATAACATGTTCACATATTTCACGTTTCAATAGACCACAATGCATAGTGCGGTTACATACAATAAGATAAGAAGAAATATATAAATATAAAAACATAAACTGAGATATCAATTTTAAATGCTATTTTCGAATTAAATAGACACGTTTTATGACAGATGTCTGGTCATTCCATATTGACACGTATCTGTAATTAAAAATAATTCAATTTAAAACATTATTAATCTTTCCACCATGATTTTGGTCACACTGAAGTATCGGTATTTATGTCAATATGGACTTACCATAACATCATCGAACTTGTGATAATTTTTATCAGTCAACATAATGTCTCTTTTTGTAACGTTGAGCTATTGGTGTCGCGTGCATTGTCTCTGGATGAACACATATTTATTCTATAAGACAAAAAAAATCTAACAACCGATAAAACAAATTACAAAATACAAACTTTTGAAATATGTATTTTCTATGTTAAGATTGTAAACTCATCCATAAAGAAGAGAAATACACACCGTTTACATTTTGTTTTCGGACAAATTGCTAATGTCGTCCTATTCAAGGTCAGTGGTACCTTTAAACATATGTAATCAAAGTCTCTAAGTATCACTACGGTGATTGTATTTTGTGCTACCTGTTATGCACGGTGTTGTTTTAGGATTCTAAGTGTATAAGTAATTATGCATGAGAGTCAGTCATGAGTGTCAGATATACATAACCTGTTAATAGACAGAGTTATGTATAAAAGTGCGTGGAAATTCATGTTGTGGGCGTATCTATATGTTGCATGGGATTTATCGTGCATACCACTAACACCTTCATAAGGGGAGAAGGCGCAGTTCAGTCACAGTAAGCTAGTGACAAGACTTACCTTGTCACTATTGAACTCGATACACGCTGATGCGCCAGTAATTTAATTTTATTATTGTTCGTTTCTCCTTTATCTATTATTGATATGTGCTTTTATCGCTATTAGTTTCGTTTAGTTACGTTTTGTATTGATGTAAACTTTGTATGTCTCTCCAGGTGTTGAATATTGTAATCAATAATTAAACTACCACAGAAATAATCCAGTTTGTTCGTTTACGTTCTTACACATCAAGGATTACACATAATATCAAGATAGGATGGCAATTAAATTTCGTATTCTTATATATTTTGTATTAAACGAACAACTGTAATTGAAACATCCATGTCGATTGTATAATGACTTAATTACATCTGCTGTAGTAGTAGGTTGCTGTATGGTGTTTAGCGTCGCTTTCAACAATTTTTCAGTCATATCGCTGCGATGTCTACTTGAGACAGTGTTCTGAGCGCTGTCACACTGGAGTATCATGCCGCAGACACATGATATGATACCCCACCCAGTCCATTATACTGACACCGGGCCGACCAGACCTAGAACTCTCCTCTAATGCTGAGAGTCTACCGAGGAAGCTTCTAGTACCATTTTTTAAAGTCTTTGGTATGACCAATACGCTGGGGATCGATCGAACATTCCGCATGCGAGGCGGACGCTCTACCACTAGACCACGCCGCAGTCTTCTGTAGTAGTAGTAAGAGACTATAGTATAACCAATTATAAAAACGAGCTTGTGTTGAATGCATGAACGTGTTTTATTTCAGAAAAAAAATCATTCTTGCTGCCCAGATTTACCATTGTGTGTGCATGTAAACAGAATGTACACATTATCTCATTTACGTACAGTTATTTGCAACGAACGCTAAATATTCCTATTACAAATTTCTCAATGAATAAACAAACTTCGCATTTATCGTTTTTCATCTATTTGATAAGAAAACTGATTTATGTTTACTTAGAAAAACACAATAAAACCATAATCTACAAAAGGAATGAAAATGTGAGATGTGGTTAACAAGAAAAAAAAGTTATACTTTCTCTAATCATTCAAATCACAGTTAGTTTTATAAACGTACTTTACAGTGAGCATGTTACCTGTAAGTATTTAAACGTATATCAGCAAATCGGCTGTTTCAGTTGGTAGATCATTCGTGTTTTCTGCTAAGCAGAAGGTCTTGGGTTAGATTCTCGGGTTGGCCGCATAATTTTCTCGTTCTGATATATTTGCATCGACCGTGTAGCCACACCCCATGTTTCTCTCTGTGACATGAATGTTGACCCTTACAGATATCTATTTTGAGAATGTCAATATTCTAGAACCTTTTGGACAAACATTAGTGTACATGTATATCTGAATGCCCAACAGTTAACAATAAAGTTAAATGACATGGTAATATCTTTTGGATATACTAATGGATTAGTTATTCAAATGTGTTTAAACTATATATTAAGGCTAAATATTTCATTTACAAAAAAAAAGTATACAAAAACTAGTCCCATTTTTGTAAATTTCATAACGTGTATAAATTCGTAGCAATGGCAAAAGATAAAATTTGACAATATAACGGCAAATAGGACATATTACAACCGATTTAAGGACAACAACATGCTGATTGTAGATTTAGAGTATCAAGTACTTTTGCTCTTTACCACTAAAACTATTTTTTTATGCTTTATCCCGTCTTTACTCTCTACACACATAAACGTATTTCTTTTGTTACACATTTCATATTTACTTGGCTATAAAAAGTAAACTTATAAGTTGTATATGTAACAAACTAGTAATGTGATTACTTTCATATTTCATACTATTTGAAACGGCATATCTTTATTGTAAACGGCTTTAATTTGATTATTATATTGTTAGAATATACATATATAGTCTTAAGGCACTTGTTAATATACAAATCTTAGCATGCTTCTGTTCTTTATCATAGTGTTATGAACAATATGTTGCTATTTAAAGTATGGTGAGAAATAAAGCATTTAAAAAATGTCTCATGTTTCTCTTGCTCTTTATGGAAATTGGAGGACGAATTTAAAATTTGTAGATTCATTTATTACAATGTGTATGTAACCTGTTATGATAGAAACGTGTGTATTGTTTAAGCAATGGCACCCGACATTCTCGCTCAATATCGTGACAGTATATTTGACACGTGTGAACTGTGTTATTCACTTTTTTACAGAGAACATATGTTAGTTTCTAGTTATATTAATACAGATACTACATTTATGGTTACCGTAATGAAATGGACACACTCACGAGTTCTGCCATTCCAAGAAAACACCGAACATGTTGGTTAGATGGTCAAAGTCAGTATAACAAACTCTATCGATGCAAATATTGTATTGTCATTAAATAAACAATTATTAAAGGGATTATATTGGCATATTACCGTCAATTCTCTGTCCTAAATGCATACACCCAGCATGAAGATATACTTATAACTTAGAGATGTATTCGTCTAAAGTGTGTAATTGCATAACCTCTTTATTACAAACATCCGGCTTCTGAAGCTACGTTTTTGTATTTGTTTACATTTGCCATTTCCAACGAACCACTTTCGGGTTTCCGATCAATCATCGTGAAGACTCGTTCCCGGTCTCGTTTTCGAGGCTTTGTTTGGGAAGTTTACGGAGTTCAATGTAAACATTGCTCAATACTTTATTGCAGGACGTATTAAAGTTTTGGCAAATATTTATTTACTGTTTATTTGATAACTTTCAAGTAAAAAGGTTATACGTCAATACATAAGCATTATTTTGTACAGGAAAAGTCTTGATTAACAGCGTGTTTGTGTTATTCGCCAATATAATCCTTTTAAACGTATTTAGTCTTTAACCTCATTTGACAACCGATAGTATCGCTTCAATTTTCAAAATGTTGTCGCTCTTATTTGTTAAAACAGTACACAAAAAAGAATTAAGAAGTTCGTCATCAATGCGTATGCGTGAATGGTTTTGCAAAGACATCGTAGCTCCGCCCAGAGTTACATAAACTATAAGTCAAATGACAGTGCGATCTATACTTTCAAACATCAATCATCTCAGCTTGCATCGTAGCTCCGCCCAGAGTTACACAAACTGTCATTCAAATGATAGTGCAAGCTATTTTTCAAAAATCAATTATCTCAGCTTTCATCGTAGCTCCACCCAGAGTAACATAAATTGTCAGTCAAATGACGTTTAACGCTAATCCAGTAAGTTTCCATTAGGTTGTTCCCTTCGGGTTTTTTAATTCTTATTTAATTGAACAATAACTATTAATTAATACATATTCGATAAAGTTTTAAACTGGTGAAGAATTTTTTAAACAAGTTGTTTAACAAAGTTGCCTAACTAGAATGATATGGGTTGATGTAGGGACTAATTTTATAACAAAATTTCATGGTGATAAAATATTAAAATTAACCATATATTTAACTATGGTAAAAGCAGTAGTATAACGTTCTAATCAAACTCTTATGTCATGTGGAACTATTTTACTGTTACTAGTACAAGCCGGTATCTAGACGTTACCAAAACAACATCATATTGGTGTTGTAATAGTTGTTGTTGTTGTGTTTGTATGCTAGCGTCTATTTTAACAAGTGTTCAAGTCGCGACGGTGTCTATTTGAGACATTATTCTGAGCGTTGCGCTATTGGAGTATCATGCCGTTGACACATGGTATGATACCTCATCCAGTCACGTTATACTGACTCCTGGCCGATCAGACTTAAAACTATCCTCTAAATGATGAGCGCCAAGCGAGGAAGCTTCTAGTAACATTTTAAAGTATTTTGTATGACACCGCCGGGGATCTATACTGAGCCTTCCGCGTGCGAGACGGACTATCAACCACGAGACCACGTCGCAATTTCAAATGTATTATAATACAAGAAATGGTAGTTTGAAAATGAAACTGACAACATACACGAGAAATCTTTCAAAAATAAGGAAAACGTATAATTTAACATGTATCCGCACGCAAAGTCTTTGAATTAAATAAAACCTATGCTTATTATTAAATATAATATAAAACAATAATATGTAATATAAGGGATCTAAACGGAAAAAAAATCTTAAATAGGTTCTTAAAAAAAGATATTCAGGAGTCATAAAATTAAAAAAGGATAATAGAAATAAAAATAATATAAAAAAAAAATAAAACGTAAGGCGATGATTTGACTTATTGATTTATTTGGAAGACATTCGTGTTATTCGTGGATAACAACACAATTGTAATGGGAAAAACTTTATGGATAGTTTATTGCCATTAAATAAACATTCACTACTTAATGTTTGGTTGACAATGTAGGTTCGAACTATCTTTGGTGGCATTACTTGTACAATTAAATATATATCAACAACTTTTACACCGTCGTAGTAGTATCAACTAAGTATAATATACATATTATTTAATTGCTATAGATTATATAGCAGTGATTTTCAATATACTCGAACGGACCAAATTATATATTATGATATATCTATAAAAACTCGTTTATCTACTAAACATGTACATATACCGTTTATGCAGAGTGTGACTTTCCATACGAAGAACGGCGAATTGATTATAGAAAACGTCAACGTGATAAACGACGAAGAGGTCGATGTCACAGTTCCCAACGACATGAGGGTGGCTTACGACTATAAACATGTAAGTCAACTCTATATTGTTTTGAAAGGTAAGTTGCAACAGTTTGAAGTAAATATACAGTGTATTGTTAAGATTAACAATATGTACATTTTTTGTTTCATTTTCAATCAAGTCTGAAGTCATTTTCCAACACATGGCAGGTTATATTTGACGTAGCCAGTTTCATTGTGGGTTAAGATGTAAGAGTGAACATGAGAACAATCATCGTCCGCAATAAAACATCGACAATTTTGATAAAAGAAATCTTCCTCTATTCGCAAGTTACTGGCAGACTTGTTTACATAAAAAATTCGGGCCAAGCTCAGCTAGAACCCAACACGGCAGTAGTGAGTGGTAGGTGATCGTAAAACAGTTTTGCCTTAGATCATTGATAAGTGTTCATAAAACAACGAAGCTTGTTTGACTGCTAAAACGATACTATACAAAAGGGGTCAACGACAACGGGCTTATGATACACCTTTATATTGTACACACTTACTTCCCGAAAGCTATTTTTGCCAGGTGTCAGGCTGTAAGATAGTCGGTGCCCATGAATATAACTAGATGCTGAATGACTCACCAGCTGCATCAGAAAAAAGTGCTTCCATCGGGATTCGAAACTTCTCCCATCAGCTTCCGGGACGGACGCCTTTAAGTTACTAAATGGCGGATACTTTGATCATCAAGTAAATAACAAAGTCGAGTGAACATTACATTAACAAAAGTAAAAGTTAATTCATATTTAATTTTTGTTTAAATGATTGTATAAATATTATTGTTGTGGTAACGATTGTGTTATTTGTTCGCCCAGGGTATAATAGTATACAGGTTCCGTGATCAACAGACGGAAAAGGAAGGAGCTTGTTATGCTATCCACATGAACAGAACAGAGACGCCCGATCCAGAACAGTTCCAGGAATTAGTAAAAGACAACGATGTAAGTAAAGGTTTAGTACATCTGTTGAACATGCTTTTAAAAATCTCATTGAAGATGTAACTGTTAAATACATGTACCAATACCAAAATTATATCAAAAGTGTTAACAGTTTGTCATATGGCAATTTGTAGCACTTGATAACATTTTATCGCATAGTTTAGTTAAGTTTCTGTCATGTTTTGTCACATAGTTCAGTGAAGTTTTTGTCATATTCTATTAAATGACTTGGTAAAGATTTTGATTCTAGCCACATAGCTGTGTAAATTTTTGTTATGCTTTTGTCAACATTGTTGTATAGGGTGTTTTATGTTTTTATTACATTGTTGTATAAAGTTTTGATATTTTCAATCACATGTCTGTGTAAAGATTTTTATTTTTGCCTAATGATCATGTAAATTGCCTGTGTTTTTTACACAAGACTCTGCATATTAACATATTTGTCACTTTGATTAATGTCAATCAATGTAATCAGTGTATTTATACGCATAGAAATGATCCCCAGGGGCTATTGAAAATATCGACTAAAATGACATTGTGTTTAAACAGGCTATTTTGTGTGAACCATACACAATATGAACGTTTATTTATTTATTTATTTGTTTTTTTGAGATAGGTAGAGTTAACAGAAACCAGTCGTTCTTCGCCAAAACAATACGTATTCACAAATAGAAAGCTGCCCAGTTCTATGCTGTCCCGCAACGTGCTGCGCATGTGTGAAGGAGTAGATGTGAACTGGATGGAATGTAAGTTAATTTCCGTTTTGTATTTGAAGCTTTGATTCGATATGTGTTTCAACTTTTGATATTTAAACATCATTTCTAAACATATTTTTTTAAAGTTTTCGAGCATTGGTAAAATAATTCGATCATCGTCCATATATATATATTAACATGAACATAGATTATTGCAAAATATAAGACTGATTAAATATCGGAAGAAGAAAAACCAAAATCAAATTAAACATTTAACAGTTGAATTCAAAACGGAGTAACCTCAAGCTAAATATTTATAATTATATGAAATTAAGTCTCCATTGCAGTTTTTGGTATAATTGTTTTAGTAATTGCGTTCTGATTGTCTGTTTGTGTAGTCTATATGTTATTTTTATTTTTGCAATTGTACATGTTTATAAGTAGACATTTTTACTGTGTTGAAATGTAATCAAGTAAAATTTAATAAAGACCAACATGTAAATAAAAACATGTCGTGTAAAAATGTCAGCAGTGGTGGCCTAGCGCTGTTGATTATCCGATATCAGAGGACCGCTTTACGGGCATTGATAGAACAGGAAGTTGTCGGAGCGTATTTCTGATAGCTATGCTGAGGTTTCTGCTAGGCCGGTTAAATCACAGTACATACCTACAATGACAAATTATAGACATAAACCGGATAGCAAATTTAGTACTCCGCCTAAAACACAAAATATGAACGATTTTACGACATTTATCAGAAATCGGACAAAGAATTTCTATACTTGGGGCTTAAAGCCGTCGATTACCGATACAAAGATTGCTGAATTTGTCAGGAAGAGGGGCCTTAAAGTGACTAAGGTTTTCATAACTAGTAACTTGCGGTATGGGTCAGCTATTGTTAAGCTAAATGTTGAGGATGATGAGTATTCCGCTCTGCCAGATGACCCGAACATCTGGTCTCCGAGAGAAACATGCAGACCTTGGGTAACAAGGAACAAATTGAAATATCGCCGTAACCAGCGATCAGAAAGGAATTATGATCCTAGTTAAAGCACGTCAAGTCTGAACAATAATAGTCAGTACACACGATCAGATATTACGGACTATAACCCATATATGTACCCCGACTCAGAAACTTTTTAATGATTGATAATTTGAACATTTTAACATGGAATGCAACTGGAATCATGTCCAGCTGCACATATTTATGTGATATATTAAATGCCAAGAGTATTAATTCTTGCGGTATCTCTGAGCACTGGCTTAGAGAGATCGATTTATACTTTTTCGATTATATAAATAGCAAAAATAAATGTCATGCTGAATGTGACTATGACTTGCACGTCCCCGGTGTGTGCAACGTACGTAAGGGTAGGGTAGCTATCTTATGAAATGTTAAACACGCTAGCAATGTTTCAGCCATTCAAATAGAGGACGATAGAAAAACAGGTGTTCAATTTGAATATTCAAAAAAATGTTTTATGTATATCTTGCAAGTTTATTTACCCAGTTGTAACCATTCTTTAAAAGATTTCAGGAATCGGTTAATAAATTATCAACACTTCTATATTGATACTCAGTCAGGGGTAGAGTTTTGTTAATGGGAGATGTAAATGCACATCTCAACTCTTCTAAACAATTCAAGAACATTGGTGGCAGAAGTCTTTTACTGCTGACATTAATTAATAACCATACGCTAGTATCAGTTAACTCCCTTGACATGTGTACTGGCTAGTAACGCATTCGTTTCATATGATGGAACAAAAAGTTCTTTAATATATCATATTTTATTTCACAAGAGCAAATTGATCTTATCAATGCTTGTGAAATTATTGATGATTGCTCTGTTAATGTGTCTACACATAGGTCTGTGTTCTGTAGTATGTGTGTTCCACAACTTGAGTTAAACACTAATAGTTTTGATACAAAGCCTAGACTTAAATTGTCAAAAGCGATTCCCGAGGTTCTACTACAGTACACTTTGTCTTTAGATCAAAATGATGATTTGCTTCATTTATTAAAGGGTGATATTGCTGATACGAATGGAATTGATGTTCTATACGAGACACTAGTATCATCGTTAATTAGTTCGTCACATACATATATCCCAAAAGTTAAATTTAGGCATTATTTAAAGCCATACTCGTCAGCAAAATTGACCAAATACAGTCGTAAAGTCGATGATTGTCGTAAAGCCTGGGACGCAAATGGTAAACCCCATGATACTAATTCAGATACATATATCTCATATAAAAAATCAAAAACAAAAACAAATTTTCGCAGGGAACATAGACGCGCTATTGAAGAGTATTTACTGTTATTAAACCGCGAAGTTGACGGTAAATATCGTGTTATTCTGTAGGTAATGAAATGAAATTTGGCGAATGTTTTTGTAGAAATGTAAAACAAATTACAATGCACTGGGGTAATTACTTTAAGCAGTTATACACTCCATTTTATCATTTAAACTATGAGTCAAAGTTTAAGGCAGACTTTGAGAATAAAATGACAAATGTGAATACTGAGATATTTGTTAATAACGGTCCGACTGTATAAGTAGCTCAGGTGTCTTTAGAATCTGTCAATCTGGTATTGCGTAAAGCAAAAACGGCCAAAGCCGGAGGAATATACAAAGTAGTTTATGAACATTTAATATATAGTGGTATAGTTGTCAGAAAATTACTTTCTAAACTATATACTGCTATGTTACAATTATCATATATACCTAGAAGCATGAAAAGGGGTGTAATTATCACATTATTTAATAGTGGTAACAAACCGAGAACTGACCCCGACAGTTACCGTGCTATTTCCTTATCCTCTGTTTTTGTTAGACTGTATGAAAATATACTTCTTAACAAAACTGAAACTGATGGTAACTCTTTAAAGTTCAACAGTCTTCAATGCGGTTTTCAAAAAAACGTGAGCTGTGTTTGGCATCTTACACGTAAAGGAATGCAGTTGCCTAAGTAAGAAGTTAAATATTTTGAGCCCGACTGTCGCAGATGATATGTGTTTGATCTCCCTTTCGAAGTCCGCTCTCGATCAAATGATGAACATTTGTTACAGATATGTCAGTCGCTGGCGTTATGATTACAATGCAAAAAAATGCGCAGTAGTTGTTTTTAACGAAGACTATCGTGATTTTAGAGATATTATACGCACATGGCGATTTGGTCCCAAATTTGTAGCTGAGTGTGACCAATACACTCATTTGGAAATTACATTTCATAAATATTATGATAAAGAGTTGGCCATAAACGAAGCCGCAAATAAATTAAGAAGAGCCTTTTTTGGCGTGGTATGTAGTGGTGTCCATGAGCAAGGCTTACATCCCTTTTACGTCATATAATATTTATTAATATGTTGTTCTTCCAAAGTCTCTTTATGGTTGCGAATTATGGAATTATATGAATGGCGCACATTTATTAGATATGGAACGCTGTCATCGAATGTGCATTAAATTTTTGCAAGGTATTTCTACAAATACGCGGACTCACGTATCTTTATACATGGTAGGCAGTAGGTCTATAGAATCAGAGATAGATTACCGTAAATTGACATTTTTTGGTCAACTGTGTAATCTCAAGGGTCATTTTCTTGTAAAGAATATATTCCTTATTATCGTAAAAGTTGATTCATTCCTGATATTTATAGGGTATTGGCAAAATATCGTCTCCAACATAATTATATACGTGTACGTGTATTATTATGCGTGTACGTAAATAATGTTCGTCAAATAGCCATGCTAGAAGATCCTCATCTTACTGAATATATTGCCGCTACTGATGTGTTTTCTCCGTCAGCACTGTGGCTGTTGAGTAAAAGATATCCATTGCTTTTGGGTGAATGTCAGAGTGCCATGAAGCTATCAATAAGTTGTACTCTCGTAATTATTATTTTCAGAATTGTTTTAAGTGTGGTGCAGTTGTAAACTCGCAAGCAATACACACTGTATTTGAATGTATAATCAATGAAGATTTGTGCGAGGCACTGTGGAAGGAAATCTACACACAGTTTATCAACCTTAACATGAAAAGTCAAATAACTTATCTATGCACTGGCCTATGTCAAGTTCTCATCTGTGACAAATTACAAATAAAATGTTTAAAGATTATTGTAAGGTATTTCCATTGCATGATGGATTGATAGACGAGTCCTTGCTATTTCTTTAAGTTTGTTTGTATTATCATTTTCCCCTCATACGTTTCGTTATTTCGTTTTGTCTTCTGATTTTTTTTCATTTGAGGTCTTTCCTCTGGTAATATTTACATGCTTTTGATTAATGCACGCACGTGTGTGTATGTGCGTGCGTGTGTTTGGGCGTGAAAACGTGTGTTACTTTATTGATATATTGTATTGTATTGTTATGTACTGTATATTTTGTTTTGTATAATTGTATGTTGCTTTTTCATTTTCTCAAGTGTCTTGTAACTCTTCAGTATTGGAGGTTAATAAAGATTATATATACAGTAATTATTAACTGTATTTATTATTTGATATTAATTCATGATGACGTTATCGTTAACCTCCTAAATCGACTTTGTGAGATGATTAGTTAACAAATTCCCAATCTGAAAGATAAAGGTCAAAATAAGGTCACCAAGATAAGCTTCATAAACCAATTAGTTCCAACTAAACATTAACTGATCTCTGATACCGAGCTATTTTTGTATTATTTCTGTTTGATTCTATTTCGAGAAGTTTACATCTGCAACAAAATGGGTGAGTTATTTGAATACATGAATGTTATCTCTTTTTTATTATTCCTTGAGCCTAACATATTCAAAAATATTAATTGATGAAACCATGATAGCATTTTTTCTCGGCAGCTGTCAAATACAAAAATGTGCAATACCTCACGTTAATTTCTTCAAACTTTATCATCATTAATGAACATGTTAATATATGTATACACATTGTGGAAGGTTAACAAGGTAACAAAATACGGTAACACCTTTTAAAGGCAGCATATTAGGCAAAAGCGATGTTAATGTTTTAAACAAAAATGATTTATTTTTAAATAAATGAAAAATAAATTAATTTTTATCAATAGTGAATAAAGATACGAATGGACAAGTATTTTAAATTCGATGAAAGGTCACGCGTTATTTTAATCGTAATGATGAAATTGAAACAAAATCCCCATTCTAAAAATAGACTGCACATAAATATCTCTTGACAACCTGTACCTTATCTTTTGTACACTTTCTTAAACATAACCAGTTATACAATAAACCAACATGACGGATCAAAATCGAAAACAGAATGGAATCACGTGATTCATTTGAAATGTCACAAAATACGTTGACATTTTAAGCGGAAAATCTAGTTTAGTCTAACCTGAACAAGTTCTGAAAAAGATAGTAAATCTTTTTTCGATATATTATTTTGGCATATTTAAATATGTATCCGCAATATGGGTTCAGTGAGACAATATGATATTATGGGAAATTGTTTTAGACAAGTTCAATACTTTGAAATATAATGATAAACTGTTTTCTAATGAAACACGAATACAGAATAAAAGCTTCTCATTTCAACATATGATAGATACTGTAACATATATAAAGATGTGGATATATTTTGATGATATAAAGTTTAAAACATATTTTACTTATGAAGGCATCTGACAACAAATACGTAAATGACAGATTTAACCATATGTGAATGACAGGTATAACCATTTGAACAGTTCAAAATAAGTATATCAAGATTTTTCAACATTCGAGTCTTTGCAAAAAAGTACAGCGCCATTTCTTTTCTATATATATAATGCTTGTATATACATACTTTTTGTTAAAAGTATTTAAACGTGCATTATTTCATAGTAAATTGAAATGGAATTCCTATGTTGGCCTACATGTTATACAAAATATACAAATACATAATAAATAACACTTTTTTATCAGATTTTTATACCGAGCATTATGTACTATATATATTATAATTAATAAAATATTCAAACATGGGATATTTAATTTGAAACGTTACCACAAACGTGCAAGTATAACGTTAAATTACGCCTACACTGATAAATTGATCACTTTTATATAATGACATACAAAAATGTTGACATTCACAGATTCATTTTATTAAGTTTACCTCTTTTACAAAGACAATCTTTAATCGTTTTCGTATTTTGCAGTATGTATTTAATCCAAACAGAACAATTACATGAAAAGTATCTGTATACATATATAGATTATTTCACATATTAACAAAAGTGCAATTAAACTAATTTATTTATTTTAAGTTATTAAGAAATAAACTTATGTTATAATACTTCAAGACATTTCACCTGTGGTAAATTAGCTCATTCTAAAATCAAATTGAGCATAGGATAACATTTATTCATTTTCGTACTGAATAAACCCCATTCATCTTACCATGAATACCTGTAATATGTTCAACATATTATCCACAGGTAATAATCTCACATAATTCCATATAATTAGTTATTACATTTTTATCATCTTTATTTATTATATGGAATAACGTGAGCATTAATTGCTTTATCTAGACAACATTCCGTATTAAAAATAATGTATTATCGGAATGACAAGTTGATATATCGCAAACAAGTGATGATTTGATATAGTACCATCTCTCTTCATATTTATTAACTCCAATCGAAACTTTATCTTCTCGAACACTTAAACATCAAAATCTTCGAAATTTAGGCCGTTTAGATAAAATATGGAACACTCTTGCCGCTAGATTATATGAAAAAATATATGAAAAAATCTTAAAATGGCAATTTATATATGTGTATGACATTTTGATTCGTCTAAAAGTTTTTCTATCTGAGTTATGAAGAAATGAGAAAATTTCGCCAGTCATAATACGGCTTGTGAATATGGTCTGATTATAGGACACTGTCATAACAGTGTCAGTATATAACTTAAGTATAGTCATATGGATTTACTTCCTATCATCACTTAGTGTATCTGAAAACATTCCCACGTATTAATATGCAATACAAATGTATAGAGGGGGTACCGGCGGAAAGATTAGGAAATCGTCCGCTGACAAGAAAGTGTGTTCAATATAAAACATGTTTGTATTTAATGGTATGATTAATAAACTGGCGAAACTTTTTTATTACGCATTATATAAATATATAAATATATACATAAGATAACTCTTGGTATTTCTAAATATATTGTCTGAAATGATTTGAACTTTTCCGGTAAATGTATGAAAATATAATCATATTTTCTAGTGCAGTCTTCTTCAGATGTAATTTCCTTATTAACAATTGTCGGCCGTGTTGTGTGTATATTTTCAATTACAAAAATTGTAACAAAATAACGGTATCGCACGTTGTTACATATTTTTTTTTTATTTATTGTCTTGTTTTCCATCTTATTTTAACTCAATTATAATACCACCATAGAAACAAATGCATAAAACTTGTCGTACATATATATTAAAGTGTAACGTATTATGTCAACACTTTAACGATGCTGGTATATAATACTTAATATTCGTTAATCAAATTTGCTATTTCTTTGTATATTTTTGTATGTGTTATTACAAGAATGCTAAGTATATTGGCAATATAGAATAAAATATATAATTAATTAATTATTAACCAACTTATTACGAAAGTTAAAAGGTGTCGTTCAAGTCAATTCTTACTTCTATGTTCTTTTAAGTACATACTAGTATATTTCGTTTTATTGATGCGGAAAATAAAGAGCGACACATCAAGGTCAGTCTCAACAATTCATTCCCTTTCAAACTAGGCATGAGTAAGGACAATTGACAGTTTGAGACAGGCGAAACAAGATGATCTTATCGGAGCCGTCGGTGATGGACAAGCACGCTTATTGCAATTATGTGTTTAAATAATAGTCACGTGATGGGCGATTCAAGGCGAACCTTGACAGCTAGAGGGAACATACTGTCCAATAGCGCAATGTTTGATCATTCAAGAGACATTAATAATCCGATTTCAGGAACTTTTCCGAGATAGTATAGCTGTATAACTTTTGAAATAAATAATCGGGTTCTAGAGCACATGCAACCAAGGAATTAGATATAGTTCCTAGATGCAACTAAATAAGATTTTCCATTTCTGAAATATTTTATTCCGGTTAGCACAAGTGTAAAACAACCACGAAATGGCGCCATCGGTTTTTGCAAAACGAAGAACAGGGATGAAATAACAATTTAAAGTCTGTAGTTTACATCAATAGTTGACTGTTTGATTTAGGTTGCTCTAGACAAAAACGTACATAATTATAAGGCGTGGATGCACACTTGAGAATATTATTGTATTTGGAAAATATAGTTGTTTCCTGGGAGTCTAGATCGCTACATACATTTTAGACAACTAAGTTAATTAATTAGTTTAGAGACGCTCGGTACAAAATTATTTTTGTGTGTTTAACTTAACTGGTTATAAGATGGATGCAATGTAGTTCTCTGTAGTACTCAAGTATCAGCAAAACGAGCTCTTTTATATCAAAATTGACAAAATATTATAATTGACGTATGCATCTTCCCGATAATTAAATAGCACTTAACTTAGCATGGCAATACATCTGTTGTGATCAATTTTATCTTACATTATAATAATTGTGGTTTTAAACAGAATTTAAAAAGTATAATTATTTTTACTTTACGAGCCCACTTCCTCCGACAAATTTAACAATTGAAGAATGATATCATTTTTATTTCGTTTCTAATAATGAGTAGGTGTTAAATTATATAATTTCCAAAACTATCTTTATCCAGTTTACTAGTATGATGTTATCATATTGAAATAAAAACTATGTTTTAATAATTCGGCGATACCATAACACGTGGCACTTTGCAAGAACATGAATGTAGCGATTATAGCATATATACTATATAAGTACACTCGTCAACTAGACTTTTTGCCTATGATTTTGTTGCACCCTTTTATGAGTATTCAATGCATTGCATCTATCTTTTCAATAATGGATTTAAATGCATAATCGTCAAGGTAATACAATAGTGTGTTATTTCGTCATGTATGTTTCTATAAAATTTATAGTTAGCTCACCAATATTTTCATGTAAAAGTGCATAAAATAGCTGTGCTGAACGTATATGAAAAGAAAAAGAAGCGTTATACGGCACTGGCGGTTTGAGCTTGATAAACGTTAACATATATACAAAAGAAACGCTGCTGTCAACACATGATACAGCGCAATACCAATCTAACCGTTCAACTTCCATTGGCAATATCAGCAAACATTTCAATTAAAGCAATTCATAATATATTTTAATCAATATTGCCAAGACATAAAATAATACAAAAGCATTCCTTCAAAATCAGATATTATAAAAGATAAATTGAAATAGGACTCATTAGGAACTGAAAGCGAAAAAGAACAACTACAGTCTACTAGGTTTCTTGCAGTATTCTAAATTACTGTAATTAATAATATATAATTAACTTATAAATACACGTTCAATTGCTATTTTTCCTATATTTAAAACTTCAGACCCATATTTTCAATTTTCTATATAACAAAAGCTAATCATTTGTTTTTATTTGACATATTATTTGCAAAGGTTTAATTTTTAATACCAGCGTACGCAGCTAACAGAATAAAAACAACAACAAATACACAAACCTATACAAATTAAAGTAATAATGGAACAAAGAATAGAACCAAGAAGGATAAACAAAATAAATATAGTTTTCTGTTCTTTCACTGCAACGCTGAAACAATCACGGTTACATCAACTATTCCTCTGACTATCGCGTGCACAGTTAACCTTTTCACACAACGAGATACCGCCTGGGAAATATAACGAGACTTTCTCACATGTTATTCAGAAATGAAATAATGAGATTTATAACTTGATTATCAATGTTAATGGCCGAGTAGTACCTTGTGGCAATAGTTGGTGAGACAGTTCAATGGAAGGAATGGTTTTATCGTTTCAGTAACACAACGTCACATATTACCATATATATAGATGTCTCTTAAAGTACGATAGCAATCTACAGCTGTGAGTGTTTTGAACAAATATTAGAATATTTTGTGGTTTGTCCTATTTTAGCAAGTTTTGCTATGTTTGTCAATGCAAACTTAACTTTATTTCGTAATTTATTTCCGAAGATCAATATTATCTCAATGTGTTATTTTATTTAATAACAGTTTTGTCTTAAGGAAAACGATATCTAAGAAGTTTACATCCTAATTGCAAACATGAATACACTTTGCTGGGGGTGTTTCGTGACCGAGTGGTCTAAGACGCCGTCTCGAGTCCATTAACCTCTCACCGTTAAGGTTGTAGGTCGAGTCACACTCGCTCAAATTTTATATGAGAATTACTTGCGGAAGGACGTTGGTTCTACTCAGATTTATTCTGAGGTCTTCCTCCACAAATTAAACTTGATATGCCATAGAATTCATGAACTGTGCTGGAAATGGCGTTAAGCTCCATTAAAATGACATATGATACATTGATAATAATGGCATATTCATATAAAGTGAGTTGAAAATTAGAAACAGTTTCAAAAAATTTGCAAATTCCTTTCAACAAGGTTTCACAATGACAATAATCATGCATTATTAACATCGACACGCGGAAATTATATCTCTTTTGGTAATAAGCAGGAAATGCGTTATAGACGGAATATAACTTTCACAGTTTTACATTTTCCCACTGGTTACGGTTGTTTAACACAACCGTTCCATTCAAATATTTAGAAAATATGTGACTGATCACATGTAATTAATTGTACATATATTTTATAACGAAATAATTTTAAAGTAAATTGATATATTATGAAGTTATGCATGATTGTTAAAAAGTGAACATTCCCGAAAAGCCTCGTTTGAGATAATTTTAAATTTCACTCAATAACATCTGTTGAAATACTGTCTTTGAAGCACAAGGAAATAAAATAGCAGAAACGGTTTTAATGAGGCAGTTCGTGAGACATGAATGCCATTCTGTTAACGAGCTAATTGGACATGATATAAAGAAAACGTATCATAAAGCGTCAACACGTACTGTGTAACTATTTACAGGCGTCGGTTTGAGAATTATTCGATTTTCGATACAATATATAAATAAGGTCTATCGTCCCACAGGGACATACATCGAACAACTAGTGCAATTTAGATAGTTGTCTGACAAATAATTATAATCAAACATTATATAAATATATGATATAAATGTGTAATTGAAATATGTCAGTAGGTATAACTTGATAACAACGAATACACATATAAATCTGTAACATGTTACTGAAGCAGTAAACTATATTTGAACAGTTTTCTTTTTAAAAAAGTAAAACATAAAAAAAGATATAAACATGAAATCTTATTATCAAACCAGCTTGCCACATACTTTAGGAAAGACAGTGGCTCTACTCAGATTGAGTTTTAGATATTCCTTTTGTAATGAAACTAAATATGCCATATATGTCATGTAATGTGTTAAAGAAGGTGTTAAACCTCGTTCAACAATATGCAAGAGTTGTTCCTTATATCTGCACACATACTAGAATTTTATAATTTTATACTTACTTCATGTATTTTTTTTCATAAACTGAAATAAAATTAAGTTTCATCGGGTGTCCTCCTTATACCAACATAAATGAATGACAAACTGAGGGTAGATGTCTATCTAGCTGATGTTAAGAATACACCCTATTGTTACGATGTCGATGTTCAAAATGATGTGGGTTAGTGCACAATAAGGTCAATGTTGTAAACATTTTGTATAAGCACGCACACGTTTTCTGGAAATGTCCATATGTATAAAATCATGTAGATATTAGCGTGTCTTATTAACCAGTATGTCCTTTATACTTTTTTATTTCTATAAACAAAGACACTCGACAAATCTACAAACATCATAATGATTAACAAGAAAGAACCGATTATGATCAAGCTATATTATATGACACAATGGTATTTATTACATACAATGGTACATTTGTTACTACACAATTACGAAGAGTTTATTAAGATTATTGACGTTACAGAAGTTTCTATTAGCCCTTGGTTCGTGTATTAAACTAGTCTGTAGTACGGACCCAACTCTTCCTTTGGGTCTGTTAAACAGCACTGTTGGGAAAGTCACATTTTAGCAGGTTGATTAGTCAATTACTTTAACTGAAAGTTTGAAAGACGTCACATTTTTTTTAAGCTTTCATTTGGTATAGAGAGCAATAGAATATCCAGCTTTTTCATTGGTGGTTATTAAACCTGATTTTTGAGATATCAGATTCTGGTATCGACTTATCGCATATTGTTATAAGTCTTAACTCTGCATTCAAAATATTTTTGGACATGCAAATCATATAAAAAGTTACTGTATGTAAAATTATACTACATTATTTGCATGCAGTAAAATACATTTTACCAGTCTCAATGGTATATTTCTAAGAAAGTATAGTATTTCATTTACATATATAAACCATAGCTGCATGCATGGTAAGGATATTCAAACAATTAAACCTGTCTTGTTGTACTTGCCGGATACAGCATTCACTGAGGTAACATGTTTGTCAGATTCGATATTATGAAAAACTTCTTTAACACTGTATAACTGTTTCAGAGTGCGCTGCACTCAGTTGTGGTAATACAAAACTGTCTAATACGTGTGATTTAATTGTAGTCAAAGTTAAACTAACAGAGTGTTTAATAAAATGTGTTAACATCAGTGTCAGACGTGTCTTTAAAATAAGGCAAAGATGCTTGTCATGAATACAACAGTTCGCTTCAACAGACTTAAAATAATACAATAAAACATATTGTAACACCGAATTTCAAAACATTGTAATAATAACTATTTTATGTATTGTAGTCATGATCAATATGATATATTCTGTATATATCATTATAACATTTCTTTATTCGTTTAGAAACAATGACGATTCTGGTAACGCTGTTATGTTTCCTGTCTGTGGTGAGAGGTTTACCGGTTCAAATCTTTGGTCAGAGAGGTAAACCGTTTATATATATATATATATATATACAAAACTATTAATAAATATATATCATGTTTGCTGCACGGGTATGCAAGAGAAGTTTAGTATATATATGTAAAATAAGTTTAAAGTAAACATAGAAATAGTTTGAATAAATATAACAAACACATATGAAGAGTATAAAAAATCAGTGTGAAGTAGTCCAGTAAAAACAACATTACAAGGCTTACGTTTGTTTTTAGGGCAAATTTTAACTGATTTCAGTCTTGTGTCAATCAACGCAGCATGTTTTATAGAGCTCAGAAACACACAACTGTTAATGCTTTGGCTTGTTCGGAACGAAAATCCATCGTCAACATTTCGGTTCATGATTTGGCGATAATGATATCCCGTTTTCCTCTTTGTACCACGCGATCCGATTTCATTTATTATTTCAAGCCATTCAACGCTAGGTAAAGTAGATGCAAATTGTAATAACGTCGCTTCTTTATGCTGTCGTTGTCTTTCACATGTTTAACTTAGTCCTAAACTAATGTTCGACAAATGTCCCTCTGGGCCCGGTTGTTGCAAAGGTGGATAAGTTTTAACCAGGGTTAAAGTGGAGGTTAACTTTACCCACTGGGTTAAATACTAGGGTAAGTGTTGTTCGAAATATTGGATAACTTTAACCAGGTTATCTTTGGGGTTAAATTTAACCCTGCTTAATAAGATGGTTAACTTGGTGGTTAAAGTTATCCACATACAAAATGGCCGGTGCAGTTTCTTGCCGCCTGTCAGACGCGAAAGAATATTTAGAAGACACGATCATTTTGTGGACATGGATGACGACGAGACGCGCCGTCGGTATCGGTTTTCAAGTGAAAAACATCGACAGGCTTGTTGGGTTGCTTCCAAATCTTGAACGACCAACAGCACGATCACAGTCGTTTTCACCTCGGCAGCAGGTTCTACATGCATTAAGATATTTTGCATCAGGCAATTTTCTTGAAACAGTTGGTGACACACTCGGTGTCAACAAGGGAACAGTTTCCAGAGTTGTGACAGCCGTCACATCGGTATGTTGTTTTTCCGACAAGTGACGAAGAGCGCGATCGCACCAAGGCGTTCTTCTTCAAAAACAGAGGCTTCCCATCAGTTATAGGGTGTATAGATGGCACACACGTACGGATTCTCTCCCCACCAAAGGCAGAGGAGAAGGACTATGTTAACAGAAAAAATTACCACTCCATCAACGTACAGGCAACATGCGATGATAGAGGTAAGAGTAGTCTCCCATTTGCTTACATGAATCATAGCGACCAAATCAATCTATAGTCCGTTTCATTATTTTTTTAGGCTCCCAACAGGTTTGATTTATGCCCGGAGTAAGATACACATAAATATTTGAGTCATTGACAGTTTATAGTAGATTCGAATTTTTTTTTTTGAAATAACTTCCCAAGGCAAAGTGAAGTTTACATAGATCTACAAAATGATAATAAAGGAAATAAAAATGCGATTTCTGATTATTAATTTTGCTTTTATTCCATTCTTTATTGTTTTGTTTTTTTTCTTTTGTATATATAAGATATACCATTTAAGTCTGTGATATTTATTTAAACATACGATAAATTAAATTTGACTGTGCAAGTTACAATATAAAGTTATATATTTAATCAAATTAATAGATCTACTGATATTGCATGCAATAGTCTACTCGATTATTAAGAATTTATTAGTGCAATTAATTTCTATGATATTTAAGGTTTCAGTTGATTCATTGCCTCTGTATTTCATGCTAACAACACAAAGAATCACAATGGAAATAAGTGTTTACTCTTTTTTGTGTTATCCTTGGTGATGGTGTGCATACCATAGCTCACTGTGCTTTATTTATGTAATTATTTTATTTTAATGTACATGTTGTTTTAATTGTCCTTGTATGCATTCAGTACCGAAATAAATAAATCTCTCTATCGTTTGATAGTCTGCTGAAGCCTTGTAATACAAGTATAGTGTCTGATAAATCACATGATTCAAAATAGTGTATCCCTGTAAAAATAGTGCACCAGTGATGGGAGTAACCAGTGAAAGTGCATTACAATTGAGGCCACATCTGCAATATTAGTCGCACAGAAGCCTTCTACGTTGAAGTTTTGTTAGTTCACCCATCTCTGCAAGTAACAAATAACATTCCCACTGAATCAGCAGTGAGAGAAGAATGATAATGAGAAGCAATGTGGAATATTAATCATCACAGAGACCATGGCCATTTGGAGATTCGAACTCATGAACCCTGGATTGTCAGACGCACTACAACTAAGCCTGAATGTCTATTTGTTGTTCTCTCAAACAGTGAAGTTTGTTTTCACCACTAACAAACACAAAAGTCTTATCTACACACATTTATCATACTGTGGTCTGGATCTGGCAACAAATATATTTTTAAAATGACCTGGCAACAGAATGACAGCATGTTCTCATTATAATGCCAAATTGGACACAACCCACTCCTACATGGGTCTCATTTAAAAACATATAATTGTCAAAGTTGATCCAAAGGTGTTGCTTCGACTTTCAAGGGCAGATCTAAAAAGGGCTGGCAGGTTCTAATTGAGAAAACATACTTTTATCTTATGAACTTTACACTTCAAGGTGTTTACTTTGCCTCATGTGCATCCCTGTTTATGCTTAAAGCTAGTGTTCAACGTGTTTGTGACAGACGATAGCATGAACAGACTGACAGGGGAACAATAATTGCACCTTCACCATTCTCCGAATAGCAGGGTGCATAGAAACAAAAAATAAAATGACAAAGAAATGCACTAGGATTATGTTTTTATTACATGTACAACATATTCCATTTAAAATACTTCAAATTAAACTGCAAACAACCAATAAAAGTTTAACTTATGTCACAGTTATTCTATTTAACAAGGGGCTCATATTACAAGTTACAACAGGCCCAACATACAGCAGAAGTTTTAGAACAAAAAACATTTACACAATATCATTACTACATATGAAGTCATACAAGTTTAGTTAAACAATCTCTTAAATATCAGCAATATATTAAAGGCCTTTTTACCCATTACTGTTTATTTTTTGTCATGGCAGGCAAGTTGACAAGCATTTATGCAGCATGGCCAGGCTCTGCACATGATGCACATGTGTTCAGACAGTCAAATTTATGTTATTACCCCGAGACCAACCATAATGGTAAGTTTATAAGTTTTCATTAAACAACCAGCCTATCCTATGAAATGCAACCTGGACCTTATACTCAAATCAGATATGTAAACCAACACCCCAATACTTTTTTCAGACGATCAGAGAGCTCCTCTCAATGGGGGTAGCTGACCATATGTTCAATTTGACAAACGATGAAAACAAGGCAATACCGATTCCACTAGGGATCAGTCATTATTATTTCATATACGTCTGATAACTTGTCCACTTTAATCAGCGGTTAGAATGAATGGATGAATAGGGTTTTACGGCGTACCAACACATTATAGGTTATTCGACGCCAACAGGAAGGAAGATTCCAGGTTCACTCTACATGTACAAAAACAACAATTAACATACAGATTAAAAAAAAATACATCAACAAATGAATATGCAGAACGAACCTAGAACCTTGATACCTGCAGAGTTTCAGCAAATTCTATCGTATTACTCAATGTGTCGCTTCTTACGACATGCATAAGCCACAGTGATCCTATTCTTGCCATCACTCATGGCTCTTGGAACCACACAGGGGTTGATAATTTAACCACAATAGTGAACATGACAAAAAATGATAAAATGAACATGACACCCATTCGGAGGATTCCTACCCCTCTGCAGAGATCGACAGTGATTCTATTCTTAGCCAAAACCACATGAGCTTCAGCGGTTAGAAAAAAAATATAATGAGATACAGCAATGTCATATATCAATCGTTATTAAGTATTCATATAAATTGTTTCAATTGTTCTTCAGATCTCGCAAGTGGTGTTCTGCTGGAAGATAGTGGTTATCCATGTAAGTCTTTTTTGGTGACCCCATACCTGAACCCAAGAACAGAAGTGCAGAAGAGGTACAACAATGCACATAGTTCTACAAGGAACACCATTGAGCGTACTTTTGGTAGAGTGAAGAGAAAATTTCATATTCTACACACAGAGGTACGTCATATTTCAAATTTCACAATGACATATAGTTTACAGATAATTAGCAGTTATAATTTATCATACCCCTAGAAAGTGTAACAATTTATATCAAGTGTGATTAACTATATAAATATCACACTCCTGTGAGGGCGCTATTGAAAATTGTTTACCTGAGAATAATAATATTGAACTTCAAGGTCAGTATCACGTTTCGAAGTTTGACAATTTTGGATAATGCCGTCACATAAATGTGATATTTATTTTATTATTCTTAAAAAGTTAACCACATAGTAATAATTATGCTTACAAAGATTTGTGTTTATTTGGGGCGCTTGTTTCAGTCAAATATCAACAATAAGATTTATATGTCTTAGTCGAAAAATCTTTTTTAAAAGTGGGTAATAGTAACTATTGTTGACCTATTGTGTATGAAGAATTTAACATGGAGACTTCAGTTGAGGTATAATAAATTATTCCATTAAAATATAGTGAAAAACACTATCTTTTCAGATTCGTTTAAAGCCAGCAAAGGCATGCAAGGTTGTTGTTGCCTGTGCAGTTCTATACAATTTAGGACTTCAATGGAATGAACCAAACATAGATGAACAGATACAGGATGATCAGCCACCGAACATTCCTCATGCTGGTGCTAATGTTTGGACACACATACGTGACCACATTGCAAATTCATACTCTTAAAAAAATAGAGAAATCAAGAGGCCCAATTGCTCATCTTGTTTCACATGTCACTTCCTTTCAAATTTTGTATGGGCTAAACTTATGAAACACTTGTTGTAGAAACTGTTATAGATGAAAAAATTTTTTTATCTGTTTTCTCATAGCATTTCCAGTTATTAAAAGTGAACGTCATCCTACTGGGCTCCAATGGACCATTGCCCCCTAATTTCAATATAAATACACTTAATCTTCCATGAACCCCTTAATCATGTTTGCTGCACGGGTATGCAAGAGAAGTTTAGTATATATATGTAAAATAAGTTTAAAGTAAACATAGAAATAGTTTGAATAAATATAACAAACACATATGAAGAGTATAAAAAATCAGTGTGAAGTAGTCCAGTAAAAACAACATTACAAGGCTTACGTTTGTTTTTAGGGCAAATTTTAACTGATTTCAGTCTTGTGTCAATCAACGCAGCATGTTTTATAGAGCTCAGAAACACACAACTGTTAATGCTTTGGCTTGTTCGGAACGAAAATCCATCGTCAACATTTCGGTTCATGATTTGGCGATAATGATATCCCGTTTTCCTCTTTGTACCACGCGATCCGATTTCATTTATTATTTCAAGCCATTCAACGCTAGGTAAAGTAGATGCAAATTGTAATAACGTCGCTTCTTTATGCTGTCGTTGTCTTTCACATGTTTAACTTAGTCCTAAACTAATGTTCGACAAATGTCCCTCTGGGCCCGGTTGTTGCAAAGGTGGATAAGTTTTAACCAGGGTTAAAGTGGAGGTTAACTTTACCCACTGGGTTAAATACTAGGGTAAGTGTTGTTCGAAATATTGGATAACTTTAACCAGGTTATCTTTGGGGTTAAATTTAACCCTGCTTAATAAGATGGTTAACTTGGTGGTTAAAGTTATCCACATACAAAATGGCCGGTGCAGTTTCTTGCCGCCTGTCAGACGCGAAAGAATATTTAGAAGACACGATCATTTTGTGGACATGGATGACGACGAGACGCGCCGTCGGTATCGGTTTTCAAGTGAAAAACATCGACAGGCTTGTTGGGTTGCTTCCAAATCTTGAACGACCAACAGCACGATCACAGTCGTTTTCACCTCGGCAGCAGGTTCTACATGCATTAAGATATTTTGCATCAGGCAATTTTCTTGAAACAGTTGGTGACACACTCGGTGTCAACAAGGGAACAGTTTCCAGAGTTGTGACAGCCGTCACATCGGTATGTTGTTTTTCCGACAAGTGACGAAGAGCGCGATCGCACCAAGGCGTTCTTCTTCAAAAACAGAGGCTTCCCATCAGTTATAGGGTGTATAGATGGCACACACGTACGGATTCTCTCCCCACCAAAGGCAGAGGAGAAGGACTATGTTAACAGAAAAAATTACCACTCCATCAACGTACAGGCAACATGCGATGATAGAGGTAAGAGTAGTCTCCCATTTGCTTACATGAATCATAGCGACCAAATCAATCTATAGTCCGTTTCATTATTTTTTTAGGCTCCCAACAGGTTTGATTTATGCCCGGAGTAAGATACACATAAATATTTGAGTCATTGACAGTTTATAGTAGATTCGAATTTTTTTTTTTGAAATAACTTCCCAAGGCAAAGTGAAGTTTACATAGATCTACAAAATGATAATAAAGGAAATAAAAATGCGATTTCTGATTATTAATTTTGCTTTTATTCCATTCTTTATTGTTTTGTTTTTTTTCTTTTGTATATATAAGATATACCATTTAAGTCTGTGATATTTATTTAAACATACGATAAATTAAATTTGACTGTGCAAGTTACAATATAAAGTTATATATTTAATCAAATTAATAGATCTACTGATATTGCATGCAATAGTCTACTCGATTATTAAGAATTTATTAGTGCAATTAATTTCTATGATATTTAAGGTTTCAGTTGATTCATTGCCTCTGTATTTCATGCTAACAACACAAAGAATCACAATGGAAATAAGTGTTTACTCTTTTTTGTGTTATCCTTGGTGATGGTGTGCATACCATAGCTCACTGTGCTTTATTTATGTAATTATTTTATTTTAATGTACATGTTGTTTTAATTGTCCTTGTATGCATTCAGTACCGAAATAAATAAATCTCTCTATCGTTTGATAGTCTGCTGAAGCCTTGTAATACAAGTATAGTGTCTGATAAATCACATGATTCAAAATAGTGTATCCCTGTAAAAATAGTGCACCAGTGATGGGAGTAACCAGTGAAAGTGCATTACAATTGAGGCCACATCTGCAATATTAGTCGCACAGAAGCCTTCTACGTTGAAGTTTTGTTAGTTCACCCATCTCTGCAAGTAACAAATAACATTCCCACTGAATCAGCAGTGAGAGAAGAATGATAATGAGAAGCAATGTGGAATATTAATCATCACAGAGACCATGGCCATTTGGAGATTCGAACTCATGAACCCTGGATTGTCAGACGCACTACAACTAAGCCTGAATGTCTATTTGTTGTTCTCTCAAACAGTGAAGTTTGTTTTCACCACTAACAAACACAAAAGTCTTATCTACACACATTTATCATACTGTGGTCTGGATCTGGCAACAAATATATTTTTAAAATGACCTGGCAACAGAATGACAGCATGTTCTCATTATAATGCCAAATTGGACACAACCCACTCCTACATGGGTCTCATTTAAAAACATATAATTGTCAAAGTTGATCCAAAGGTGTTGCTTCGACTTTCAAGGGCAGATCTAAAAAGGGCTGGCAGGTTCTAATTGAGAAAACATACTTTTATCTTATGAACTTTACACTTCAAGGTGTTTACTTTGCCTCATGTGCATCCCTGTTTATGCTTAAAGCTAGTGTTCAACGTGTTTGTGACAGACGATAGCATGAACAGACTGACAGGGGAACAATAATTGCACCTTCACCATTCTCCGAATAGCAGGGTGCATAGAAACAAAAAATAAAATGACAAAGAAATGCACTAGGATTATGTTTTTATTACATGTACAACATATTCCATTTAAAATACTTCAAATTAAACTGCAAACAACCAATAAAAGTTTAACTTATGTCACAGTTATTCTATTTAACAAGGGGCTCATATTACAAGTTACAACAGGCCCAACATACAGCAGAAGTTTTAGAACAAAAAACATTTACACAATATCATTACTACATATGAAGTCATACAAGTTTAGTTAAACAATCTCTTAAATATCAGCAATATATTAAAGGCCTTTTTACCCATTACTGTTTATTTTTGTCATGGCAGGCAAGTTGACAAGCATTTATGCAGCATGGCCAGGCTCTGCACATGATGCACATGTGTTCAGACAGTCAAATTTATGTTATTACCCCGAGACCAACCATAATGGTAAGTTTATAAGTTTTCATTAAACAACCAGCCTATCCTATGAAATGCAACCTGGACCTTATACTCAAATCAGATATGTAAACCAACACCCCAATACTTTTTTCAGACGATCAGAGAGCTCCTCTCAATGGGGGTAGCTGACCATATGTTCAATTTGACAAACGATGAAAACAAGGCAATACCGATTCCACTAGGGATCAGTCATTATTATTTCATATACGTCTGATAACTTGTCCACTTTAATCAGCGGTTAGAATGAATGGATGAATAGGGTTTTACGGCGTACCAACACATTATAGGTTATTCGACGCCAACAGGAAGGAAGATTCCAGGTTCACTCTACATGTACAAAAACAACAATTAACATACAGATTAAAAAAAAATACATCAACAAATGAATATGCAGAACGAACCTAGAACCTTGATACCTGCAGAGTTTCAGCAAATTCTATCGTATTACTCAATGTGTCGCTTCTTACGACATGCATAAGCCACAGTGATCCTATTCTTGCCATCACTCATGGCTCTTGGAACCACACAGGGGTTGATAATTTAACCACAATAGTGAACATGACAAAAAATGATAAAATGAACATGACACCCATTCGGAGGATTCCTACCCCTCTGCAGAGATCGACAGTGATTCTATTCTTAGCCAAAACCACATGAGCTTCAGCGGTTAGAAAAAAAATATAATGAGATACAGCAATGTCATATATCAATCGTTATTAAGTATTCATATAAATTGTTTCAATTGTTCTTCAGATCTCGCAAGTGGTGTTCTGCTGGAAGATAGTGGTTATCCATGTAAGTCTTTTTTGGTGACCCCATACCTGAACCCAAGAACAGAAGTGCAGAAGAGGTACAACAATGCACATAGTTCTACAAGGAACACCATTGAGCGTACTTTTGGTAGAGTGAAGAGAAAATTTCATATTCTACACACAGAGGTACGTCATATTTCAAATTTCACAATGACATATAGTTTACAGATAATTAGCAGTTATAATTTATCATACCCCTAGAAAGTGTAACAATTTATATCAAGTGTGATTAACTATATAAATATCACACTCCTGTGAGGGCGCTATTGAAAATTGTTTACCTGAGAATAATAATATTGAACTTCAAGGTCAGTATCACGTTTCGAAGTTTGACAATTTTGGATAATGCCGTCACATAAATGTGATATTTATTTTATTATTCTTAAAAAGTTAACCACATAGTAATAATTATGCTTACAAAGATTTGTGTTTATTTGGGGCGCTTGTTTCAGTCAAATATCAACAATAAGATTTATATGTCTTAGTCGAAAAATCTTTTTTAAAAGTGGGTAATAGTAACTATTGTTGACCTATTGTGTATGAAGAATTTAACATGGAGACTTCAGTTGAGGTATAATAAATTATTCCATTAAAATATAGTGAAAAACACTATCTTTTCAGATTCGTTTAAAGCCAGCAAAGGCATGCAAGGTTGTTGTTGCCTGTGCAGTTCTATACAATTTAGGACTTCAATGGAATGAACCAAACATAGATGAACAGATACAGGATGATCAGCCACCGAACATTCCTCATGCTGGTGCTAATGTTTGGACACACATACGTGACCACATTGCAAATTCATACTCTTAAAAAAATAGAGAAATCAAGAGGCCCAATTGCTCATCTTGTTTCACATGTCACTTCCTTTCAAATTTTGTATGGGCTAAACTTATGAAACACTTGTTGTAGAAACTGTTATAGATGAAAAAATTTTTTTATCTGTTTTCTCATAGCATTTCCAGTTATTAAAAGTGAACGTCATCCTACTGGGCTCCAATGGACCATTGCCCCCTAATTTCAATATAAATACACTTAATCTTCCATGAACCCCTTAATCATATTTTCTTATGTTACGCTAGAAACCTGAATACAATTGGTTATTTTTTCTAAACATGATTAAAAACATGTTAACTTTAACAAATTTTACTTCTAAAAATGAAAAATGATATTTAAAGCTATTAAATGTCTATATTGTTAATGACATACGACAGTCACAAATATGTATTTTTAAGTGGCATAACTAATAAATAGATATATTTTTATAAAGAAATAAACAATTTGTTAATGAATTACAAACATTTTCATGAATTTCATTGTCTTCAGTGGATTTGTAATAGCCAATAGCTCTTTTACAGGAAAATAAATGATGTTTTAAATCTATATTTACTGATCAATAATTCTAATATGCAAATTAGATGCTTCAATTTCCTATGATATTTTTATTGAACTAAGGGAATATCACTTACTGATTATGCCACTTAAAATAAAATGCTTTAGTATTTAAGAGTTATTTAATGTTATTTTATTTTGTTTATGAATTGTAGAGAATTGTTGGTAAACTTCTGTTTCAACTTCAATTTGCTTTATTTTCTTGTTAAGATCTTCCTCCCTTAGCTTCTGCAATCTTAATTCTCCTTGAAAGTATTGAATTTGAAGCTCTTTCACGTTCTGGTTCTTTTTGCTGCAACAGTATTCAAGAAAATGCAAGTAACAATAAGAACTGTGCAGATGTATAATGACCATGATCAAAAACACACTGTTGTGGTAATATTTACTGTTGTTATGATTAATACGAGTCTTTTTTAATGGTTTGATATTGACAGTTGAGTTATAATCTGGCTGTTAGTTCTGCACGTTGGCTCAATGTGGTTGTCATTTGTATATAGCTGCATTCATGTATTTCACTGCATATTAGAGCAACATATTCAAGAACATAATTCTAGTTTTCAAGGCCTCTGTCTTCTTAGTAAGAACCAAATGTCACCCACACATGAAAAAATGGACAAAGAAGGGGCCCAAGAGGGCCTAAGGATGCTCTACTGACTCATAGTGGCCATAACACTTTTTTAAATTCTCCTATGCAATAGAAACATCGGGGCGGGGTCATTTTTAACCCTAGGGACACCATTTGAACAAATCTAACAAAACTTTAGTTGGTCATCATTACTACATAAACATTTTGAAAATCTGTTGGGCCATTCATGAGAAGAATAGTCTCCTATGCAATAGAAACATCCATGTTAAGTTTCAGTTTAATTGGCCTAGTGGTTTCAGAATAAATGAAAAAAAAGAGAATTTTCTGTTTTCCCATAGTATCCCTATGTAAAATTCTAAGTCCCCTTACAAGACCCCTATAAATTTTAGCCCCTAAATTCTTATCTGCAATCAAACCCCTACATATAGGGATAATTTATATCAAATATGTACAGATCTGACATACAGGTTCTTAAGAAAACGATTTTAGTAATTCCCAATTTGTACCCTTTTGGGCCCCTCCTGACCCCTTAAGACATAGGAACCCAGTCATTTTTACAAATCTGAACCTCCTTCAACTAACAATGCTTTTGTGGAGATATAGGCAAAATCATTTCCATTAAAAAAAAATTAAAAATTTATATTGACATGTGTCCCCTAATTGAACCCTCGGGGCTGAGTCATTTTTAACCCTAGGGACACCAGTTGAACAAATCTAACAAAACTATAGTTGGTCATCATTACTACATAAACATTTTGAAAATCTGTTGGGCCATTCATGAGAAGAAGATTTTTTAAGTTTTGGACTATTTTAAGTATTTGTGGCCATCTTGAATTTCAGATCGAAAAAATCATCTGTATAGTCTCCTATGCAATAGAAACATCCATGTGAATTTTCAATTTAATTGGCCTAGTGGTTTCAGAGAAAGTGCCGGTAACAGACGACAGACGACAGACAATGTACTATCGCATAAGCACTTCTGGCCTTTGGCCAGTAGAGCTAAAAATTATCTTGGCTCAATCATGGCCATTTCTTTTCTAACGATATTTCAACACTGCATATGTCAACAAACACAATTATGCCATATTCCATTCTTTGATTTGTGTATTGATTTGTTTATAAAACATGTGTGTGGCGTTGATAATCGCTATGTTACTTGAAGCATCAGATTTTACAAAAGTGACAAATGACGAGCTCTACAGTAAATGCTGCTCTAGTCTTCATACCAAATCTCATAATTTATTACCTTTGATTGGCCTTGTTCACAACTGGCTCAGACAAAACTGTTGTGGGATCTGAAATATTACAATATCATCGATTAGTTTTATAGAATGAATCTACATGTAACTGTTTTTCACTACATTTTAATATTAAAATGTGTACAAATATGCCCCAACATTAATCAACTGAAACTAAAAATTATAAGTATACAAAATAAAAATAGTACACTGTTTTTTGAAATAGTCTTTTTTCTTTTGCACTAGGGCTGGGCCTGATTAGCTAAGTCAGTAAAGCATCTGACTGTCGATCCAGGCATCGTGATTTCGAATCCTGCCCCGCAGGTCTTTGTGATGATTGATATTCAACAGTGAATCTCATTATCATTCGTCTCTCACTGCTGGTTCAAGTGGGAAAGTTATCAGTTACAAGCAGAAATAGGATGTGTTGCGAACTGGTTAACCTTTCAGGATCCCAGGAACGGTGGTTAGGTTAATTGATCATCGGTAAGTCCTTGTTGGCATAAAATGATGCTAAATAGTCAATCAGTCATTGTAACAAGGATTATGATATATGAATTGTATAAACTCATTAAATTATTTAATTGGTAGATACTCATTAAATTATTAAATTGGTAGATACAAGTGTTATGAAGTTTGAAAAAGTAATTACCCACCTAATATTTACACTTGATTATCTCATTTCGTCTGGCATTTTTAGGTTGACTAGTTAATGTCACAAGTTTCACAAATACAACACTCATTAAAGTTAATTTTCCCTGTTAATCTTAATTAAATTTTAATAGTTAATATTGATCTGAATATTTAACTTGTCCAGTGTGTTTTTCTGTTTATAAATTGTTTCTTCTTGTTTTTAAGCTTGAAAAGTAGCAATATAATAAGAGCAAATGTGCTAAAATATGTGTTAATCAAAAATGTTTGTTGAGTTATGTGCAAGTTTATGACATACATGTATTTGTAAACAACAGTATATGTACATAGAATAAATGTCATAAGATATTAAAGTTTTATTTTATGACATTAACAAATAAGTGTTGGGATGAGTTTTTTTCTTGACTCCATTTTAACATGTTAACTTCATCTACTTTTAAAGTGACCTGCTATATCGATGCCGACTCGATGAAAAAGCAAGAGCTGTTGGAGGGACAGTGCGCTCGACTATTAGAATCTTTGTCACAGAAGTACAAATTTGATTGAGACTGATGACAAATCCAGGCAAATAGGAGTTACCTAACTTACAAAATTGACAAAATTAAGGAGGTCTTATAACTGCAATACTGTGTATGAAGTTTCAATCACATACATGCAGTGACTGCTGAGTTAAAAAAATTTCTAAGTAAAACAAAGGCCCAAAAAAATCTCGCAAGAGTTATCTGACTTGATCAATTTGTTTGATTTCATGACTACAAAGCCATATGTAAAGTATCAATCAAATACATTAAGCGGTTGGTGTAATATGGACTTAACAGTACTTGCCGAAGTTCTAAGTAAAAGAAGGGCAATTATTTGCATCATATTCATGCAAGAGTTATCTAACTTAGTAACTGTAGTAGGGCTGATGACTAGGAAAGCTTGTGTAAAGTTTCAATGTAATACATGCAGCCGACGCCTGGGTGAGTAGAATAGCTCTCTTTATTATTCGAATAGTCGAACTAAAAATTGTTTCAATGAAACAACAATTATTGTCAATAAATTAAATGAAAAACATTTTATAAATAAAAGGGTGCATCATAAAAGCGTGCATCATGAATATATTATACAAGTTTTTTTAATTAATCTATAAATTTTTCTGCCTATTTGATTCATCAGAATAAGTAAATTATTCCTCTGTCTTGTACACCTGGTAACGATATCATCATTTTTAAAAGGATTACATATTTTTTGCTATCTCAACATTTTGCAGAGATAAAATGCATGTGCTGTATGAAAAATCATAACATCCCACATGTGATTTAAATATAATGCATGTCAAAACTATGTTTAAAATATGAAAATACCTTGGTTGGACGAAACTGCTGAGGCTGTGGTCAATGTGGGCACGTTGTGAAAATCACTGTTTTCAATTAAACCTGTTTCTGTAAAGTAAATTTTAAACTAGACTTTGTATTCAAAGAAACAAAATACCCCGCCCCCTTACAATCACAAATATTACAGCATTATAATATTCATCAGACTTGAAAACGCCACATCACTGATATGCATCACTGGACTTCAAGTGGCCATCACAGGCCAGTGTAGGGACCATTTACAAATTGAAAAACATGATTAAAAGTGGGTGTTATGAATATAAAATTCAACAATACCGTTACTAGGGTAAGATGCAGTGGCTGAGCCACTTGATCAAGATGTCACATATAGCCCAATATATTTTGTGTGTAGATTACCACTCACAAATAGTTATTTTTAACAATTACATACGTCAGATTTTCCACATGACTTCGTTTTATGATTTATTTTCATTTCAATGATAATTGGGTCTGGTTAGCTCAGTTATAGACATATATCTGACTATACAGGGATCACGAGCTGAATCACTGCCTTGACTCAGTCTCTGTAAGTGTCATTCTTCTCTCGTCGCTGATTCAAGTGGGAAACTTATCATTGGAGTTAAATTGTAGAGAAAAAGTGTGCTGTAGTATTGGATTACCTTCCAGGATCACGGGAGACTTAACCCTGATGTCATAAACATTTATATTCTAAAGGCCCTTGTAAATACTAAAACAAGACAAAAACTTTCTTTATTAAAATACAATTACATGGGTATCACATACATTCTAGTGCGAACAGTTCCGTGTCAAAATCTTTACTGCAAGATTCATCGTTTTGTCCTATAAAATTGAAACAGGACACGTGAGATTTTAACTTCAAATCAATAACTATAAAACAAAGTACATGCTATTTCATATGGATAGATCTATAAAAAAAGGAAATGTTTCGAGCATTTCTAGGCTGAGGCTAAGTTTAGGGATTTGGTGGGTGGGGTTCAGTGCTCGAAATCCCGTAATGGAGACAAAACAAACAGAAATGCGGCAACTTATGGCTACGGATAGTACATAATTTTTATGTAGATCTATCTAGTAATATTCTGAAACTGTATTAGATCTATTAAGTTCACAAAAATATATCTACCTCCATTATCCCGACAAAAGTTTCAATGACTGTAGTTTCTACCGCCAAGGAACAACACTGATTCAATGAATGTGGGTCACTTGCAAGGGAGATAATAATTTAGAAAGAGAGGACCCTCGAGGGGATAATCAGTATTCAATTTTGCTCATGACCTATATAGAGAGACCTTGATTATGTGTATGAACTTACGAATATGCTGTTTTATAAATTGTGATTATTAAAAAGAAAGAAACATTGAATATCATAATATGGTGCGTCCTGTGTAACGTGTAAGAATAACATAAACTGAAAAACAGACTATAGATTTGGCCCCGGTTTCATGGTTCGATTATCATGAATAAAAATAGTGAAATAATTAACACTTGCGGAATGATGTTTAATTTTTCTTTTAGATAAAGAAACCGGGTTGTATATATATATATATAAAG
Source organism: Panopea generosa (assembly GCA_029582155.1). Taxonomy (NCBI): domain Eukaryota; kingdom Metazoa; phylum Mollusca; class Bivalvia; order Adapedonta; family Hiatellidae; genus Panopea; species Panopea generosa. The sequence continues at coordinate 64,010,145 of CM055907.1, forward strand.
AGACTATATCAAGTAAACAAACCCGGATAGGGTAGCATTATAGTTTCACACTGTAGTGCGCCGGGCACCCCCTTAAACCCTGCAGACTCCCTATACATGTCTATGACCCGATGTGTCTCCGTAGACAGGTCCTCTGGTGGAGGTCCACCGCCAGTTCGCTTAGCCTCAATGTTAAACTTAGAGAACTCTTTCTTGGCCACTTTCTTCATTGCACGCCACTTCTCTTTTACCTCATCTACTGTCCTTTGGGAAACACCAACGGCATTGATGTCCGTGGTGATATCCACCCATACTTTGCGGATCGTTTCTCTGGTCACCGTATCATTAAATCTACCTTCTATACATTATATGTTGTGTTCAACTTTCTGTCTTAGAACTGCGACCTCACTGGACGTGAAATTCTTTGCTCTTTTCCTTTTCCCAGACACTGACAGAGACGGTGAGCTCATTGTGTACTAGTTGGCAATTTGCAGACGAGTATAGTAAATCTAAAGCGGAAATAGTAAAAGGCCCTGGAATGTTTTAGAAAAAATGCATTTCGGGATTTGTTGATATTTTTAGCTAACCGCAGTCGGGTTGTTAACCTCGAGGATATTTTGGATCCAACAACAGCTTAACCCAAGATGGTTAACTAACCAAGAGTATCTATTTTAACCCCTGGGATAACTTTAACCACTTGGATAACTTATCCACCTTTCCAACAACCGGGGCCTGGACGACATTGTTCCAAGGACATTTCTCCTAATGTATTGAGCATTACGGTGTAACCTTCAAACTAAATATATTTTAACTTCATTATTTTTAGATGACGATATATTGAAGAAAGGGGGGAATGCAATACATATCTTCGAATAAGTCAAATTAAGCGTAAAATAGTTTTATTGACAGTAGTGAAAACATCTAGACTTTAAGAAAACAACATGTACATGTCATAGCATAAATGTACATTTCATAACGTAAATGTACATGTCATTACGTAAATGTACATGCCATAACGTACACAATAGCATTTATCTTATAACGTAAATAAACATGTTATGACGACTTTAGTTTTTTTATATTACAGAAGTTAATGTAAGATTCTGAATAGTACACTTGTGTTGCACATTTTCATTTTTTTTCACAGCGACTATTCATCAATATCGTACACGAAATAATGTTAAAAGTTATCAGGATTTTTCAAATTTCTAAAATATCTTTTCCCTCGAATAGCCAATATGGTATCTATTTAAACATGCCAAAAAGATATACTGAAAAAAAAAATTTCTTAACTTCAGCCACGCTCCTAGGTTAGACTAAAATAGATTTCCGGTAAAAATTGCAACATATTTAATAAGACACGTGATTTAATGTTGATATCAATATGATCCGTTACACAGGTTTACACATAGTACATTACACAAGAAAGAGTCCGAATGACGATGCGAAGTTCGTCAAGCAGTATTTCAGTGCTGTCTACTTTTAGATTTGGAATTTCATTTCAAGTCTACCACTCCAGTTTAAATATCGATTTTTTCATGTTTTTGTGGATTTTACAAACCAAAGCATTCGAATTTTATTTATTAATGATATTGATATGCTTTTTATCCATTTCAGTAATCATTTCATTTTTTAAGCATTTACAGCAATTTAAGGTGTAATCCAACAATTGAATTCTGTTCTTTATTTATAGTAAATAATAACAATTTGAACGCTTGTCGTTCATAGAGAGACCCATATGAAAGAAGTGAAACTTACGTTTTACTGTTTGTCAACCTCTGCACTTCCAAAATATTATGAGAAAATGTTCTGCTCAGTGTGTACAATGTTGTCAAAGTGAAAGTAGTTTTCAGAAACCATGTATTCATACTCCAATTTACAAGCATCAATTTGTTTTTCTAGATTCATAATTCAAACATGACGATGCATTCAAAAATGAGCATTCAAATAAGAAAAAATGCATTTTTAAAGAAGAAGAAACGAGGATTATTTATAACCGCCATTATGCGACTATCCCAAGGAAGCACTTTCTTTTTCAATTGTTGGTACTATGCCTTTACATGATATACTCTCTTTAACATCTAGTGCCTTGTAAAGTAGCAATTTTCAATCGCCAGACAGCATAGACCAGCCGTCTTATAACGCTTTACTGACAAGTCACGATACTATCAAAGCACATAAAAACAGTATTTCTTGTTTATGTTAACGCTATAGCCAGACATTTAAATAAACTTGAGAATCAACGTTGTCAGACTGTAGTCAACAGTATAACGTTATGACATGTAAACAGAAGGTGAATTATGTCATTATTTGTCTTATATTCATCATATGTATTTTGAATTGATTATTGAGTGGTACCGAACCTGCAGCATTCATTTTTCGGATATTTTATCACAAAGTTTGGTTACAATTATATAATATGTAGTTAGTAACTGTTAGTCTTAAATTGTGATATGCTATCTTTAAGTCTTACTATTGTCTGGCTACACTTTTTATGAGCTTGTTTTTTGTTGTTTAACAAGATAAACACAACTGCCAGAAACAATAAAGGGTCACCTGATTTACTTGTAGTATGTATTCTCCGTATATAAGACAGTGCGCGTCAAATTGTATAAAGGCATACATTAAAACATCAATATACACTATGTTGAGCACGTGGTCAAGTGGTAGAGCACCGAGCCCATGATCGGATGCTCATGGATTCGATCCTCCATCACGGCTATAAGTGGTGTCCTTGAGCACTTTTCCGTATATGTTAAGTGCTGGTTCTTCCCAGAAGACTTCGAGCGTTTTAAGAACTTGTTTCACAATCGAAGTAAACTAAATAAGTTTAAACTATCAATATACACCATTAAAACCCGCTGGTAGAAATATAGTATATCATAATCGGACCTTAAATTTGTATCGATGCATTAGAAGTATACATTAAGATGAATATGCAATTAAAAACGTTTTGCAAATAGCACAAATAGTCAAAATGGTCTTATCCACGACAAGAAAGATGACGAGTTTGTTATAATACACATGCATCTGTCCATGTGGCGCCGTGTATGTTTTAAAATCAACTTGAAAAATAACGTTATGATTTTTTTTTCAAGATGCAACTCTACTGCAGAGGTATTCCGGCCTGACGAGATAATATTACTGGATAACCTCGGAACAGAGCAAAACGTTCCGTTTAGAGAGGTTTTCGGTTTATATAGGTTTTAGCTTGTTTTTACTCAATATCGTTTCCTGATAAATTTTATGCCTTCACACAACAGCCAGGACAAAAATCGGAGAATGAAATGGTTTTTACAATGCTTCATGTAATACGTTTAATTATAAACATCTCTGAATTTTCAATACGTTAAATATGCATGTAGAAGGAGATCAAGACTTGATGTCTGTAATAACAATAAATTCTGATCTAGTTATAAACTATAAACGTATGGTGGCAACACTGACGACGACGACAACGAAAACCACGACGCCGATGATAGGGTGATTTTTCTTGATAAAGACGAAATAGAAAGGGTTGAATACAAATTTAGCAAAGACATGCCCTACATCAATATTGTGCGTATACTAAATAGGCTAGACACATATGTAAAGTCAAGTTTCTTATTATGACCAGATTGTATCGTGACATACAATAAAGACCAGACGTCTGTGGTATATTGAGATAATAAATAATCATAGTATGTTAATTTGGTTCGCAGCATTTTCCAAATGTCAACCAGCCTTGCACATATACAAAGCTAAACATCAGGAACATACAGTTGACTTGAAGAGGTGATATATGTGTATGCAGGTTTATAAACTTGCTACAAGACAATTATAGATTTATTATGATTTATGAAAGTCATTGTCAATGATGCGCTGTTATACTTAATCGTTGTATTGAATAACTGTATAAAACAAGATGAGTAAACGGACAAACTGTACGGCATACTTATTCTGAAAAAAAAACGTCACTCTAAAGCTGGAATTTACACTCTGAAACGTCACTCTAAAGCTTGGATTTACGTGCTGAAACGTCGCTGTAAAGCTGGGACATACGCTTATTAATAATTACTATCGTCAATGTACACATTTTGATTATTTAGCAAACATAGCAAGAAAATACATACATTTAACGAGAGGTAGTATGTTATGAAGATTTAATGACCATTTTAAAAACATTATTGGTTCTGTTATTGTAAGTATATTATTGTAAATCTCGTGGTCCAGTGGAAGAACATAGGGTCCTTGATTGGTGGGTCGTGGGTTCGCTCGTCCGATACGAAGCAAAACACAGTAATTTTATTTTATAACACAATGTGGATATTAGTCACTTACACGTTCTATAGTTTCTGAACACTAAGATAAGATGTCTCAATGACAGGAAATCTCTAACATAAATGATATATTATAAAGCACGCCGTTGATGAATGCATTGCTTGTATTCGTACTCGTCTACAGTACAGTTGTGTACTGTTGTTAAAATGTGTTGTTTAATTTTGAATAGTTTTCACGAATCAATATTTGTGATATAAGCTCAATCAACTTATATAATACATCGGTCATTTAATAAAAAGTAAATATATTAGAAGAATGCAAAACAAACAAATATTTTTTTTTTATATTTAAAATTAGAAATAAAGAAATTCATTATTGTGAACAGTTTTCATATTAGAATGTATAAAAATATTCTAAATATACTTGTTATGCAAAATCTTAGCATGCAAATATATATTATTCAAACTTATCTTCTTCTATTATGTTATGAAAAATGTATTGCTATGTACATATATGTATGTGTAAAATGAAAAATAAAATAACCAAAGAAAAAGATAAGCTCAATTAACTGCAATTCGTTTACAAAATTACGATTTCCTCATGAATGCAAACATGAGTTGACAGCTATGTTCAAATACTGAAGACAAATAATGAATAACACATATTGTCTTGTTTCTTTATATTGTAAAGCAGTGTGTTGTTTTAGAAGTCATGTGAATTCGTTTGTTCTGTTTTAACATAACAAAATAGTATTGGTATTGTGTACTCGATGTGGTTAGACGTTGTGAATAGATGTTTTATTATCCCTTTTCAAATTAAAACACATACTTATCGTTAATATTTAAGAGAACCAATTTATCCAAACAACACGCACAAGCTAGTGTATAAGCACGGTATTTTATTTCATCGAAAATGCGTTACGATGTCTATTATCCTAGTGATGCAAGTTTACAAGCATAAAACAGATGCATCTATTAAATTGTTCTTTCCAGTTTTTATTCGTATTATCCTAGTTATTACATGAGAATGAATACTTACAACATGTTTATTACATATTACATCACAATTTTTTACGAATATATATATGTTTTATAGAAATGTTATCTCCCCAGTCTAAATTCTTCTCAATGTTTAATTCGTCGTAGTAGTTATACAACTATTAAATAACTAATAACAAACTTTTCAGTATAGTCATAAAGGAAATGGTTCGCCTCAGATGACGCGAACTGGGTCAATGTAAACCCATACTGGACCAGTACGAAATAACAGACAAATGTGAACAGCCACTGGGTCAAAACAACTTCCTTTGGTTGTAATTCTAACAACATAGAGGATATTTGTTTGTTTTGGTGTAAGATCTAATTATATTTCATCAACTTTTAGTTATCACCATAAGTCATATTCTCACATGTGTCTTGCTTGCCTAAGGGAGATTATCAGTTTTGGCGATCACGAGATAAAAATATCATTACACCTTACACCAAAACAAACAAATTTTCATTTTATTTTATGCATGTACATGATTTTTTGTTTATTTTGACTTGAATTCACGATTCGATATCGTTGTAATATTAAAACATTTTTTGATTGTTTTATTTAAATATTTTTTTCAAAAAAAATATGCAAGGACAAAAAAATAAAAATATATATTTTTTCATTATTTCACTGTTTAAAACAATAGATTACCATAGTAAATAATCCACTAAGAAATGTTTATAAATGCAATTCATAAAAAAAACATAAAATAACATGTTATTAATGTATAATGTAATTAATTTCCTACTGTCGAAGGTATTGGTCATCGGACACTGATATTGGTCCGATAAAATCACAATCTTTGGATTGCATGACCATACAACAATTATAAAAATACTTAACTAATAACAAAATATTATAAATTATATGATATTGTTTATTATGTTTAAGGTTAACATATACACTAATGGGTTGTTGATAAACTGAAAACCTTAATGTAAAATTTTAGGCTATTTCAAGTCTTTTTCAACATTTTTATGTTCTTTTCAATTAAAAACAAACGTTATAGCATAAAGACTATTACACATGTTAGAAAAAAACACATTCTAAGAATGTTGTTTCCCGTCATTAGGTTAGTCGAAATATACCATACGTATACATCACAGACTGAAAAAATTGGTGACATTTGAATACATCATATATGTGTCCTACATAATGGCATATGTTTTTAGTACTCTTTTATTTTCTTTATCGGAAGAAATAGGGTATATTATATTGATATTTACAGTATAACATACGACTGAACTATAGTCATGATATATGCCAATCGCACATACTGATTAGATATATAAAATAATACTTGGATCAAAGGTAAACTTGATGAAGACAGATAATATTGCATAATTATTGTATATCTGTTTTTGTTTGATGTATTATATACGAGGGATTGGACAAAATACGGGTTTTAATTTATTATATCTTTGCGGTTTCTTGGTCAACAAATTAACTAAAAAATACTGTAGTTGATCATTTTTGAAAAGGTCAAAGTGTTGAATATAAACATTAACGTTTCTTCTGCCTTGTCATTAAGTAAATAGTCGTCTTTGAACGTGTGCCATGCCTTTAATTAGAATACGTGTGGCAAGTGCGGCCTTATATTTAAGTCTGTTTTAATGATATAATATATTTGTGGCTACGAGTTCGTCATATAAACTGACATTGAATCCTTTTCATGATATATAGGTGTCACTACACAGTTGAATTGTGTTCTTTGTTCTAAATAAAGTCTAGGAATGCCATGGTAAAAAAAGAGAATTCCACATAGAATCTTTTTAAAGTACTTATTTGTCATAGCAGGAATGTGTTTCCACAAAATGTGCAAAATAACTGGTAGGTGGACCAGATTTTTTTTTAAAAAGAGGGTGCAGTGACACCCTGAGTATATTTGAAAACAGAGGCCTCAAATGCTCATAAATACATGCATATGATTAAACCTATAAGGTTACTTTAATGTCTTATTGCAGTATATGCTATGCCAACTTTTTCTATACTCATCTGCAGTAAGAAATCACAACAACTATGAACCAGTATAAAAATAATTTGAAACCAAATTACATAGCCTTTTTAAACGTAAGAATCATGTTACCGTGGGGAAAAGGGACGTAACTGTGTAATGAGACGTATAATAATTTATTTGTGACTACCAGTTCATCATTAAAACAGACACTAGATACTATACTTAGTACCAAATTGTCAGAAGCACCAGTTCACTTTTTTCTTTTTCACTATACTAATGTACTTTATTGATTGATTGATTGAATATTTAACGTCATTAACATGTTATCGATGTCTGACAGACAATCAGTTAACCTAACCACTGTTTTTTGTGATCCTGAAAGGTAAACCAATAATCTAGCACAGCCGATCTCTGCAACAGACTGATAATGTTTCTTGAATCAGCGGTGAGAGACGAATGATAATGAGACAAAATAGTATATCAATCATAACGGAGACTGTTGCCGTGCAGTGATTCGAACTTACGATCCCTAGATTAGAAGTCAAATGCGTTACCGACTGAGCTAATCGGGCCCGGCATGATTGTATTTTAGGAATAATTATAGTACATTTGTAAACGTATGCCTATTCAGCTGTGTATGAAAAAAAGACACCTCTGACTTGTATATCGACATTTATATAATATAATACAACGGTACAATTGGTTTTATTAGAATACAAAAACGCAATACAATTTATACAAAAATATAAGCAATTATAGAGCGTCACTTTGCATACGTTTCTGAAATGGTATAAGATGTTCATTGATTTATTTTGTGGTTTTAACATATTATAATGATAATCTAAAGCAATGACCAAATCAACTTATTTAAAATAAATCTGAATATTTGCGACACTAATAATCAATAACTAGCGGTTATGGTAGTATTATTACATGTAAATACTATCCAGAAGGACCGATATTATGTTTCTTTTTAAACAAAACAACTGATATTTAATATCTTATTACAGACTTTTTGCCACCAAAAACAACTTCATATGACGTAAACCTTTTAACCTTCAATGTTAATGTCTCTAATATCCGAAATGGCATTAAAGATTAAATCTCATATATTACATCAATTTACTTGTCTAAAAGTATGCCACATTCAAGACATAAAATGATGCAGTGTCAATAAAATGTCATTACCAGTAGCTAGTGTTACATATTTATAAACTATGTTAAAATTCTAATGTTCGCTTTTTTTTTAACAAACAAAGTCGGTTAAATGGAAAATCCAGCGTCTTGCATGTATTGTTCTAGGCATTTTATTTAGAAAGACGATGTTCTGCCAAGCCTGTGTTATGTCATGACTACTTGTACATTGTAGATATAATATAATAAACCGGTCAATCATTTATTGAATGAATTATTTATGCTTATCATTTAAAGCCGTTTTCAATCATATAACAATAAAATATTTGCCAATATTTATCCGAATCAACCAAACGTGTGTTAAAATATATAATATAAAACAGCACAACTGTCGTCAGCCATCTACACCATGTGTGCATTTCTCTTTGATACCAATTTTGCTAAATCTAACGGTTTAAGCAGCACCTGAATCACTACTGTTTTCACTTCATCACACACATATACAAGTTCACCGTAGTCAATAAGCAACGTAGCCTAATTATTATAAAATAAATTAAAACATTATGAGAAGACAGTCACAGTTCCACAAACCTCTACTGAGTTGTAAAATAATTAATTGTTTTACCGTACTTAATATACTAAATTTTTTCCCGACAGTTTTATGCGTGTCAGTTGACGCATTTGTTTCATAAATCAGAGTTTATCTAACTTTTTATGGATGACATACATACTGTCTTTCTTCTAAGTTCACAATATATTCACAATAAATCACACACAAATACCGTTCACATTAGCCAATTTGAACGTTATTGCCCAAAAGTGAAATAAAAGAAGCCGTAAGAGTAGGCGGGCAAAGTAACAAATCCTGCTGCGGTTGTATTTTACAAATTATAGTATTTAACACTACGGTATACATGTGTATATACCATCTCTTTCTATATGTAGCAAAATGGCCAAGGGCCGACAACTCACAAGGGTAGAATACAATCATACACAAATTAAAATTTACAATTTTAATCTTACATGAATAAAATTACGAATATACAAGTATACAATATATAGAAACTAAAGATAATTACTCAACACAAAAAAAACACAGCTGGTTTAAAAAAGATTTTTGATGGTATTAACAATTTTAATTTTTCTACACGTACGTAACCTACATCGCGATCCAAACTGTTTCTATCACTCAAAAGTTTATAAAATACACTATATACTTTCCGCGTCCGACTATCATAGATTTGGCATCACTTGTCCCTTGCGGCGGTAGCTATATAACTGGGTTGTCTCCACTTTGACTCTAAACTGAGTATATGGTTTCACGTTGCCCAGTACCGCGAACGTATTCCGACGTCAGGAACGTTAAGCCGTCCATATGACGAATATCTGGGTTGCTGTCCTATGACTGCACTGCCACCAACTGACTTCCTGTCACGTCTGTACGTCGTTATTGACAAAGCGGACACATTTCTCGCATACGTCTAAAAACGGCTACAATATATATATATAAACTCAGATTTACTTGTTACTCAAATATGTAATGACATGGCGTCTATTACTTAACATCTATTAATTTTATGGTATTTTTATCAATATATGATAACAAAGCATTCAATTTTTACCATCTAACAGTTTCATGGTAGATTTATCAACATATGCTAACATTTCTTTCAACTCTTACTATCTGCAGTTTCATGGCAGTATAAACAACAACTCATATACGACCCTCCGTCAATCTCAACATAGCAATTACATCTCTACATAACTCCTCATTATAATATTAACAATTACAGACCAATTCTGTATCTATTCACTTTGTGAATATCAGAATAAGCATCAACGAAATTTAATTACACTTATCAATCAATTTTTACATGGTGAATCTCAATACTTCATCGTAAACACAATATCAACAGCTCAAAATACGTACGTTCTCAGATTCCTCGGCCTATATTCTAACAAAACGTAACTGTGGCATTAGCTCTCTCTATTTCAAGCCCCGTTTGACAGCCACTTTACTCCTTTAGCACTCGCGACTCCTAGGCCCCTGTCTATTCCTCTACGCGCTGCCCAAACCTGTTACCAGTAAATGTATGAGTCCCCTATTAGCCAGATATCTATAATAAAAAACGTGCGCCATTAAATTTACTTACCAACCATCCATTAAAGTATACACAATCTTTAGCGTATACTCTGTAAAACACAACTTTTAATCACTAAAGTCAATGTTTATGATATGGCAATAGCAGGCCACGAGGTGCTAATGCAGGCCGGCTTTATCATTTTCCAAATATAGCAAAACTATCCAAAAACAGACAGCTTTGTCATATGCATATAAAACAGCAGGGTACATAGGCTACTAAATCTAGTGAATCCTATATTAAAACTAAGCTAGTAGGTGCATACGCTAATCTATTTTATCTTACATCAATACCAGACTAACAGCTGTTCGATCCGTTTTCTCAGTCGCTAGAGGTTATCAGATTCAAATGCATCTACTTGGAAGATTTTCTTACGTAACTTAACCCAAAACGACTAACGTCCCATTCTAAAAGGTTTTATCACCTAAACTAATTTCTACTATATCCTGGTATATCGCAGAAAAGCACCAGATGTCCATATTCCCATTTCTTTTATAGTTTTATTGGGTATGCATTTCTTTGCTAGCCAGCTGGCTGCCCCTATATGAAATAAATGCGTCCTATAACCCCATCCTGGTAAGCCTAAATATAAATGATTGACATATTAAGATAGTAAATACCCAATTTGATACATAGTAACTGCTCTACCATTGAAATGGCAAAATAATACATGTAAATTGGATTTTCTTATTTTCATATTACTAATCACAGCTTTAACTACCCAAACTGGACCTTGAACTGAGCATAAAGGTAACAAAATAAATGCTCTAGTTTGACTGGATTTTGATTTGCGCAATCGTATCAATAAGTTCGGTGTACCGTGACCAATTTAACTGATCTTCGTACTTCAACATCATCGATGCTGAAAGCGAAATCATATAGTTCACTAGACGACACTACCAAAACATCCACTCTAAACAGGCCAAAAATGCATGAGTAAATGCTGCTTTTAACAATAATGCCTCATACTCTGAAACACAAATGTGCTTTAGAGTGGTAAACATTTCTACTAGTGAATACAGCATGATTGGTACTCGCGAATCAATTGATTGTCTAAGCCTACGAAAACCTTCCATAGCTTTTATCGCTGCAAAAATTATCAATATAACTCGGCAAGCATTTTTAATTTATGTTCTTAGCTTCATGCATTTAGATATGACCCAACTGAATTGGGAGCATAACCCATCTGGAAAAGGTAACCAATAATTCCGGCGAAATGTGACAACGGTACCGGCCACATATTTGACAATTTATTTATATATCTGAATGTTTAAAGTTCTTTATGCCTTTGCTGAAGGCCAGTTTTGTATTATTTGCAATGCTTGCTTGCACTTGTAGTTGGGATAATTTTTGAAAATGTTTAACAGATGCTGGGGAAGGTCTTTCTTATCTGAAAACGAGACAAATAGTCTGCCAAAATATTATTTGAACTTTGAATATGCCCTGAAACCCAGACTGCATTCCTAACATTTCAACACTAACTCTCTCAAAGCAACCATAACATTTTCAGATTTGGAAGTTTGTTTATTTATAATGTGAACTACCGACTGGCTATCACAATAAAACAGCAATATTTTATTTGCTAGCTCTTTACCTCATATGACTCTTGAGACTGGTATCGGAAAAAGCTCCACAACTGTTATGTCATTAGTAATGCGTTTTACAAACAAATGGTGAGGCCACGCCGCGTAAGCCCATTTACCTTGAAAATTAATACTAAACTCCATGTCTTGACCTGACCCCTGGCATTATCTGCAAACAGTTGTGCTTCATCATTTGAACACAAAAACTTCTCGTGAAAACAAAGCCATACCGTTAAATGTTTCGAAAAAGCAAAGCCACATGACAAAATATTGCTTCATGCCCTTAGTAATCCTCTAATGGTGATGTGTTTTATTAATTTAAAAGTAGCATTAATCAAACGCCTACTAAATGGTCGACCTGGAGCTATTGTTCTACACATTAAAATTTAATGAGCCTATTCAAGATTGAACTCGGCTGCTTTTGAGAATCTGATTGATTGTATTGCATAGTACCTGCACTTTTTATTTGAAATGAGTACCTGCATTAAAACGGAGTCCAACTCCAGACATAGAAAAATACAAGCCTTGTCTCGGAGTCATTACAGTTCTCTATAGCCAGGGGAACCCCTAGTATCTGACAAAGCTTGAAAAATAAATCCATCACTAATTTACATGTTGGTGATTTAGCTTTCTCGCCTCCCAAAAATAATCGCCCAGGTAATGATCGATTCAGCGACATTGCATTGATTTACGTACCAGATATTCTAAAAATGTTGCACAAAAGTGCTTTGCCATTAACAGCCGAAAGGAAGGCATTCATCAAAATAATAATGCCTTCAAATTTAAAACCCAACAACTCAGAATCTGATGGTGACACCAACAATAGTCTGAAAGCCGATTAAATACCTGCTTTTCCTAGTAATGCTCCACGAATCATTTTACTGCTTTACCGAATTGAGTATATTGAACTGACAGAAGATGAATCAACCTAAATTCGCTTTTCTTTTTCTTTGAGACCAAATCTAATGGCGGAACTCTAAAATCACAAAAGGTTTTTTTTTATAAAGATCCCAAATTCGACCTGTTTTTAATTCTTTCGCATTTTCCCCTTACTACAGTGGGATTATCAATAGCAGATTTTAGGTTTTTTTCTTCGTATCTGCGCCCTCACACCCTAGTTTAAAACATTGCCGAACAACCACAGCAATTTGACTTACAGTGAGCTAGTCAGGATAGACTTTAATGCTTTCAATAAATTGCCGACAATGATAGGAGATTTTACTCAAAATCTTTTTATTATTGTCTCAATCCCCCTCTGTTTTTCCTGTCAGCTCTCCGAAATGGGTCACCTATTCCAACGCTGTTTGAAAATCCTGTATGAGACACATTTTGCCTTAGGCCAAGTGTAACTCTGCTATTCATTAACCTTAAACAATTGCTCTCTGGGTGGTCTCCACGACGTGCAGAGCAGACATGTAATAACTTACATGGGTGAAATGGACATTTACCGTCTCTCTTTTTTCCTTGATCTAATAAATTTACCAAATATATGTATTCGTTGTGCCATATTGTCATTTATTGTTTCTGCACTGTTTCTCGTTTTCTGCATTTTACCTTTCATTATTTGTTGATGTGTTACTTTCGAGAGCTAATTTAAAAGTGAAGATTAGCGATTCAACCTAAATAATTCGCCTCTGGCGGTGTTGACGTACAATTTACTGTGTGAAATCCACTATCTCGTAAGATTCACACACTTATGCAACGGGTGTGATTTCAGTTCCGAATGAACGAGACATGTTTACAACAAAAGTCCTAAATAATTCACTTTATATAGACGTATCAGGTGTATATACTAGCTTCTGACATGGGCTTGATGTTAGTGTTCATTCTGCAGTTTGATTTGGTCAGTGTTAATATACGTTTACTGCGTAGTGCCCGATAGACATTTAAGTTTCTTTTTTGGGAAAACATTTGCCCAATTAACTTGAATAGCCGTTACGGAACGTATTGAGTTTAATTGTGTTACAGCCGATGCTCTTTAGAAGCATTTTATATTTTGTTTGTTTTGTGTTTGGGAAACTGTCACATTTCATTATGGTGTTCTGAATACTAATAATATACACTTTATTTTCAGGGTCACTTAATTTCTATAATTATATTTGTGTTGACTTCGTTATTGAATTGTGTTGCCAAATCGAATTGTGGAAAATGCATAGTTTTGATGTTTTCAATCAAATCGTGTTTCATAAAATGCGATATGGCCGCTTCAAATGGCTACGTTCTAATGATGATTGCCCTATGTAATCACACGTTTCATACCCTTGGTAAATTAGCCGCAGACAAAACTATCCTGGCTTGTTGTTGCAGAGATATGTACCGTGATTATTTCTTTTTTATGTGTCCTTCGAGACTTCATAATGTTCTCGTCAGTTCGAGATGAACTTATAAAAATAATAAGCGATGCATTTAAAAATAATATGTTTGTTAAATGGATTTACTCATACAAATGTTAATCCCTCATATACTTATACCAGAGGGTAAACAAATTGATAAAAAAAAAAGGTCATAGAGATACTATTTTCTGTATTATAGTTTATATCTTATGTGATTCTTGCGTTTAAAAGCCTTATGTTATTATTTTATTCAAAATGAATAACAGGATCTGTGATTAATGCTTCCGATTATTAGAGCAAACACTGGCATAGAATTTACTGCAATAAGACATTACTGATGTTAAAAAGATATTTTATTACAAACTGACAGATGGTTGCATTTTAGAGCGTTTGAAGATTCTTTGAAAAAAGCAAAGACAATGAACTCTTAGTGATTGTGCAATTTCTTGTTCAAATACATTCCTGCTATTGAACTTTTTATGTCGACATTTCACCGCGGAAATCCTAAACCTTAGTTTATAGTAAACATAGAGCATAAATCAATTGTTAAGTGAGACCTACCGTAAATGTTGCTATATGCTCATACCTTGTTTAATACTATGTTTTTAAATTGGAGATCACTGAGGTAAATACATTTTCTTAACACCAAGATTGGTTATTTTATGATGATAGTAGTTTCTCACAACAACAATACGCACTATGCAGTTTTTCTCTTGGATGTTCACTTTGTTTATATGATTTATGCAACGTATAACAACATATTGGACAATATAAAGAGTGATGAAGGAAATAATGGATCCATATGGTAGAAAATAAAAATGAAAAAATAAATATTTTGTAACTGAAATATATTTTTCTTTTATGTTTTAAATTCAAAGTCAATGACAAAATGTTAAATATGACAATTATAAATATTTATGCCTGTGTCTTGCTATGACACAATAATAAAAACAATTGGAGTATTTAAATATTTACTGTAATTTCTACGCCATCAAAGGCTTACAGATAAACAGTTAACCACTCTTTTTTGAGATGCTGGAAGGTTAACCAGTACTTAAAGACACCTATCCTTACAAGTAACTAGTGATATTTTTTCCCAATTAAATTACATGTAGTATTGAAGTTTTGATGTTTTGAGGACACCACTTTATTTTTGATAATTCTGCCCATTTGTGTCAGTGTATCACTGTGCATATTTACACTGTTATATCTTTCCAAAGTTCTCATATGTAGAAAGAAATATAACCATTGTAAGTATATTCAACAAAACTCATACCCCACCGATTTACACAGCTCAAATTTCTTGGGCGCAAGAATCTTGCTACCGTCACTAAGGGAAGTAATTGGTAAGTGAGACTCTAAACTATTCTACAAAATGACGATTATTATATATGTTGTAATATTGTCAGTCTATGAATGTTACTGCCGCTGATTACTGATGTATATATACCTGTGCATGTCTCTGTAGAATCATTCTATTCAAGTCTTTCTTGCATACTCCAGCTTCCATATAACATTAAAAGTAGTTAGAACACAACAGCGACTTGTCGTTCATTACATCATAACAAAACAATACATTGATCACAAATTTACAACTTTTTAAACACATGAACAATTTTAATATTAAAAGTTCATTTTTTTGTGTCGAAGGATGAACAACATTCGGCTAATTAAATGTTTCTTTCAATAAAAACGATTCAATTGTCATTGAACTCGTAGAAATCGTTAACATAAAGATGCACTAGTAAAATCCAGCCATACTTGCATACAAATGATCACACAAGTATACGATCAAGATGGAGTATAACATTATAAATTCATTGTGTTCCCATGCGGTTTTAGAACTAGTATACATTGATGTCTGGCGGATCGTGTTGCTTAATTACTCAATTTACATAATTTTAGCTATAACACGTTGATGTCTGAATGATCGTGTTGCTTAATTAATCAATTTGCATATTTGCTTAAGTTGTCATGTACTAATGTTTTGTCACTACTCCATGTGTTTGTATTGTAATTATCATGATATATATATATGGAGATAATTATTTGTGAATAACCAAGACATAAATGTACAGACCAGACTACGGCAAGTGCGCCTAGCTACAATGCAAACCATAGATACAATATCAAGGCCTCTGCCAAACCAATAAATTTGGTGTCGACCATGACTTATATACTATGGAATTACATGCAACACATCTGGACAGGGTGGACAAACTTACATACATAAAGTGATAGCTTTATATGAGTAGGATCTAGTTAAGGATTCATGACTACTCACATGCTATATAAAGGACAGATTTATAAACCTGTTTGATCATATAGATACAGTGAATTAATATATATTTCATTTCATAAAGGGAGATAATTAAATTCACAACAACGGAATTTACGATTTTTGGGATCTTTTCAGATGCTCATTCACAATGCATGATATATATATGGAGATACTTATTTGAGAATAACCAAGACATAAATGTACAGACCAGACTACGGCGAGTGCGCCTAGCTACAATGCAAACCATAGATACAATATCAAGGCCTCTGCCAAACCAATAAATTTGGTTTCGAGCATGACTTATATACTATGGAATTACATGCAGCACATCTGGACAAATTTACATACATGAAGTGGTAGCTTTACATGAGTAGGATCCATTTAAGTATTCATGACTACTCACATGCTATATAAAGGACATTATTATAAACCCGTTGGATTATATAGATATGTCTTGGTTATTCACAAATAATTATCTCCATATATATATACCATGCATTGTGAATGAGCATCTGAAAAGATCCCAAAAATCGTAAATTCCGTTGTTGTGAATTTAATTATCTCCCTTTTATATATATATATCTATATATCTTATATTAAAGTCTCACCATAGTATGATCATGATATGTATTAATTTATTTTGTTTTTGCTGGAGTAGTGCTGTACTCTTTGAACGCCATGTTTCTTACTGATATACTTATATAGGATATATGCCCACAAAAAAAAACTCGGTATTTATATATAATCTTAGTAAATGATTTCCAGAAAAACATACTTCTCTTACTCGTTAGTCATCGATAATAACTTGTATAGGAAAGCTTAAGCTAATAGTTGTCGGAATTGAGGTCTCCATTACAAATACTGTTCCTCCCGTACATTAAGGTAGCAATATACTATGTAAATCGGATGGACATTTTCCTGGTTGAAATAGCATATTAGTGTTATATTTCTGTGAATTTGCAACTTTTGCATTAGCTCAACCAGATTTGAATGACAGTGGGTTTTATCTGGTGAAGTTATGATGGTTTAATGATGCATACACTGCAGCAAATGGGCAAAAGCAGGATGTAGTTATAGATCCTGAATTACCACTGTTTACACGCACGCACGCACGCACGCGTGCACGCACGCACACACACACACACACACACACACACATATATATATATTTATATATCACTTCAGTCAATTACCAACGTAGCCCAATTAAAATGATATAAACGAAACCTTATGAATTCTAGACAACCAAAGTAAAACAAACTGCTACGGAATAATAAGATATCTTACAGTACAATAACTTTATATATCCAGACAGTTTCATCTCATGTCAAGTGAGGCATGTTTTGCATAAAGTAAAACTTAACAAACTCATTATGAATG
This sequence comes from Panopea generosa, assembly GCA_029582155.1. Classification (NCBI taxonomy): domain Eukaryota; kingdom Metazoa; phylum Mollusca; class Bivalvia; order Adapedonta; family Hiatellidae; genus Panopea; species Panopea generosa. The sequence goes on from CM055907.1 coordinate 64,028,228, forward strand.
TCAAACTTACAATTTTACTCCTAATGTACCACCGTTCACAGTTGATTACACACATATACTAGGTCACCCAAGCAAATTTGCAACGTACTTACTCAGTCGTGAAATAAATGAAGCATTAGGAGCAGACAGACAAATAAATCCCCTAAAGAATTGCATATATATGGAGTACTTTTGATAATTATTCTATTGTATAGCAATTTACAATGTACGGCTTGTTGTAGACAGCTCAAGAGGAGTATACATCCAATCATATTTCCGTTGACATGTTTTTTATTGTCATATGAGGTATGGTAATTACGTATCTTAAGTGAAATGACTAAACTTATGAGAGGCATTTTTATATTGTATGTAAGCACAGACTAGTCGAAGAAGCAATTGATCTAGTATTGATAAGTATGAGTAGCTACATCTCGTTCCAAATATGACATTACTGGGTTGAAGTGGTAATTGTGCACACAGCACTTGCGTACGGATAAATATATGTGTTAACAGTTATAAGGGTTGAAGTGGTAATTGAGCACACTGTACTAGCGTATGGATAAGTATTTGTGTTAACTGTAGTCAGGGTTGAAGTGGTAATTGTGCACACTGCACTTGCGTATGGATAAGTATATGTATTCACTGTACTTGCGTATGGATAAGTTTTTGTGTTAACTGTAGTCAGGGTTGAAGTGGTAATTGTGCACACTGTTCTAGGGTATGGATAAGTATTTGTGTTAACTGTAGTCAGGGTTGAAGTGGTAATTGTGCACACTGCACTTGCGTATGGATAAGTATATGTATTCACTGTACTTGCGTATGGACAAGTATTTGTGTTAACTGTAGTCAGGGTTGAAGTGGTAATTGTGCACACTCTACTAGCGTATGGATAAGTATTTGTGTTTATCAGGGTTGAAGTGGTAATTGTGCACACTGCACTTGCGTATGGATGAGTATCTGTGTTAATCGTTATAAGGGTTGAAGTGGTAATTGTGCGCACTGCACTTGCGTATGGATAAGTATGTGTGTTCACTGTACTTGCGTTTGGATAAGTAATTGTGTTCACTGTAGTCAGAGTTGAAGTGGTAATTGTGCACACTGCATTAGCGTATGGATAAGTATTTGTGTTAACTGTAGTCAGGGTTGAAGTGGTAATTGTGCACACTGTACTAGCGTATGGATGAGTATTTGTGTTAACTGTTATCAGGGTTGAAGTGGTTATTGTAGCACACTACATTTGCAAATGGATGAGTATTTGTGTTAACTGTTATCAGGGTTGATGTGGTAATTTGCACACTGCACTTGCGTATGGATAAGTATTTGTGTTAACTGTTATCAGGGTTGAAGTGGTAATTTGCACACTGCACTTGCGTATGGATGAGTATTTGTGTTAACTGTTATCAGGGTTGAAGTGGTAATTTGCACACTGCACTTGCGTATGGATGAGTATTTGTGTTAACTGTTATCAGGGTTGAAGTGGTAATTCGCACACTACACTTGCGTATGGATGAGTATTTGTGTTAACTGTTATCAGGGTTGAAATGGTAATTGTGCACACTGCACTTGTATATGATTGAGTATTTGTGTTGACTGTTATCAGTGTTGAAGTGGTAATTTGTACACTGCACTTGCGCATGGATGAATATGTGTGTTAATTGTTATCAGTGTTGAAGTGGTTATTGTGTACACTGCACTAGCGTATGTATACGGATTTGTTTTAAATGTTGTCAGGGTTGAAGTGGTAATTGTGCTAACTTCACTTGCGTATGGATAAATATTTGTGTTAACTGTTATCAGGGTTGATGTGGTAATTGAGCAAACTACATTTGCATATGGAAGAGTATTTGTGTTAACTGTTATCAGGGTTGAAGTGGTAATTGTGTTCACTGCACTTGCGTATGGATGAGTATTTGTGTTAACTATTGCCAGGGTTGAAGTGGTTATTGTGCACACTGTACTTGCGTATGGATGACTATTTGTTGCAGCTGTTGATAGCATACTGTGGTATTGCTGGGATTAAGTGATATATGTGCATACAGTATTTTAGAATGCACAAATATAATATGAAAGCTCAAATTGAAATTGGTTGGAGTTAAATGGCAGTATGTATTGGATATGGAAAACATATTAAAAATCATGATGTCAATATTTTACAATTTCTACCTGTTCTGAATTGACATAAAGTTTATGTCAATGACAAAGTGTCCGCATCTCGAAATGTTTAATATCTTTGTTTTAACAGGACATGTATATTATAAATTTGTATTAAGAACAAATTATTTGAACATTGCCATATTTATTAAACAAACAACTAATCTACAATGTCGACACATGTTTTCAATCTTTTCAGTAATGAGTGTTATATATTTGTTATGTTGCGTTTGTATCCTATTATGTTTTGTTGATCATTATTCTTTCAATTACTTAAATAGCGGTGTGTTATTTGACAAAGTTGATGTTACCCGCATTGAATAGTTTAAGACAACACAGAACGCTTGTTAATTTTCATAGTTGATGTTTTCCGTATCGAATAATTAATGGCAAAACTGAACGCATGTTTTCTCAGATGTTGAAAAGATAATCTGTAGAAAATGTGTCCTTCAATGATTGTTATTGTCATCTAACTTTTTGCACAGAGGAAAATAACACCGAGACGTTTATTATTCTATTTTGATCAAATTAAGACGACAATTTTCGAGTATTCATTATTACTTTATGAAATCAATGTAGTAATAAACATATCAAGTGAAGTTGATTGAAGTGTAAGGACTTTGGGTACAATATACTTGCTTACATTTTCGAATTGTTTCATCTTAGAGTTTAAGAATGTTATTATATATCAAATCTATTTTAGCTCCTCGATTGTGAAGACAGCCCAGGCTTATTGGAACCGCTATCGAGTTTGCTTCCTGGTTAAAACCAGTACTGAGTGTTTTTTTAGATGAGTTGACTCGAGCTGGATATCTAGTGCTTGGGTGGCTAACATTATATTCTCTACACTACCTTGCATTGCAATTATTTGTTCGAAGTCGTTTTATTTCTGTCTTATTATTGGAACATATTAAAGAGTCTTTAGTTCAAACAATATTTTATTCACATAAGTACATATATTAAGCATACATTTAACAATAAAGCATAAAGTCATACGTTATCAACTTATGTGGAAAGGATACAGAAAAAAAGCTTTAGAAGCCAGTGTAAATCTGCTTCCATAACATTTACTTTACATTTCATATAGACTTTATCATATTGTTCTGTAATAATTTCAATTTAGCCAAATGTGCAAAAAATCATAAATGAAATAATAGTTTCTTCAAAATATTTCAAATATTAGTTGGGAGAGGGAAAGAAAGATACTTCACCGGTTTTATCTTCTTTTATTGGTTCATTCTTTGACATTGTGAAGTGCAGGTTTGTATTTATTTGATTATTGTCTACTAAAATACAATAATAATTCAAGATAATTTGTAACGAAGCGTTTGGATAGTCGCCAGTTTAATATTGCTAGATCATCAGTTTCAGACGTAAATGTAATCTAAACCATGCCGAATTACCGGCTTATCATGTTATTAACATTGTTACTGCCATGTAGCGTTGGACATTATGTAGTATACGAGTATACGGTATTGTGTGCCTGTGATATTGAAATTTAGTCTTATATTTACTGTAATATCACAAACAGCAATTCATAATTAAGTCTAAAAATAGACGCTGAATTTATATATTGCATTGATAATATCACCATAAAATAGTTTTAAAAATCAAATTCAAAAATTTTTTTTTTTGCCTATAAATATATTATGTCACCCCTCTGAATATGTTAAAATATAGTTTATACTTTTACTTCTCGCTCGGGAATCATCTTTGCTTTATTGCTACGAATTGGCGTTATCAATTTCAAATAACTGTCATCAAATATACAATAGCTATAAATACCTGGCGAAAAACATCACATGATTGAATGTCTGAACTTGATTTATTTTCAGTTTCTATTGTTGAAAAGTTCTTAACTGACAAAAATTAAACAGAAACTCTTAGATGAAAAGTTAATGGCGATTTATTTGAACATAAAAAGTCATTTTTTATTAATTTTATTTTCGATCATTATGCCTGTTATTGAGTTTTATTACCTATACAACTTAAACAAGTAGAAATGGATTAATGGGACATATTTCAGACAACATATGAGAGTTTGGTCGGGGTTACTTGACAATAGAATACCACTTTAGCCGGTGCTGAGGTGTTAAACAATTGTTGTGACTATTTTCGTCGTTTTATTGCGTTCTGTGCCTTTAGTGAATCCATTTTCATTGTGTTCTTTGCTTCTATCTAGCTCCTGATACTGAACGCTGTCAATACTGAGTATTATGGCATGTGGTGGTGATAGCAACTTACATATATCAAGTGTACACAATAAATAGAGTTAGTGTAGGCAAGGGGGCAACATCAATAAAAACTATTTAATTAAACTCCACAGCATACCAAATTCCAGCCCATAACTTAGACTTGAACTCGTTTACAATGTTTACTGATACACTCCCACATGAAAGAAAATTCTTCAAAAATAGCCCGGATAATTTCAGAGAATCAGTATTGGCAATGATCTCCTATACTGAGAATTGTTGGGTGAGGAAGCTCTTGAGGATATTTGGATCTATTGGTTTAAACAGTAGGGAAACGCAATATTTCTGAATTTTGTTAAACAGAAAATATAATAAATGTTGGAAAATAGAAAATGAACATTAACAACGATAATAAGAACATGGAAAACACAAAATTATACATTTACGTGTTTTGTTGATATGGCGAAAGCTTTTGATGATGTAAATTGAGATACATTACATATATATATATATATATATATATATACATAACTTTAAAATATAGATGAATCGGAAAATATTTTGAAAACACTTACAAGTTGATATGAGACGGTAAAGCAACCATTGTTGTACATTGTACATATACAGACTCATTTGTGGTTTTCAAAAACCAATTGAGAGTTAATATCAGAAAAACAAATATGGTTCAAATTCCAAACACCCGAATTGGTGATACTGTTATTAAAATATGCCATAAACTTTGTGAGGTTTAAAACGAATATCTAGATTTTACTGAAACTGCTCAAGTTTTAAAGACTCAGCCAGTAAAGCTTTTTCTAATGTTATAAAACAAATTGTTCAATGTTGTTGTTGTATGGTGTTTAGAATCGCTTTTAACAATTTTACAGTCATATCGCGACGGTGTCTACTTGAGACAGTATTCTAAGCGCTGTCACACTGGAGTATCAGGCTACGGACACATGGTATGATACCCCGTCCAGTTTCATTATACTGACACCGGGCCGACCAGACCTAGAACACTCTTCTAAATGCTGAGCGTCAAGCGAGGAAGCTTCAAGTATCACTTTTAAAGTCTTTGGTATGACTCAACCGGGGATTGAACCCACGACCATCCGCATGCAAGGCGGACGCTCTACCGATAGACCATGCCGCGGTATAAAACTTGTTCAAATAAAGTAACTTAATGTTTTCTACATACAGTAAAACTAATAATGCAAGAACATTGTCTATAATGGACTATGCATTTTCGGTATGGCGAGGCAAAATTTATTCTAAAACTGATGCACAACATAATCCTGTTATCAATCGTGAAACATCGGGTATTTCCGTATCTTCCGTATATTACACTGCGTAGCATAAAGGCCGAGGTGATCAGATTGATTATTTTAGGTGTACATAATTCTACATCCTTACCAGTAACACAAGGCGATATGAGTTTGGAAACCCGGATATAAGATGTAAACCAAATGTTTTACGGTTTTCAAAAAAAAAAAAATAGCTATGGATGATAGAATGTTAGCCAAAAATGTTTTCATATGATTATTTAACATGTCAAAAACATTGGTCCTCAGGTGAAATAAAGAATTTTTTTTTGTCTTTGATGTTAAATACTATCATGTAAGTTTCTTTATATTTATGTTGAGATAAGTTAAATTATTATATTATTGTGACTGATAAGCCTTTTTAAGCTTGGTACATCTAAATAGTTATTAACATGTTTGCTTATTCTGTAAGTGTAACATGTATTGTACCTTGATTGATTGATTGACTATTTAGCGTCATTTTTATGCCATCACGGGCTAACAGACCACATCTCCGCAAGTAACTGATATCTTTCCAACTTGAATCAGCGGTGAGAGACGAATGCTAATGAGAAAATGTCGTATTCAGTCATTACGGAGACTGTTGCTGGGCGCGGATTACAACTCACGACCCTTTGATTGATAATTTTTTGAATCGGTTATTGAATTATTCAAACCGGATAAATATTGGCATTGTTCTTAATTAAACAATACTATAATAATGAAGCATAATATGATCTTTACTCCCTAAAGCAAGCACAGTTTTATATCGATAAAATACAATAATAAATGTCCGAGTTGCTGTCCGTGCATTGACAAAAAATATCATTGTTTGGGCATCTGAATATTATTTTGTAGTAGATAGTATCATTATTTTATACACGATTGTTTGTGATGTTGTGGTGCTTGTATTGTTTGAATATAACATCACCTTCTATTTTTCTTATCATGTTTTGTTTTATTTTCAACACACAAAATTAATATAGAGTTTTATTCGATTTTCGTGAAAGTCTAAAATTCATCGTTAGTGTTATGATACACAGCGCATACAATCATATTCATTTCAGAAATAAACACAGATGGTGATGTACAACTCCCTTTGCATACGGAATCAGAAAATGCTCTTTTAAAACGTAAGTAGAAGTTAAATACTAAAATAACTTTTAGCAAACTGTTAAAAACAAAAACAGCTGTCTATATTCAAACAAAATAAGTATATTCAATTGACTGTTCTTATACAATTCCATTGTAGCCAGATTTCTATATAACCCACAGTGCTTCACAATCTTTAATCTCGGTCAGCAAACGCCTCTTGAGGGTACCAGACATAAACCTGTTCTAGATTACTGGGTAATAACACGAATATTGTCGTCTTTTCTGGAATGAGAATGTATAGCTACAGCTGCCACTTCCATTTTACCAACCGCAATAATGAATAATTGATACAATTATGAAACGAAGACATTATTTTACGATGTAGTTCATAAGAACCATTATGTGTTCTTCACGATACTATCAGACCATCAATCACTGGCACAGAGAAGGAGTAATAAAAGGTTTCAAATGCAATTACTTTTCTTCATTTAGATTATCCATTATTAGAACTGGGACATATTTAGACTTATCAATTATTAACACTATGACATGAAAAGACTAATCCATTATTAGTACTGGGACATATTTAGACGTATCAAGTATTAACACTATGACATGATTAGACTAATTCATTATTAGTACTGGGACACATTTAGACTAATTCATTATTAGAACTGGGACACAATTAGACTAATCCATTATTAGTACTGGGATACATTGAGACTAATCTATTATTTGTACTGGGACACATTTAGATCCATTATTAGTACTGGGACACATTTAAACTAATACATTAATAGAACTGGGACACATTAGGACTAATCCATTGTAAGTACTGGGATACATTTAGACTAGTCAATTATAAGTACTGGAACAAATTTAGATTAATCCATTATTAGTACTGGGACACATTTAGACAAGTCAATTATTAGTACTAGGATAAATTTAGACTAATCCATTATTAGGTCTGAGACACATTTAGACCAATCCATGATTAGTACTTGGAAACATTAAGACGTATCCATTATTAGTACAAGGACACACTTAGACTAATCAATTATTAGTACTGATACACATTTAGACTAATCTATTATTAGTGCTGAGGGACATTAAGACTAATCCATTATTAGTTTTGGGGCATATTTTAAACGTGTCATTATTAGTATAAGGACACATTGTTAACTTACACAACTGTCGGGACTCTTTGTCTGAGTAAAAGACGTAAAATTATGATGTTTTATTATTAATGACGGCGTATTAGAATCGCCATCTTCCGAACACTACCATTATTCACACTGTGCGTGTTTCGATTAATTAAAAGTTTTCACAACTGTGGTATATCAATCAATTTTACATTTAAAACTTACAAACATTTACACCAGGACATAATATCGGCCGGCGTCTGGTCAAGGTCTGGACAACTACAACAGTATCCAGTTCTGACGTCCACAATGATTTACTACACGAGCTAGAGCTTTACTGGAAAGGGAAGTAAGTTGGTAGTTCAAACTCTTTCATATATATTATAAACCAGAGGATGGTTTCATTTCTAATCGTAAGTATGAGAATATGAGAAAAAAATAAGCGCAAATTTTGACAATAACGAAAATTGCAACAAAACCTATTTAAAATTCCATTAACATCATCTGTCAAAATAATGTCGTTGTTTTATACATGTAGTATAAATATCTGTATATAGCAATTATCAAAAAGGGTGGTAATTAATTCTATTGGTCCGCTAATTTATACAGTATTATACCAAGTATTGGTTTAAAAAGATGAATGATAAACTTGTAATCAATAATTAAAATAATCGTGAGTTAAAAGTTATTTGCAAGTAGGTGTTTAACTGTATTTAACGTCAGAATTTTGTGTTTGGTACAGGCAAGAACAGTTTACTGCTTCGTATTAAAGCAATTTTCTTTCGACACAGATTGTAAGAAGTTTGCTTGGAATTTTCAACGTCAAAGTGTACTTGAAACCTCAGAGAAGCTCAATTGCATTTAGGGGAGAGTACATTGCGACAAAGATTCTTTCTGACTATAGACTTTGGAAAGGTTTGATGTTTGAAACTCGTAAGCATAACGTTTGTGCTGGAGTTGGGGAGTTTGAAACAATTCTCAAATATAGTTTTGGTCAGACACGTTGTCTGAACAGCTGGTCTCATCATATAAAATAGTGTTGAGTTAGTTCAACACTACAGGGTTTGAAACATTATCTTGTATGTAGATGATTGGTCATTTGTTTTTATGATTTCTAAATATTAGAATCATCTTATTTGTTTTTGAATTTTACGAGTCACGAGGCAAGAAACCCGAGGAAAATTTAGATAATATACAGTTTGAACAAAATTGTTTTAAGCTAGGCTGTTTAGCGAAGACACAGTCGTCTGACAGAAGGTCGCGTTTAAGTTCAAGATACTTACACCATAGTCTTGACACATCGTTGAACGTAGAAATTAATAAAAACCTACAATAAATACAAAATTATAAAAAATATATTCGATATTTGCTTTTTAAAACATACACATGTACAACTACCTCAAGCGCTTAAGAATATATTAGTGACGACTGTTGCTGAAACTGGACCAAGTTTTATTTGAAAATGAATTATATTATTTTAAGCAGTTTCATTGCATACTTTGGTAGTTTTTGTAAAAGAAAAACATTTAGTTGACAACTACTAAGTTAATGACTATGGTTGATATATTTTAACAGAGGTATGAATAGGAAAAATGTTAATCTTACATACATGTAGTTGTATACTCTATAAATGTGCGTTTGTAAATAATTCTATTTTTAGAGCAGCAATGAATTTCTTTGTTTATGTGATAAAGACATCAAATGATAAGTGAATGTTGTCTTGAAAACACGAAATGAAAATTGAATCTAAAAGAAACTGAAAGAGAAAGTTGTGTATCAAGTAAATTCTTAAGTACTTGGTGGAAATATTAGAATAAGACAAACGTGTTCATTCTCCGAATGTTAAATTATTGCTTAAAAAAACCCAGAAAACTTACGTGATGTTATTAAAATGAAATAAGAAAATGAGCCAATTTGGTTTGAGCAATTCTGAGGAACTAAGAATATTATATTGATAAAAGTTTTGTTTTTGTGTCAATACTATAACAAGTGACAAAATCAGGTTACAAAGTCAATATTTAATATATCTAATGGCATTGAAAAGTCAATATTAAATATATCTAATGGCGTTGAAAAGCAATCTGAATAACCTTGAAACACACATATACTACATGAGGGCAACACATTAAAGGTCCACTATATTAGAATAAAGTAGAAAAAATAGTTTTGTACTTTATAACATAGTAGATTATATCCTTCGGTACTTGAATAAGCCTATTCGTATTCACTATAATTAATTAATATGTCGAATTTTACAAATACGATAGCAGGTATGTATTACACGTTTGAAACATTGTTGTGAGGAGGTTGAAATAAAAAACATTGATATTTACTTATAATTGTGTAACATATATGTATAATGTGCATAATATTTGCCCTACGAAATATTTGTATAAATTATTTTATTATGTCTAAACCTTTAATTCAATTTCAGGTAGAGGTTCAACTAAAAACTCAAGAAACGGTCAACTTTGAATTTTAATCTCACATCTGGAATGATAAAAACTCCATTTTAAAAAATATACAAAATGTTTTTTTATCCCTCTTTAATATGTACTACTGAACTAAAATGAGTTAACTTGGCAAGACATGACTGTAATATAATTATGTCGGATTGTTATATTCTGATCCCGATTCATACTGTCATGAGCAGCTCGGGTTGAAGCGTCTATCAAACGTGGAATGAAAGAAAATAATATATACTCTAACCTGTCAAATAGTTCAATATAGGGAGTAAAATCGATATAAAAGGTCTAACCTATTGTATCATAAACAAAACAAGAAATAGCATTTCATCTCAAAACGTAGTTTTCAAAAACACAAAAACAAAAACACAATAATAGATCCTCAACGACACGAGCACATTACCAATATAAACTGACCATGGTCAGTCCGAAGCAAGCATTCGAACATAGGTCAACTCATAGGAACATTCATATACAATACAACCTCTTATAGTAGACAATTCCTGTTTTGCGAGTTCAACAAACTGCGCTCTTCGCCCGCCGTTACATCATAAAAAGAGATAAAGTAAATAAAACAAGACTGAACTATTAAATAAGTATTAGACAGCAAAATGTACTTGAAATTATTCTAGTCAGTGACAGGTAACCTATACACAACGGATAACAGACTTACAACGTTATAGCAAGAATAATCTGAAATAATTAAGACATGGTGTCCGCACATATTTACAAGGCTTAATAAAATACTCAAGAAACTTCAAACAATCCTGTAAATAATTAAATAAATAAATAAATAAATAAATAAATAAATAAATAAATAAATAAATAAATAAATAAATAAATAAATAAATGGTATCTTATCAGATAATAAAACATTAGGCTCATAGAAAATGGCGAACCAACACAAAGCACTTAATAAGAAAAAAACATATTCCTTAGACTAGAAACAAGAATAGAATTAATTTTAGATACTTTAGAATGCTTCTATTATCATTGCAATAAATCAATGTATGTTTATTTCATATATTAATGCATTGAAAACAAATGAATGACTCAACTATTTGAGCAAAATTAAATTATATGTAAAACTTCAAAAAACCTTTATGCATATTTTAATTTAAATGATGTATTGAATGAACAACTTAACAGTTCAATTAAAATAGATTGCTGAAATCCTTATTGGAAATATGAACTGCATATTCAAATACATAAAAAAACATATGTTTAACTATTTGAAAATAAATCATTGCTTGCTAAGTGTCTCTCATTTGTAAACCAACATCTGTGCAACTTCCTGTACTAAGTAACTCAATACAAATGCATGTAGCAACACTGATTGTGCCATATTCTGCAGGACGTTAATGTAATCAATAGTTCCATGGCCATTTACTCTCAAATGTATTCACTGCTTGTAAATTAAAAACTTGAACTAGCTTCATCATCTTGATGAACTAGAAGAAAATAGATGCATCAACGATTATATCATCTGCGGAATACATTGTTAAACTGCCTCAATGCAGTGTATTTACACATGCAAGTACAATTATGGAACGGATGGATGAACTCGTTATTTTAACGTTATACTTAGAATGAGAATCATGTAATGACAGTTGAGAAACGTGTTTTAATGGTTGCAGTGCAGGTACTCGGTGTAAAACAAATAAATCTTTCAGTATTAACCTTATCTTCCAAGACGTATAGCTAACCCTTACTAGAAAGTATTGTTCACGTTGCACGTTCCAGTCAAATGTATTTTTGTTTTAGCCTTTTATAAACACAATAGAACTGTATCAAACATTTAGATTTTTTGCAATAACTTTTATCATTTTATATTGGAATTTGGCACATAGATAATCAAGTGTTGACATAAATTTCTAAAATGAAAGATTCGCAATTAAGATTCAATAAACGCTTGCATTGATTATCTAAATAGTATTGAGCAGAATTAGAAAAATGAAGTATATGTATCTAATATACTTTTAATTTGGGGAAACATTTGCCAATCACACACAAACAAACAAACGGGAAAGAAACAACATCATAATCATTCAACGAATGTATCCACGCATAATGCGTTTTCATAGTTAGGATACTGTCTGTTACTCATGCGCTCATACACTTCTTTGCTCTTTGATGAGTTCACAGCATCGTGTCTTTATCTGTGATGAGAAGTCATCAGTTAGTATTACCAAATATGGGAAAATATACCATCAATTATTTCAATCCAGTTTATATAGCGAAAACAATTGACGTAGTCAGTGAGAATACTACTGATAAGTGAATGCTCTGTGGATCATTTTCAGCACAGGACTTAGAATGTCTTTTCCCCTTTTATTAATTCTTTTCGAATTCTAGCTCCTAGGTTTCGGGGTCCCTTGTCCAGTTTCAGTTCCGTTTTGTCATGATTTCCTTAACCAGTTGCTCTAACCCGGTGTCTGAATGCCTTTTTCAGTTCCAAGTTCAAGAATCTACGTGTATTAATGTTTTACTCAGTTACATTTTTTAGTGTCTTGATCTAAAATTCAGTCCAAAGCCCTGGTCTGGATGTATTATTTCGAATCGGTGCTTTGATGCCTGAATATCATTTTTTATTGACGTCTACATTCTTAATTCAGTCATATTCCTATGAATCTGGATACCATATTCAGTTCCAATTGCTTGAGTTCTTAGTTGTATAAATTCAATTCAATTCCAAGGTCTGAATGATTAATTCAGTTCAAATTTCAAAGACTCATACTTTATTTCACATGTTTGAAATGTTTGGATGCCTAATCTGCGTCCAATGCCAAAATGTCCAGGTAGTTAATTCAGTTTTATTTCCGAATGTTTAATTTAGTTACGAAGTGTCCGGATTAATAATTCTATTCCACTATGTTTGGATTCCTAATTAACTTCAAGTTTAAAGTGTCAGGGTGCATAGCTCAGTTTCAGTTTCCAGATATTTAGATGCATAATTTAGATTTAGTTTCAAAATGTCTTGATGTCTAATTAAGTTCCACTATCTAGTTGTCTGAATGCGTTATGTAGTTCCAGCTTCAAAATGAATGAATGCGTAATTCAGTTTAAGTGTCAAGTTAAGGTATGCCTAATTCCGTTCTTGATCGAATGTGCTCTTTATTCAGTTCCTAGTCTTAAATGTCTGAATATCGAATTCGTCACATTTCTTAGGTTTCTGAATGCCTTTCTTTTTTTAGAAACAAGCCCTTGGTGTCTTGATAACAAAATTGAATTGTAAGTGTTAGGTTTTAAGGAAAACAACCGCACTTGCAGTCAATCTTTTTCTGAAATATGAAACTTATGTATCTGTCAGTGAGAAATCGTGCTGTAGTTAATATTTTAACTTTTGGTTGTTTAAACGCAATTTAACGATATGTAATACAATCCTACACAATGCTCAAGAGATATATGCAAAATAAAAACAAAACAAGACGATGACTATTTTAGTCATTTTTAAAGATGCAGCGATTAAAAAATATAATGTACTTTGAAGCACATTTACTAGATGTATGTTTCCGTTTACACAATTAGCATCAAATAATACGATCTTGACAAAACATGATCAATAACTTATATAATAGTTTCCCTAAATCAATCATCATTAGAAATATATTACTGTCGTCATTAAGTTGTTGGAACATGTCGATAACATGAAACAAAAGACGTTAGTTTACACTTATTTATTTTACTTCAATTGTGAAACAAGTTCTTACAGCTTAGGTAAATCACGCACGAAATCATCCAGGTTAAAATGCTGAAAAGTGTCTTGCCCAAGGACACCACACATAGCCGTGGCGGAGGATCAAAACCAAGACTGGACCGTGCGCTCCATACATAAGATGTAATCGATTATCAGCCACCCATCATTTACAATCGATCTAGAGATCATTCACATAGCAATGTTAGTGTTTGCAATAGACAGAAATATTAGTGATGATGAAGTAGAATTGATGAATGATGATAGATAAAATGTTTAGTCAAATCGTAAGTTTATTCAGGTCTCCCTCTACAGGTACTTTTTACTCAATGTTCAATGCAAAACTAGGTATGATAAAATATTTTGATTCGCTCTGTTTGGACAAATGATTTTCTGCTCGAGAGATATTAAAGTGAACTATAAAGTGTACACATACATAGATAAATCAAGTAAATTCCAATCCAGTTATTATCTTTTATCTTTTCACACACGTTTGAATAGCCTGGTTCATTATTATGAAATAAATAAAACCTTATGAGTTGACAGTCAACTTTACAAAACCCGCCACGGGATTGAAAATGAGATTTCATTCGTGATACTATTTTCCAGTAAAGTAACTTTGTAAACGCCATTTTTTCAAGCAGTTTTGCACTTGTCGAACGAGTTGCTTTCGGCATAAAACAGAGGTTATCTATCTTTTTATGAATGACGTACTAACAGGCTTACTTCTGATGTTCCACCGTTAACACTAAATCATGAATATATACTGGTTTAGCTCACCCAAAGTGTATTGGTTCAAAATTGAAATAAAAGAAACCGTAGGAGTAGGAGTATTTTTTGTGAAGTATCAGACATAAATGTATATACCAGACTACGGCGAGCACGCCAAGCTACAATGCAAACCATAGAAACAATAAATTTGATGTCAACCATGATTTACATGCAACACATCTGGACTGGACAGACACTTTTTATACATGAACTGATATTTTATATGAGTAGGATGCAGTTAAGTATTCATGACTACTCACATGCTATATAAAGGACATGTTTAGATACCCGTTGTTTCATGAAGATACAATGCAATCATATGTATTCTATTCCATATAGGGCGATAATTGAAATCACAACAATGGAATTTCCTATTTTTGAGATCTTTATAGATGCAATTCACAAAGTATGATATAGATATACAAATTAACAAATATATACACATTCACAATGTATGATATAAATATATAAATAAAAAATAGATAATTATTTGTGAATAACCAGACATGAATGCACAGACCAAATTACTGAGAGCGCGCATCCACTAAACCAATAAATTTGGCGTCAACCATGACTTATATACTATGGATTTACATGCAGCACATCTGAACTTGACAGACAATGTACATGAACTGATATTACTGTATCTTCATAATCCAATGGGTTTCTAAATATGTTAACACCAATTTTATTGTTTTTGCAGTAGCCTTGATATTGTGTCTATGGTTTGCTCGTAGCTTGGCGTGCTTGCTGTAGTCTGGTCTGTATGTTTACGAAATTAGGGGAAATATGTCCAAAGAAAGGGAAATAACATTCAAAACCAAACTCACAAAACCAAACTCACAATAACGGTGACGTATGCAAATCTTTATCACTAGCTGTCATTGTTCCTTGCAATATTTGTATATGTTTTAGTTTTAAAAGAGGAAATAAGTCCCAGTGTTACCATATTCGGTTTCTTAGTTAATGCTACTGTTAAAATACTGACATTTAAAACGCTTGGCTGATCATTTATATTGCCTCTTGAGTCTTAAACATATCTGTATTAAGATAATATTTGATAGATAAATTAGTCGTCCATGATTTAGCTTTGTTTTCTTGTTGAGTGTAATTATTTTATATATAAGTATATGCATGTTTTATTTATTGCTGAGAATTTAGATTAATTCAACCAGTACTCCTATGACATGCTGAATGTCGCTTTGATATATTTTAGAACAGTCAGATAACTGCAATATTTGGTTGATTAAAGAACAATTGAACATCTTGGAGCATATAAGAAAAACGAAATTTCCTTCACATTTTGCAATCAAACCACGTCTTTTATAAGAAATATTTGATCACACAATAACACCATTGATAAAGGTTGTATAAAACGTTATAAAGTCAACAACTATCATGTTCCCCGGAGGTTTTATAACAAATACGGTAATGTCTAGCTGATCGTGTTGTTTTATTACTCAATTTGCATAGTTTGAATTGTAACATTCTGGTGTTTTGTCAATATTTTGCATTTTTTATACGTATTGTGTTTATTTATGTATTGATTTAATTTGTTTGTATTGTTTTGAAGGCAATGTCTCATGTTGCAAAATCATATGTGTATACTATTATATAAACTACCATCAGAGACACATCGTCCCATTGATATTAACTACATTGTAAATAAATATAATGCTACTCTTTACGTCTCAATATACAGTTACGCCCCCCCCCCCCCTTTTTCCCACGGTAACATGATTCTAATGCTTAAAAAATATGGTTTTAATTTTTTTTTTCAAAATGGTTCATAGTGGTTGTGATTTCAATCTGCAGATAAGTAGAGCAAATTAAAGTAAAAAAAAACAAGCTGGCAACCTACTAGTTATTGTGCATTTTTAAGTGAGTATACATTCCTGCTATGAATAAAAATTTCTTTAAAAAATTCTATGTGGCATTCTTTTTTTTTACCATGGAAATCCTTGGCCTTTTTTTTATAAATAACAACATCAAACTGTGTATGGATACCTTTAGTTTAAACAAACATCGTTTTTTGCATAAAACTTATTCAATCGCCTTGTATGTGCAATGTCTTACTGTTTAAAACTACAAACATAAGCTCTAATACACGAAGCTTTGTGTCTGTGTATGCTGGTAATTTCATAAACACTACGGTAATTGTAATGCCCTCAAAAGTGTTTTGATTTTAAATTCTATTGAAAAGTTTGTATTGATTTCAAAGTGTAATGTTTTCTAAATAATAATTAATTTCTTTTTTTTTTTTTTTTTTTTTATTTTGTATTCCAATACATTACAATATAAAACAATATTACAATTTCAATTTACAGAACATATAGCATTTACACAAGTGTTTTTCTTTAAATGACAATTGAAAGTTTAATCCATTTATCACATAGCTATGGTGTTTTGTGTTGCGATAATAACCGTAAGTTTATCATTTTTAGTCGATATTCTATGTTTAAATTTTATGTCTCATATAAACAATAGTATTTGAACTTGGTTACAAACACCGTATTGAGTTTGTTTTTTTTTTAAGAAAAAAAACAACGTTTTTAACAAAGGGTTTCATAATCAATTGTGTACCAAGTTTTTCACATTAAACAGCAAAGCAATAGCAACACACACACACACCATATCAGTATTTACACATACAGACACACATATCTTTTTACAGTTACCAGTTGTCATTCATAAAATGGCATTATATTCATTATTAGTTAAGACTGTAAAGAAACATTTAATAATAACAACTAATTTATTTACAAATACGCTATACATAGTTCATGTATTGGGTTTACTGGATTTTATTTCTGATTAATATAATCATTTTTATAATTTAAAAACAAATTATTTGGGATTTTTAAGATCAGGTTGAAAATTGGTTGACTAAATACTAAACATTTGCATTTTTCATAATAATATTTATTATATGAAAAAAAAAAATTAAAAGAATAAAGTCTACTGTATGTGATTGTATAAATATTTAGGACAGTTTAACTACAAAACCAGTATAAAACTTTTTCTAATCCACTGGATTTTTTTAAATGTCAAACTATAATTATAATGAAAATTATCAATTAAACATATTTATAAAAGAAAAAGTTCAATACAAAAAAGACAGAGTAAAGTCTACTGTATGAGATTGGATAAATATTTAGAATAGTTCAAATGCAAAACCTATATGAAACTTCTTACTTTCAGTCCATTGGATTTTTTTCCCTCAAATATCAAACCTTAATTATAATGAAAGTTATAAATTGAACAGCATAATAAAAGAAAAAGTTCAATACAAAAAAGACAGGGTATTTCCTTGGAGATGTGGTTTTCATTTCAAAGTAGGAACAGCAGGGAACAAATAAAGTATGACAGCTACTTTTTATAGTTTTAAGGTATGCATTGTATTTTATCTAGACGTGCTGTGATTTAACACTTCATATGAGAAAAAAATTATATACAAAACAAGTAATATCAAAGTAGTGATTTATACACCAACCATGATGTTTCAAACTTTTCAACTGTACAATTTTTAATTGCATTTATTTTTTCAGTTTGGTAGACATACTTTATTTGTTGCTTAAAGTTGATGAAGAATGGTAACCTATCATCTAACTTGCACTTATAAATAAAATAATATTTTGCATGAAAAATTAATTTATTTAAAAAATTGTCATGTTTTACTGATCCAAAGATAATATCTTTCACAATCCATTGATGTTGAAGTCTTATGTTTTTGTCATTGCATGTTGTTATAAAACTATCCAAGAATGTTTCTACATACTTGCATTCCCAGAATAAGTGTGTAATGTTTTCTACATGTGCTTTGCAAAAGGTAAATGTATCATCATTTTTTATCTTCATATTTGTCAAAAGAGAATTTGTAGCTGTAATTCTGTGGTTCATTTTAACCTATAACCATTGTAATCTAGTATCTTTTGTACAATTAAAAGGTAATTGAAATAAATTCTCTTTCAATATTTAATCCATACTGTCCCCATTTTGTAATAGAAGTTAGCGACACATTTGACCTAACAAGAACAACATATATTGCACGACAAACTTTTTTTGTGCTGTTTATGCAAGACACTGATAATGGGCATATTGGATTGTCTAATTTCATTGCAAGGTGAGCAAATTTAAGTGTTTGAAGGTAACCACGTAATGTACCAAGTATACCTTCATATTCAATAAAATTAGTATTTACAGAAAATTTATCCACAAATAACCTAAATGTAAGAAGATTACCATGTTCATCAATTAAGTCACTTATACATTTTACACCTTTATCATACCATCTTTTATAAAATACACTCGATCTTCCTATCTTAATGTTATTGTTAAACCATAAAGGTTGGTTTAAAAGTATTTCCAAGACATTAGTACTAAGGCAGTTATTAATACTTCCAGACTTATGTACA
Organism: Panopea generosa; assembly: GCA_029582155.1. NCBI lineage: Eukaryota > Metazoa > Mollusca > Bivalvia > Adapedonta > Hiatellidae > Panopea > Panopea generosa. Next base: position 64,047,433 of record CM055907.1, read on the forward strand.
CATCTTTCCAAAATGGATTACATATTTTGAAAAGGTTCTTTTTTACATAATCATTACCAAAAATTAACATTTCAGATGTATAAGGATACATAAAAATATGAATTTCTATACATTTTTTCCCACTAGACAAAAGTCTTCTTATCCAAGTAAGTTTTAAAGCATATACAAACTGTTTAATGTCAATCATTCGGAGTCCTCCATTCTTATAATCTTGTATCTTGTATCTTGTATACAATATTTTTTTTATTTTATCTGGATGATTATTCCAGAGAAAGCTAAAACACATAGTTTGTAACAATTTAATTTGATCTTCTAATGGGTTTGGTAATGATGAAAACAGGTGGTTTAATTTTGGTAAAGCTAAACATTTTAAGACTGTGATTTTTCCAAAAGGGGTTAGAATTCTTTTTGACCATGAAAGTAGCAGTGTTTTAATTTCATTTATTTTCTTGTTATAATTCAATGTAATCATATTATTCATATAAGTTGACATAGTAATGCCAAGTACAGTAAATTCTCCCTGATCCCAATTTAATTCTGTTTCTGTGCACAGTTTTATATTTGAATCTTTTTTTACCCCAAACCATATTACTCTTGTTTTTTCAACATAAGGGAAGTGTCATCAGCATATTGTGAGATTATATATTCGGTATCGCCTACTTTGATTCCTTCAATATTTTTGATTGTCCTGACCAATACAGCCAATATTTCGATACATAAAATAAAAATGTATGGTGATAATGGATCGCCTTGTCGGCAGCCTCGGGAAATATAGAACCATTCTGATAGATGACCATTTATTGATATGCAAGATTTAATATCCGTATAAAGTAATTTAATCAAATTTCTTATACTTTTTCAAAAATTAAAAAACATTAAAACCTCATCAATAAAAGACCACGAGAGTGTATCAAAAGCTTTTTCGAAATCAATGATAACTAATAAACCTGGTACATCATATGTTTCTGCATAATGGAATAAGTCATAAATTGTACGTGTATTTTCACCAATGTATCGTCCGGCAAGAAAACCGGTTTAGTCTTCATAAATAACTTTTGATAAAACTAATTTTAAACGTTGAGCAATACATGCAGAGGCTAATTTATATGAACAATTTAATAAAGATATAGGTCTCTAATTTTTTAAGTACTGTTTATCTTTGTTTGATTTTGGAATGCAAGTTATTATTTCTTCTTTTTGCGTGATTGAAAGCTCCCCTTTAAGGAACCCATAGTTAATGGATCGACAAAAAAATACACCCAAGTCTATCCAGAAAAAATTGTAAAATTCCATAGTGTAACCACTTGAACCTGGGCTTTTTAAATGTTTTGCCCTTTTTAAACAAGATAATAACTCCTTTAATTCTATTGGACCTTCCAAAGAAAACTGTTCCTCTCTTGTGAGTTTTGGAATAGAAAATTCTGTAAGCAATGTACTTAAAGTTATATTTTTAACTGGTCTATATTTATATAATGTTTGGTAATAATTTCTTGCTTCTTCTAAAATTGATTCTTGACTTTTTAATATTGTCCATTCCTTTGAAATGAGGGAAGGTATGGATTTACTTATAAAGTTCCTATTTTCTAAGTTGCAAAAATAGTTTGTTACTTTTTCTCCTTCATCTAACCATTTGGCTTTTGATCTTATTTTTATTCCTTCTACTTTTTTTGTCTTAGTTCAAACAATGATTTCCTTTTATTGTGTTATATTGTTAAATCTGTGTCTAATTGTTTTTCAAGTTTCCCTATTTCCTCTAAAAGTTTTATTTGTGTTTTATCTTCTTGTTTTTTCAGAAAGGATGAATATGATATAGTTTTCCCCTTATCTCCAAACAACAGCATTTCAAAAAAAAGTTGGTCATTAATATCCAAAATCAAATCTTGGCATGGTATATCATTTATCTGTAAATTTATGTTCTGGTTTTTAGTTGCATATTGAACTTTTGTATTTTCAATTATCTTTTTTATTTCATCTACATATTTTTTGTCTTTTAAAAGTGAGTTATTAAATATCCAGTAGAAAAATCCTTTTTTAAATTTGTCAAATGCAAATGTTATAGTTATCAACGAATGGTCTTTTCGATAGCCCGGTAGGATGTCAGTGCTATCAATATCTGTATACAATTGTTCGGAAATTAGAAAAAAATCAAGTCTTGCCATTTTATTTGTATTTGCCCGCCTCCATGTAAAACCTCTTTTTTCAAAATTAAAGTCCCTCCAGCAGTCAACCAAGCTACATTCATTTATTTTTATAACCTTATCCCTAGCTTTAGGATTGTTTATATTTATATAGTTACAAGTATCTATTTGAGGCTCAATGACCAGGTTAAAATCATAAGCCAAGATGGTTTGATTTCCATATCTTTCAATATCTTGTTCTATCTTTGAATAAAAATCAGATTTATCTTTATTTGGACCATAAATATTAATTAGTGTTATCACTCTTTCCATTTATTGAAATATCTAAAATAAGATTGTTACCATGTATATCTCCTTCCATTTTGTGAAGTTTATATTCAAAATTGTTATTGAATAATATTGCAACTCTTCTAGACTGACTATTAAAATTATTAAAATAACATTCATAGCCCCACTGTTCTCGTATGTAATTTTCATCTTTTATAATAAAATGTGTATCTTGTAGAAAATATATTGAACATGATTTTTGTTTTAATAAATGGAAGACATCTTTAAGTTTGTTTCTGTCACCAAGGCCTGGGACATTCATTGAGATGAAAGTTACCTTTTCATTCATATTTAAGAAAGCTACCTTTAAAAAAACTGGCTGTCTGGTCAGGCACACACTGTATAACTGTATGAATTGTTGATAAAAGGATTACATTTCCATGAGTTTGACATCTACAATGTTGTTCCCCTGTTTCGACCGGAAATATAAAAATGTGAAGTACATACATTAGAAAAAGAAAAAAAGAAAGAAATTACAATAAACAATGAACAGAATTTACATGATGAAAAAAGGAGTAGATTATCAAGTATTTTTACTGAACAATACATATTTGGTATGGTGAATATTTATAGTAAGTATTTATAAACAGTAAACAACAAAAGAGCCTTTTTTATGTACATATCGCATTTTGAAAAGTATATGCATATACGTCCACCCACATACTAGTATATATACACGTATACACACATATAGAATGCTGAAGCTCCAGCTGGTAGTAACACTTCCATGTGTGCTTGTCCCAGATTGATCGCATATATTTCAAAAATCTTAAATGACCATGGGAAAAAAATGAATGAATGAATGAACAGAGTTTTTCGGCATACCAACACATTATAGGTTATATGAGGCCAACAGGAAGGAAGATTCCAGGTTCACTCCACATGTACAAAAACAACAAATTTACATACATATTAAAAAAATACATCAACAAATGAATATGCAGAATGAACCTAGAACCTTAAAACCTGCAGAAATGCAGAGTTTTTGCAAATTCTATCATATTACTCAAATTATTGCTTCTACAACATGCATGAGCCTCAGTGATCCTATTCTTGCCGGAAAAAAAAAATAAAAATAACAACTAAAAAAAACCCCCAAAACAACATATACACATATACAAACAGAAAACGAAAGCATGCACGATAATTCATTTCTTGACAAAGCTTAATTATTACACATGCTTCGTTTACTCGTTTGTCATACATGATATCTTATTTATGAAAGTTCAACATAAAATTGATTGAACTTGAATGCCGGTATATATCAGGTATGAAAAGCAATAAATACATAATGTTCTAAAGGTTTTACAGTTTCTTTGTTTTTTTTCTAAATTGACACAACGTTTCAGTCAAATACATCTACATTTTACATGAATAATGCGCGGATACATGACTTCTGTAACTGTCCTCATATCTGAATGTTTAGTTTCTTTTTTTAACCTGTATTGTTTATATATATTCTTAGTTGTTATTTATTTTTATTTTCTATATTTGTTCTACAGTAAACGTCCTCGAATATAGTGCTGTTGTTTATTTCGGTCTATACATGTTTATGTATTTCATATTTCCTAAAAAATCTATTTAATTCTTTTGTAAGCTGTGCTAGATTCTTAGGGGTAGGGCCGAATCTGATGTTGGCAGAAATTGTTGCCAAACCTTATTTCATGTAAAAAAAAAATGAAATAGAATATGTTTTAACCAGTGCCGTATGTTTTGTTGATCCTTATTCTTTCAAAAAACTTTAACAAATTGCATTGTGTTATTTTTATAGTAACTGTTGATGTTTCCCGGATTGAATAATTAAAGGCAACAAGGAACGCGTGTTTTGTCAGTGTTATTAGATACAGTCAGTAAAACAGTTATCCTTCAATACATTGTATTACCATCTAATTTTCTGCACAAAGGAAGATTAAACGGCGACGTATAATATCATTTTTTCATCGACTTAAAGAAGACAATTTTCCATTATCCTATATCACTTCATGATAACAATGCAACCAATAATATAAATGTATATATATATATATATATATATATATATATATATATATATATATATATATATATATATATAAATGATATATCAAGAGAAGCAGATTATTTTTTCAGTACTTTTGACACAACATACTTGCTTTCATCAGCGAATTATTTTATGGTAGATATTTTGAGTAAATATATTAAGTACTTATATTAGTGTATACGAAATTATGTGACTCAATTGTGAAAACAGCTGAGTGGAATAACACCATATTTTTAACACTACCGCCCTGCTTTTGTATATATATATATACGTTTCTTTTCTTATTATTGGTACATGTTATACAGTCTTCACCATTGTGAAATTAAAGTATGTCTTTATCTAATTATTTTAAATTAATATACAGTAATAAATCCAGAGAACCTGTTATCAAAGTGTTTAACAGTTGCCAGTTAAATATTTCTGGATTTTCAGTTACAGACGTTAATGTAATCCAGTTCCTGTCTAATAGCCAACTTATCATGTAGCCAGCATTATAATTGCCATGTGTTGTTACCAAAACATGGTCTGTCATATGAAGTGAATATATTTTATGATAAACATGTAGTTGTTGTATTGGAAAAAAGGTTATTCTTGTATTTCAGTTAATATAAAACATAGGAAAATATAGTGTTGTCCACAAGGAGAAACCATATATATGCATGCTTAAAAATAATTTTGACACTCGAGAATTACCTTTGTTTTATTGCTACGAATTGGCGTTATTAGTTGCAAATAACTGTCATCGAGTATGCGAAAGTTATAAATACCAGGCTAAAAATGACACATGACTGAATGTTTGCACTTGAGCTTTTTCCAGTTTATTTTCTTGTATTTATTTACTAGACAAAAGTTAAGCAGAAATTCTCAGATGAAAAATTAATGTCGACTTATTCGAACATTAAACGTCATAAAATTTTATTCTTTCCAATCATTATGCCAGTTATTGAGTTTTATTACCTGTACAACTTGAATAAGTAGAAATGGATTATTGTCGCATTATTGAGACAACTTATGAGAGTTCGGTCGGTGTAGCTTGACAAAAGAATAACACCTTAGCCGGTGTTGGAGTGTGTAAAATTTGTTGTAACTATTTTTGTCGTTCTGTGCCTTGAATAAATCATTTTTCTTTGAACATAAACTGTCATATTTTTTTTTTCATGTTTTATCATTAAGCCCATGATTGTGTTGTATCACCTTTATAACGTGAATAGGTAGAAATGATAATTAGAAATATTGCAGACATATTGCAAATATATATGAGAGATTATTCAATATTGTTTGAGAATGGAATACCACCTTAGCTGTTGCTTGGGTATGTAAGAAGTGTTTGGCTGCGTTCTCTGTCACTATTGAGTCCTATAAATAGACTCAATAAAGTCCAATCTGCTATGTTTTTATTGTTTTTCTGTGCTTCTTAACTGTTTCTCTGTTTCCTTAATACAAACGGTCATTATTCAGAATCACGGCATGTTGTTATCGTAGCAACTTGTTTAATTGAAGTGTACGGATTAAAAACGTCTGACTATGCAAAGTAGAAACAAACAATAAAACCATTTATAAATAAAAGTGTTGCTGTTACAATGATTCTACAACATACGATATTCAAGGATAGGACTTAGACTGGATCTCGATGGTCCTTGCAAGACGGAGAATATCATATAGTCAGCATAGGCAAGTATCTCCTACACTGAAAAGGGTTGGTTGTTGAAGACATTGGTGATCACAGGGATTCAATAGGGGGCCAATAATTGTCCTTGTCTATTTAGACAAAACCGTGATAAATGATTTGTCAAACAATAGTTTCCTCAATGCTTACTTAATCACCCTATCGCTGTTCTCTGCAACATTGCTGACTCGGAATATAGTTTCCGATTTTTTTATGCAAATGCTACCTTGTGTCTTACTAGAATATTTTACCTTGATAGCCCTAAGAGCATATAAAATGTTACGTTTGTATATAGTTGTCAATGGGAATGTGCTCTAAACAAGACTGCTTTGTACAGACCCTAAACCGCTCAAGTACCCCATAATTGCACTCCGTTTGCGCTCAGTTTGCAGTCCGTTCGCGCTCCGTTCGCGCTTAGTTCGCGCTCCGTTCGCGCTCCGTTTGCGTGCACTCGATTAAACGCGGTTAATTTAATGCACTCTAAAACGCAAGTATTCGCTCACGAGCGCTGTATAGCTAAGTGCTGTATTTAATACTCCTTTTAGCGTTCGCTTCGTTCAGCGTTCACTCAACGTTCAGTTCGCTCAGTTCGGTTTCCGGCCCATAGCCAATCGCAATATCTCAACTCTTTAAACTGATTCTATATTGACTTTTTAATTTAATCTGTTCCAATGGAGCAATTAAATGTATCCATGGGATTTTAGTCAAGGTAAATTAATTCATAATCCGATTGTTTGTCTACAGATTATGTCACCCGCTGGGCGATAGGTTGAACAAGTATCGATAGTAGGCTTGTTAAACGGAAGTGTCTATGTTTTGATATGTGATCAGTGGTCTTGGTGATCAAAGAATATCGCACGTTATACCGGCTTCTGTTATCCAGACACCGACGTTTGTTTGCGTCAGTATCTTCTTTGATATACCGTAAGCTGTTTGTTACAGGAAATCAATAAAGTTTGTCCACAAAATTTACATATACATCATCAACATAAACTAAATAAATTGTTATTTATAATTAAATTCAATTAATAATTCCATACTGTTGATACCTCATTGGCCTTATGATAATCCATAAATCTGCTCAGTGTAAGCAGTGACTTAACAACATATGGATATATCACTGGTTGTGTTAATGTTCAAACTAAAATAAGCTTTATAATCAATAATATGCACTGCATGGGTGATGAAAAATTTATTATAATCTGTGCAATGCAATTCGACATTATAATCAATGATTTTTGAAAAATAATAATCTTGTAGTGTTTTTTCTCGATTTGGGTCCAAATGTGGCTTCACTAAACTTAAAAAAAGATATTCTGATATTTTAAGTTTTTTATAATTATTTTCGTTATCATTATGTTTATAAATATACTTGCAATAAACTTTTTTCAGTGGGTTTCTCAAATTATTCTTTAACTGATAGTATGCTTTATGTTAATATATTATTTAAAATGACAAACTATATTTAATTTGTTTGAAACTACACCCACTGTGCTATACCACTAATTATATGACACGCAGCAACACACCCGTGGTGTTAATTACGTTATGTCACATGCCAGTGAGAGCCGTGTCAATTAGGTTATATGCTAAAGCGGTGACTTATCGGTCTATTGACCACGGAAGATATATATGATTTCATTTTGATTGTAATTCGTGCCAGATGGATGAATTTTAATTGAGCCAACATTATGTGATTGAAAAGAAAAAAATAAGAAAGAAAAACTGCCAGCCAATTAACAACAAATAAAAAAATTATTTAAGATATTGGTTATTCGAAGTTTCAGAACGCTTTAGTATGTAAATATCATGATGTTAATATCATTAAATTAACGAACCGAAAACCCCACGCCAGCTCTGAGTGAATGGTAGAAAGTGTGACATACACGTATAAAGGGATGTGTATTCAGGGCTGTCATTTTACCACAGCTGCCATAGCGATTTTGTATAAAAACAGATCAGAATTGTTAATTTACAAAATAAAACAATCTTACAATTTTAAAACTAATAAAAATTAAAGTAATTCCTTGTAAAAATGTAGTATTTTATTTGTATTATTTTTTACTTTCATTATTTGTTTTATTTTTTTTGAAATATTATTATCATTGGAGCTATTATTATAATATACATATTGACTTATTGATTTGTTTACAGCTTTTATATTGGATACGTGCGTATGTGCATCTGGTCAGTCGTTCACAATTAATATAACAATTAAATTACTACAATGAAGGCAGAGTTGCATGGCAATCATCAAAACAGATACGCATGATGAAAACCACATGTGTTTCAATAAATAGTTAATTGGTGATTTATCGGTCCATTGATCACAACGAACCCTGCCGGTGTGTAATTTTAATTTTGATTATAATTTGTGCAAGATGAATGAATCTTTATTTAACCCGCGGCATGTGATTGGATAAGAAATATATAGTCAAAATCAATACTTAAATATGCAGATTTTTTATAATTTTATTATTATCATCATTATTATTAATATCTATTGTATATTTTATTATTATTTATTACTATTATTACTAATATTATTGTTATTATTGCTATATTACTTTATTATTATATTATTATATTATCATATTATTATTATCTGAGTATTTTTTCTTCTTTATTATTATTATTATTATTATTATTATTGCTGTCATTTCTTACTTGTTGCCCCTTTCACAACTTTTATAGTGGCTTAATTGTTACGTGCTTACGTGCACGTGATCAGGCGTATCGATTTTGTAGGAAAGCGGGAAAACAATATATTTACTTTTTTATAGGCAGTGAATACATGTTCTTTTTTGTTTATTTAAACCTTCCTCATGATCAAAAGCTGTTCTTTAGTCAATATAAAATCACAACCTCAAAAAGGTCACCTAGAAATTTACGTTTGCTAGTTTTTATTTCCTATGTCTAATGTGTTATTTCGGTCTGTCTTGTTAATTTGGCATACATACATTTATTTTACATTAATTTAATTTAGCTTGATTGTCAAGTAAGCTCGGAGCTTATGCATATCTTTCTCCAGTGCATTCCCTTATTAGATCTCGTACTGAATTGTGTTTCGAGAGGTCGGGTAAAGCCTGGGTCAAACTCGCGACCTCTGCCGTCTGAAGCCAGCACCCTATCCGCTGTACTACTGACCCATTTTATATTTTAGAATACAATTAATTTATTATTATTATTTTAATGAGATGTGCACGAGTATAATGTTTCCACTTTAATTGCAATATAACAGTTTACGTAAATTTGTTTACAACTAAGCACAAACTCAGTGTAACTATGTTTGGGGAAAATATAAAACTAAAGTCCAAATTAAATTGAAAATTGGTAATTTTTATTTTGCCGAAATACCCAAACAAATAGAATCATAATCATATAATTTTACGCATATCTATGTTTTGTTTGATTCACGCATGCTTTGATATTTTTGTATTTGGAGCAGTATACGCTTAAATCGAAATAAAGTACATGTTTTGTATGTTCTATAACTAATTTATATCGAAATAACATGGCAAATTAGCCTTGAAACCGTAGATAACCAATGATGTGTCTATTGTATAATAGGTGTTTTAAACATTATTGTATTGATCAGCTAAATATTGATATTTATGTTATAATTGATAAATTGTTGACCAAAATAAGTTTTATCATGCGTTTTACAGTCAAACATTTATATTAACTACATGGTTTATATTCATTTGAAAGAAAATTTATTTTTATCTCGATTTTAAGTATCGACTTCACGATCAAATAATAAAAAAAGAGTATATCCGAATGAACGAGTGCACTCAGTAGCGCACGAAAAGTTCTGTTATCAGTTTTCTTACTGTGTCTAGCGTATACAGCGCTTCTGAGTGCACTCAGCGTATCTGAGTGCATTCAGCGTGTCTGAGTGCACTCGATCTATTTCATGCGTTCAGGAGTGCGTTTATTATTCAAAATCCAGCGTTTGCTTACGGTCCATGTCCGCTCCGTCTGCGCTCAATCTGCGCTCCGTTCGCGCTCCGTCTGCGCTACGCTCGCGCTCCGCTTACGCTCTGAGTGCACTCCGTTTGCGTGCAATTGGGGTACTTGAGCGGTTTAGGGTCTGTACCAGTATATACACGAAAGGAGTCTAGCTTTGAAATTACACTAAATGAGTCTTCGTTATCACTTACAAGACCTTTATATATGGATATAGCCAAGGAAGTTTCCAGAATGTCACGTGAATGAAATTCATATCTTAAATTGAAGTTGTATTTCCTTTCGGAAAACATCATTTGTTGAAATATTTGTTTTCATTTTTGTAACCATTTTCGAATCAGGAGTAATACGGTGGGGGTGGGGTTATTATATTTTCATCAGTGAAAACAGTTGTATATGTATAAGCTAGTATGTATTGGACTCTTTTTATACTGGAAAACGAGCATTTTCTGCGGTATTTGTACAATAACAAACGACTTAGATACACGTTCTTCATTCATTGTTATAAAAAACTAAACTTACCGATCCGGATGCACTCATCTAGTTGTACAGTGGATATAACAGATAATGATGTTGTTTTTTGTATGTATATTGTTCAACAGTTCAGATGGTTATGAGATAATAATATAATAAAAGTGATTAGTGTGAATAATATATATGGCATGCTTAGATTTCATATAAATTAGTATATTCCGATTATTTTATATAGTCCAAGAAAAATTTTCACAATAATAAAATTTCATAATTTATAATTTTTTAAAATATAAAAAATATTTGTTTGTTTTGCATTCTTCTAATATGATTACTTTCTGTTAATAAAGCAATGTCACAATGTGTTATAGTAATTAATACTTTTATGAACAAAATGGAAAATAAGTTACATTATGTAAAATGTAAAGAAAGGGTAGTAAATAAGAGAAGGGAGTAAGGATGAAGAGAAGAAGGATCTTAACACTCTAAGTCTGCAATAAGTATGTTGACATCATTAATTTAGTTGTAATTCGTCCCGTTTTACGTTATGTTGTCCAATTTTTTTTATTTGTCTTTGCAATTATTCTCTCTATATTTTCTATGTGTTTTAAATATTTTATAAATAGAATAAACATTGGAATTGTTTTTGCATACTTGTTTTTGTAAATAAAATACTTAGCATAAATCAACATAGTATTTAACACATTTGAATTACTGCTCCATTTAGTACATCCAAGAGATATTACCATATAATTCAACTTTATTGTTAACTGTTTTTCATTAAGATATACTTCAAAATGTGTCCAGAAAGCTCTAGAAAAATTGACATTCCCAAAATAGATGTATGTTTGTTTCAACATTCATAGCACAGAAATCACATAAAATTGTATTACATATGTTGCATTTATACAGAAATTTGTTGTTAGATATAATTTGCACTATATATTTATATTGAAAAGCGCGTAATTTTGTATCTATTAGTGATCTGATAGGTACGGTGTGTACAACATTCCAGTTAATGTTCGTAGGTTCTAATTCTCATTTTATATGAGGATTGGTTATATTATTTTTGTGTGTTATTTACATGTAGTTGTCTATTGTATAAAAGTTTATTTGGACTTTTGAGGTTTCTGATTTGATGAAATAAATTCGTTTCTTCATTATTATCAGCCATATTGTTTGATTTCAAGGGGGGGGGGGGGGGGGGGGGGGGGGTTAAAAATTAAATTATCACTGATAACTGAAGTATGATTGGGTAAAAATTATGCAAAATTGAGATGAAGCGAACACTCAGCACCAAAATCATCAACGATAATATAAAAAAACTTTGAAGAGTAATATCTGCGTCTTGCCAAGTGTGTTCACAGCGGTTTTAGAACATTAATAAACAAGATCGGCCTTGTTTGATTACAAAAACATAATTATGCAAAATGTGGATATCAGCACCCATACTGACACACGTAATATATAAAGAATAAAGTAATTAATGTCCCAGATATTGCCCGTGCGTTGACCAAGTAATTATTGTCCGAGTTAAAAGATAAACTTTTTATTAGACTGACAAATGTGTATACAGCTGTTACGTATTTTATTTCATTTCAAAAGAAAAGTCACATACATGTTCATTTACTATTCTTAATGATTTGGAAACATTCAAACCACAATTTTGCATTTGGGTCAGCATAATGTTGCCTAAGTGTACTAGAAATAAATTCATTGTAGTTTACTGGTTCATTTCACGAATAATGTATTTTACTCTGGAATGACAATGTATAGTTATAGCTGTCACTTCCAATTTAACAAACGCAATAATGAATAATGGATCTCATTATTAGACGAAGACATTATTTTACGATGAAATTCATACAAACCATTACATGTTATTCTGGAAAATTTGAAACCATTAATCACCTGCACAGAAAACGGGTACAAAAAGGTTCCACATGTGTTAATTTATCATTATTTAGACTAATCAATTACAAAGATTTGAACACAGTTCAAGATCTTTAATGCAAAACGTGAACTAACTTAACTTACGAAAAGTGTTTGTCAAAGTAGAAGACGTAAAACTGTGTCTTTTTAATAATATAATACTTGATTCATTGCATTAAATTATAATGTTGGTTGTTTGAACGATATCGCATTAGAATCGCCATAACCCGTACACAACCACAAATTATACAATTAGTTTCCTCGAAACAAGTGCCACCGAAACCTAATCATTCAATTAAGATATTCAAGCTTTATCCATTTCCATAGTTAGTAAACTATCTTGTATTGTCTGTTACTCATATTGTTATTTGATGATGTTACATTTCCGTGTGTTTATCTGTTATGAGAAGAAATCAGTATCCCAAAATGTAGGAAAAACATACAATAACTTATCTCAATTCAATTGATGAAGTGATAAGAATCGACGTAGACATTGTGAACAATACTGATACACTATACTTTCAAAAACAATGCTTTGAATGTGTTATCTCCGTTTATTTATTTTATTCGAATTCTAGCTCCTATGTTTCTTGGTTTTGTCATGCTGCATACACGTTTCACTTTCAATTGCACTTCCCAGCTGTCAGGATGCCTTCATTAGTTTCAGAGCTTAGGTGTAATAATGCTTTATTAATTTCCAATTCCGTCATGTCTTGATAAAAAGTAGTTCCAACCACTCGTCAAGAACCGGCGCGTAGATGCCTCAATGTCATATTCAGTTCCGATTCGTTGATGTTTAGATTCCTAACTCAGTTCCAATTCCCTTAGTTCTTGGTTATATTAATGTAATTTTAAGGTGTCTGAATGATAAATTTAGTTCAAATTTCAAAGTGTATGGACTCATAATTCATTTTCCAGGTTTCGAAATGTCTGGATGCCAAATTTACGACCAATGCCTAACTGTCTAATTTTAGTTGAAGTTTCTAGTTGTTGCGATATACGTCATTCAGTTTAAATTTCTGGATACTTATTTATAAAGTGACTGAATTAATAATGCAACTACTTGATATTTAGAATCCTAATTAAGTTCTAATTAAAATGTCTGGATGCATAACTCATTTCCAATTTCTAGATATTAAGATGTATGATTTAGATTTTATTTCAAGGTTTCTAGATGCCTAATTCAGTTCCACTTTCTAAATGTCTAAATGTAGTATGTAGTTCCAGCTTTAATGCGAATGAATGCGTAATTTAGTTGAAAATGTATTTCTAATTCCGTTATAGTACCAATGTATATGAAAGCCTAATTCTATACCTAGGCTTAAGTGTCTGGATGTATAATTCCGTTATAGTACCAATGTGTACAGAAGCTTAATTCTATTACTAGGCTTAAGTTCCTTTCTTAAATGGCCAAATGTCTTCTCCAGATATAGTCCGTGTGTGTCATGATAGCAAAAGTAATTTCCATTATAAAAATAAGGTTTTAAGGTAATCCGCCGCATGTGTCATATTCTGAAATATAAAATAGACTATAGTGTGTAATTTCATCATTGTATTTTATTTTTTTTTGCAATATAACGAAGTATAATGACTTTCATTACAAAATGCTTGAGAGAAAAAAATATAAAGTGTACTTTTATGAAAATGTTCTAGATGTATGTTCTGTTTACAAACAAATTCAGCCGGAATGATACTTTTTTGACAAAAAATGATTAATAACATGAATATTAATTCCCCTAAATCAATCGTCATTAGAAACAAATCATTGACGTCATTAAGTTGCTCGAAGGTGTTCAATGAAGTATGAATAAAATGAAACATAAGTCGTAAACAGTCATCAGTCATCAATCAATTAAGTTTGAATTTAAAACAGTCACGATTTATTCAACTTAAAGAGAGATATCCGCCGTTATTAAGCGTCGAAGGCCATTGAATTTCACGAAAATGTTTGTAATTCATAAACAATTTGGGTTTTTTTCCTGTATAAAAAGTCATCAAACACTGGTATTGCCGCTATAAATATTCGCTACAATGTAAATAGCTTTCCCTTCGTACATAGGCAGTACCTATATTCCCATATAAGTCGACTTGTTTTTGGATGGAAGGGCTATTTAATGATTGATCTATATAAAAACAATATTGTGTACGTGAATGGAATCGATTTTGCCAATAATAACCTAATGTAATCTGATAAGAGGACTTTTTTTCATTCCATTAAGCATTTCAGGACCATGGCACGTGACCCATCAGTGACTCAGTACTGAGGCTTAACATCACAGTTGTAAAATATTCTATAACTGACTTAAGTTTTGCTCTTAAATTCAACAGTATCTGTAACATACAATGTATTTTATAAGTAAAATATTTTCAAAACAATGCATCATTTTAGCAGACAGTATGATTTAATATTATGCTAGATAATTCAAAAACTTAAAACAGGTGTATATTCAGTCATGCTTATAATTCGTTTTAAGTTTACTGTGTATGGTGATAATAACGGTGTACTTAAAGCGATGTGGATATGAATGGCATGAATGACCAGCTATTGAAAACTACTAAACGAATATTAGCAGAATGCTTTTAGCATAGCGCAACTGCCGACCCATTCAGGCAGGTTGCCAGTTTTGTGTTACTGAGTCGAATGTAAAATGGTAAAAATCTGAGAAGTTTGTATCTCCTGAAAAAAACGTTTAACTTACACAGAATTACACTGATATAGTAATTTTAACTCTACTGAAAATTTAGATATTAGGTCAGGACAATGTATACTGGTCATACCTAATACCGCGATTCTAAAAAGATTCAACCATGTAAAGAATAGCATCAATACTAAACAATAATAAGGTTACTCAAGTGTGCTGGGTAAAAAACAGATGCCGATACGAAATGCAAACAAATGCTGACGCTAACGTAAGTTGGAACTTTGAGCATGTCTTCCCAAATTGTTATTATACGGGCATTCGCGGTAATAGGTATATCGCGGTATAAGGTATACATGGGATATTAAGTGCGTTTTCGTCTTACCTGAATAACAATAATACTGTCAATTATATATAAAAAACTAAACTATATAACAAAGAACAGATAGCACAGCAGTATTAATGCTTAATGCTTTTTTTCATAAATCATGTGCTAATAATGCACTTTATAATAATATATAATAAAACAAATATAAGGCAATAAGTTTTGTATAAAAGACTCTGTCTTATACCGAATGCCTCAGTTTATGATAAGGAGCTTAAGCTTAAGGGAATTCTGTTTCTACTTCTCGTGCAGCAAGATTCATGAATGACATTGACACTGTAATAGTGCAATTTAATTATATACATTTATAAATGATTACAACATTTCAATTAGTGATGGTTAAAGTTATGGTCACGCACAAACTCAACCTAATATGGGAGCATATCAAACCGACCAGATATTGTGTTATAGCTGTGCCTTATTGAAAGCTGTAACCCGATACTTTAATATGTATAATATGACTGTTGACCGAGTGATAGCAGGAACTGTAAGATGAATTTAGGATCAAACAGAAGTAATCTTGTATATTTGTCATTGATTTGAATAATTATACATATTAAATGCTAGTAAAATGCTATTCTGGTTGAATAATAGATTGTAAAAAAAGATGAAATAATATGTTTTTTTATGGGTTAATCTGCATTTAAGGTTAATGATGAGTAGACTCCAATATGAATGTACCCAGAGCATTGAGGGACATCTGCTAGAACATTTGAAAGAAGTTTGTTATCTGCAAAATTTGTATTTCTGCAGACGGGACATGTGAAGTGCATTTAAAGTATGTAATAAAATTGTATTCAACAATTGCTTCAAGAAACTATCAATCAAAATACAATATGTATTTACTTTCACTCGAAATATCTCTTATATTGGACGTCCTGACCGAGGCTGGTCTCTGGTGGTCCCAAACTGTTGGTACCGTCTCCACAAGGCGTTTATAGTATTTCGGTGTACACCAAATTGTCTGGCAACGCCAGTATGACGTACACCAGCTTCAGTCATGCCTACGGCGCGGCATCTGCAAGTTTCATTCAACTTTGGCATGGCGTATCAAAGACGTTTTTCAAAATTATGCTGGTTTTATGTCTTACAGGTATCAACACTATGCTTTTACACAAGTTTAGGCGACAAACGTGTTTGCGATTGACTGCTGGCCGAAAAAAAGTCAAAACGAAGACGTTGGCCATATAGACAAACTACCCGTGCAACTCATGCTCTGTCCAGTGTAAATGACCGAGAGGGATACACAACTTACCTGTATAAAGTGTCAAGCTTTAATTTAATTAATTGAGTGATACATGAACATTTTACACATGCACAGTTTCTTTTTACCGCTAGTATAAAAAGAACAATTCCCTTAATGTGGCAAATATTTCACATTTTAGTTAAAATTGTACATATGTTCTTTCAAGTTTCATTTCACATAAAACGATCAGCTAAACTGAACGAAACCAATCCTGGTGTCAGTGATTGGAAACACAAATTCTATTTATTATAAACTGTTTAATATTTTTCTGACTGTCTCGCAAAGTTTTCAACCATATTGAGCCGTTACGTTGTAGAATATGAAAATCGTGTTCCAAGTCCAAATGAAAACTCTCCTTAAAGTTTCTCACCAGATTGAGCAGTGACGTCGGGTATGTAACCGGCATGTTCCAAGTCCAAATGACAACTCTCCATAAAGTTTCCCACCAGATTGAGCAGTTACGTCGGGTTTGTAACAGTCATGTTCCAAGTCCAAATAACAGCTCTCCATAAAGTTTCCCACCAGATGGGTATGTAACAGTCATGTTCCAAGTCCAAATAACAACTCTCCATAAAGTTACCCACCAGATTGAGCAGTGACGTCGGGTATGTAACAGTCATGTTCGAAGTCCAAATGAGCCATCTCTGGAATATGGAAACCTGCAACATTCATAAAAGCAAAAAAAAGTATCTCTTCTTAATTATATTAATTAACATAATCAAGACAACTCGATAATGGTAAAATGGTAAAAAGATATCAACAGCTTGTTTTACGAGTTTCAAATTTCAAAAGCTTTAAATTATATTGCTTCTTTGCGTTTGTAAAACAAAAAACTTCATTGCAATATTTTTATCCTGTATACTCGTGTAAATTGTTTTGTAAATGATTGAAAAGTGGCCATAAAATGAAAAGTGTATAACAAGTTTTTTGGGCATGGTAGGAGGGAAAACAAATAGAATATTTGCCTGCATATTCTTTCATACTACATTACCTTAATTTCAAATGCCAAAGGGGACGGTGCGCTGTTTTACTAACACTCAGTCACAGGAGAACCACGTTGCACAGCGCACCTTACTTTTAAAGTATCAACATCCCAATAACCATCACCTGTCAGCTAGTGATAGTTATTATTATATTCATTACTGCGTGTGATAAGAACTTTGTGAATAATAGTTATTGCTTTTTGTCTGAAGGGGATAAAACTTATAATTATGGGTAAGAAATGTGATTCTGTAACATTTTCCGTTAAATAATAAATAAAACTGCTTGTTTCTGTAAATAAATATAGTAGCGTGCTAAATTGTTGGATGTTAGTGGAATCTTCAACTTTTGACAATCTGAGCCTGAGTGTAAAAATACTCAAACTATTGATGAGATGGGTTCCTGGTACATGTAACAATTGGCAAAACAATAAAAGAGACAATAAAGTTGAACAACATTTAAAATCTATATTTTACTCGTAAAGGCAACCACCAATCAAATTGTTGAGAGTAGAATCACTGTCATTTGAATCTTATAGGAATCAACCATACGCGACCCTCAGCGGCAGGAGTTATCCATACTGAGATAGCACAGCGCGACACACGATACAGATAGTAGTGTAGTGAATCTTACAGGAACCAACCACACGCGACCCTCAGCGGTAGGAGTTATCCATACTGAGATTGCACAGCGCAGCACACGATACAGATAGTAGTGTAGTGAATCTTGCAGAAACTAACTACACGAGAACCCTCAGCGGCAGGAGTTATCCATACTGAAATAGCACAGCGTGGCACACGATACGGATAGTAGTGTAGTGAATCTTACAGGAACTAACTACACGAGAACCCTCAGCGGCAGGAGTTATCTATACTGAGATAGCACAGCGCAGCACACGATACAGATAGTAGTGTAGTGAATCTTACAGGAACCAACCACACGCGACCCTCAGCGGTACGAGTTATCCATACTGAGATTGCACAGCGCAGCACACGATATAGATAGTAGTGTAGTGAATCTTACAGGAACTAACTACACGCGAACCCTCAGCGGTAAGAGTTATCTATACTGAGATTGCACAGCACGGCACACGATACAGATAGTAGTGTAGTGAATCTTAAAGGAACTAACTACACGCGACCCTCAGCGGTAGGAGTTATAAATACTGAAACAGCACAACGTGGCACACGGTTAGTAGTGTAGCTTTGCTATTTGTCAATGGTATCATGTATTGTGTACGCTGTACGAATTTAATGTCAAAACACAATAAACGACACCGAAAACTTAAACTACATCCAATTGTATAAAACGCAAATGCTATAAAGCACATACTTTTCTGTTTCATAAATTGCATACGGCTTCATATACAATATATATCACCGACTAGTCGGTTCATTACCTGTGAGGCGGCCGCATTTTGACTTGGTGTTGTTATAGAGTTATTAGAGTCCTTATCTTTCGAAAGTGGAATGAACCTAATCTGATGTTAGATTAAACTGGCTATATGGATTCAATGGAGTCAGTTACATGAAATGAAACGTTAACCAATGAATAGTTTGATTGTGGCAAAGAAGGAAATACAATATACATTTATACATTCTCAACTGTCAGTACAATACAATTTTCCACCAACTTACAGCTATATATCAAACCGTTGTCTAATTTTGTTTCATCTAATCAATGATTGGCCTGTTTCAGTTGCTCGCAAATGACACTTAAACATCATACAAAGCTGTCAACATTCTGTTAGTTTTCAATTATAGGACAGATTTATCTCATAGCGTTTAATATGTGTTTGTCTGAAACGGTAATGGTAACAAAGGCAGGAATCCAATATGGATTTTATAAGAATAATTTGGATTTCTGTAGCAATACGGATTTATAAGAATGATTTGGATTTCTGTGGTATTCAAAATGAAAATTAAAAAACTTGCATAAAAAAATGCAGAACACGGGACAATCATACCACCGCTCGTATGACCCATTTGTCAAATGTCTCATTAACTAGCGAGCTCGCACATACTGCACCGTAATGGCAATTAGCTAGCGGAAAGGTCGTCACAGCTAATGCTGGACAACAGACGCGTGATGCATTTAGCTAAAAATAGACGTGGGTTGTAGGCACAGCCAACAATTAACAAGCAATTAGCAATTAATAAGGGTTGTTTCATTGCGAAAACAACTCTGACAGCCGCGTAAAACTAACAGTATATAAACGACCAAATTTGCCGACACACGGAGTCGGAAATTCGATATACATTTAGACCACGTCAGTTTTGACGGAACTAAATTAGACTGCGCGTCGTGAACATTTAAGTTAAGAAATAAAACTTATGATTACTTTAAGAACTGAAACAACTTTAGGAGTTTGTAATGGTGATAACTTTATAAATTGAACTTACTGTAACTTTAGAAATCGGACTTGTTGTACTTGTAATAACTTTAGATTGAACTTACAATAAACATTTGTAATCTCAACTAATTTGTGAACTTATATTTCTACCCTCATTACGCTACATGATAGAGTGACCAGACTACGACATTGTTGTCTTTCTTGAAATGACAAAACACATACAATATGTACTTGTGCCATAGATATATTTAAAAATGAAAATCATCCCTTATATACTTTCTTCTTGATGTATTGTCCCAGTATTGACATTGGTAATGAAAAAAATGGAAGTGATGATTACTTTATACATATTAGTAATCTTTTCAGGTTACATAACACAAAACATAAATATGTAAAATAATTTAAACATTTTCCGATTTAATACATTTTCCGCTTTTTCTGCAATTTAGATATTTAGAAGTTGGCATTAAAATATAAGTATAATCTAATATTTTACTCAAATCGTTGAATTACTCATTTCAATGAAAGTCATATCATTTCCATCTAATCTTCCATTGCTCTTATATCAATATTATATGATATTGATAATAGATTTTTTTCTACAATAAATCCCTATATATCACATGGTTAATATGTTTATTACTTATATAACGTTACATATACATATAATTACCACTGCATTGTTGTATCAGAAGTTTCTGACAGAATATTAACTTATATAACGTTACATATACATACGATTACTACTGTATTGTTGTATCAGTAGTTTATGACAGAATATTTACTTATGTAACGTTACATGTTCATACGATTACTACTGTATTGTTGTATCATTAGTTTCTGACAGAATATTTACTAATGTAACGTTACATGTACATACGATTACCACTGTATTGTCGTATCAGTAGTTTCTGGCAGAATATTTACGCATGTAACGTTACATGTACATACGATTACCACTGTATTGTTGTATCAGTAGTTCCTGGCACAATATTTACTGATGTAACGTTGCATGTACATACAGTTACTACTGTATTGTTATATCAGTAGTTCCAGACAAAATATTTACTTATATAACGTTACATTTACATACGATTACCACTGTATTGTTGTATCAGTAGTTTCTGACAGAATATTTACTTATATAACGTTGCATTTACATACGATTACTACTGTATTGTTATATCAGTAGTTCCTGACAGAATATTTACTTATATAACGTTACATTTACATACAATTACCACTGTATTGTTGTATGAGTAGTTTTGGGGCAGAATATTTACTTATATAACGTTGCATGTATATATGATTACTACTGTATTGTTATATCAGTAGTTCCTTACAGAATACTTACTTATATAACGTTACATTTACATATGATTACTTCTGTTTTGTTATATCAGTCGTTTCTGACAGAATATTCACTTATATAACGTTGCATGTATATATGATTACTACTGTATTGTTATATCAGTAGTTCCTTACAGAATACTTACTTATATAACGCTACATTTACATATGATTATTTCGGTTTTGCTATGTCAGTAGTTTCTGACAGAATATTTACTGATATAACGTTACATGTACATACATATACTACTGTATTGTTGTATCTGTATTTTCTGACAGCATATTGTCATATATAACCTAACATTTACATATGATTACTACTGTATTGTTATATCAGCAGTTTTTGACAGAAAATTACTTACGTAACGTTAGGTGTACTTACGATGAATACTATATTGTTATATCAGCAGTTTCTGATATAATATTTACTTATATATTGTATTGTTATTCAGTATTTGAATATTTATTTTCGATTTGTCAATGCGTAGAAATGTTAAATTATGTTTTTTTTTGTAAAGAAATTATCAAATGTCTCTCTTGTGTTGTACCGACTCAATATCAAACGATAACAAAATCAATTGCGTGCAAATGAATTTGTTTTAATTTGGATTCAATGCGTATCTACTTTTTTGGCTTTGAAAGATATGTTAATGAATTGCTTTTTCACATAATTGAACGTAATGAAAATTTAATATTAGGATATTTATCTTAACTAGAATGATTGTTTGCATACATAGCATCCATATGTCTATCACAAAGCACAGATGCTGCTTTTAAAGTAAGTTTACCACAAAATGACAGAAACATACAACGTATAAAATGTAACACAAACACCTCATCAAATTAAGACACGCCAGCAAATGTTAGTATGGTATAAAACGTTGGATCAGCATCGTGCAATTCCTTAATATTGATGCAACAGTCTGACAGCCAGACATACAGAGTATTTATGATACCTTTAGAGTATAACATAATCAATGTGCCGTCGTGCATTCCATCGTTCTACGATTGCCTTATAGCAATTTAGAGATGCTGGTAGCGGTATAAATTGATAAATTACTAATACATAATCATATAAACGATCTTTGTTCTCTCATGAATACGTAATTTATTACGTAATCAAATTACAGAACCGCATTATCGCTAGTATTGCTTCAATTAAAGTTAAACACATATGTAGAAGCGACATTCGAAGGACACAGTCACAACAACAAACAATCGAAACGTGACCCGTTAAAACAATACTTACAACAATACCATGTATATGGGATAGTCATGATACACAGAATAAATGACAACATGGGTCACCGCCTGGGACTGTTTACCAAAAGTCTTAACCCGTTATGCGGATGAACATAACAAAACCAATTTATGCGGAATAGTTCTCGTACTAGAAACACAATCACAAATTACGACGTATACGCCAATCTCTAATGTCTTCCGTGAGAACGGCGTCCTCGACTTGCGGTTCGATGTAATTTACAAAAGTAACATTTGTGGGGAATAAAAATCATAGCTAGATAACTCTTTCAGGCAGCTTTAGCAAGAAAACACTTTCAGAAATCTCTACAATGCCAAGAGTTGTGTGTTTTTATTCTCGTTTATTCACTAGAGTATAGCATAATGCATTGCCTTTCTTGAGCAAAAGAAAAAGACGAGGGAAATAAATTGTTTGATATCGGAGGAGACAGATAGTGTCAAGTGCCAATCACGCCAAACAGTTCCACAACAGCAATTGAAATTTAAATGTGTATAGACATGTACAAAAATAAATTAGCGTTTTTACGTACGTGGAGCAATATTAGAACAGCAAAAACAACGTCCATACATGTAACTACTGCACACTAAATAATATTTACTAGAGTATACGGCTAAACCTAATTAAATATCGAAATTATTAAAAATATGCAAAATATATTGTGTTTATGGGTAATTTATATTAAGTGACGGAGGTAATTCGCATATTAGAGTGTTTAATACCTTGATGTTTTTGTTTTGCAGTAAGTTACAAAAAAAAAAGACAAAATAGTGATGGAGACACTTGCGTTTTACACCATTTCCAATATATAATTTACTGATGTTACAAAACTCAAAATCAACTTGTAATGAGTTGAGACATTCATTCAACAAAGCTCTTGTAAACTATTTGAATCATGCTGGACAAAACAAGAACCTCAAGAGTATTGTCAAATATATTTTGAGATAGCAATACGCGGCATATGATAAACGCTTTGTTGCTACTTTTTATATGCTTTACTTTGATTGTGAAACGATATTTTATAACTTAGAAAAATCACGCTCGAAGTCTTCCTAGGTAGAACCAGTTCTAAGTATATGCGAACAAAGTGTCTTGCTCAAGGACACAACACAACAATTATTGTCATGTGTGTATATATCAAACATATTTTGAACATGTATGTTGTCTCTTATAAAAAGGGTAACGTTAACCAACAACAAATCCAAAGACACCGATTTCAAACTTAAAATGCATCCCATTGTTATAAACTGTTAATGTTATAAAGAAAAAATATTTAAAACCGAGTCTGGCATTATTTTTTTTGCATTCTGTGCTTCAAAGCACTTATTTAGTCAAAGAGTGGAGATAATAAAGAAGGATCGATTGCAAATATCTGTGCTTCAAAACACTTCTTTAGTCAGAGAGTGGAGATAATAAAGTAGGATCGATTGCAAATATGACGCATTTCAACTTATGCATTTAGATATTTAAAACAAAGTTAAAGCAAAGGTATGATTTAGGAAAAATAATTATATCTCTGTGATAATTTTGCATCTTATATTTCTTAGATTGAATATCTGTTATTCTCAAATTCTCAAATCTTGTTTTTTCTTTCAATTAAAATTCTGTTTATGGCATTTGATTTAATCGTCAATGATAGAGAGTATTTTGATTTACTATCGTTAATCATAATTTAAAGAAAAGCTGTCTCTTTAATTATAAAACTGCTATGTCAAAATGTCGGGAGGATGGGACACTATTTTGCATAGCCACGTAAGGGAAAAAATGGTTATTTCATAATATTTTCACTGAATACAACTTACGTGTTTAACTGCATAAGAGTGTAAATATTAATAAAATACCGCAGTGTGTATGCAGACCATCAGTTTTGTTTTTTTGTTTTGCAAAGAGGTTGTTAAAATGGTCTAAAGGAAAGTAAGTAAGATGATAGCTCAACTAATATTTTAACACGGAACACTGAGATATTTATTCAAAACGAAAACCTTTATGGAATACGGAAAATGTCAAGAGTAGTATATATAAGGTTGGTTACAGCAAACTTCCCAACCACCTCAGAATGACCAGCTCACCGAGTCCAGACTCGCCTAGGCTCGTCCGGACTCGCTGGTTATTCACGTCCGTGGTAAAGGTTGTTGTAACCAACCTAATATAAACTACTACCATTTACCCCCACCTATTGGACAGCCAAATCCTTAAACGGAACCCAAAAATTGAAATTACTCGAATAACCACCCCATTATCCATATGCTCGTTTTTTTTTGTAATCACGTCTCAATATCTTTTCTATTCTAAATATTTCTTGACTCGCTTTAGCTAGTTCTTGTTCATAGAATGATCCCACAATATGTTCGCTGTTTAAATCTTTTAAAATATACGTAACAGGTTTTGTCTTTTGAATGTCCCTAACGACAAATATTTCTTCTGTCCAATTAGGAGTGTAACCTTTTTCAAATTGTCTTTTATATTTACTTATTCTAACTCTATCACCAATTTTGAAAGATATTCCAGGTGCCTGAGATTGTTTAGAATATAGATTATATAATAATATACTTTTTCTTTATTTCCTTTCATTCTTCCCTCTTCAGGAGTCATACCAATACTACCATGTTTAGTCTTCTTATTTTTTGAGATTATTTTAGACAGAATAGTATATAATTATTTGTATTATTTGCAGTGCAGTGCTTCCACTATATTCATTTATAGTTCTGTTCGATCTTTCAATAACAACTGCCTTTCCTTCATGAAAGGTATGATACATTTCAATATTGTTATCGCTCTACAATTTTTTAAAGTGTTCATTGAAAAATAAAATCCCCCCCCCCCCCCCCCACCTTCATCAACCCACAACTCTTGAGGTCTTGCATTTATCTCACTTAAAATATCTTCAAATGCCTTGGTTACATCTAAACCAAGCATATTTACTCAAGACATCAGTTACATTTAATATATATTTAACTCCTTTATTTTATTTTGAGAAAGCTCGCATATCAACCAAATCAGCAGACCACGTATCATCCACATCGCTTACAATAACTCGACGTCTCGGAAATTTTCTTTTAATTAGTTGTGTAATTCATCCGTTAATTTACTACCCCAAAGACGCCGGCCTTTCCAGTTTTTTAGCCTAAATCATGTTTATGTTTTATACTAATAGATGGTTTAACAATTAAATTTTTCAGCAATTTTTTCCCCAAATGATTTAGTTTTAGTGTTTTTTTAAATTCTCTAACATTACTTCATCACAAACAGACTTTGTTATTCCATCTCCATAACAATAATCATGTTCTCGATAAACACTGTCTAAATCATTTACCGGACTTCCATTTTCCAGAGGATTTTCAGGACCACAATATTAATAACCAGGAAGCGTTAATCCCTTTCTAGGGAGTACTGGTAACATAGCTTTGTGGATATCAAATCCTCGCCCCATATTATTTTTTACAAATTTTGTTTTTGTTATCCCGTAAGACGCGTAAGTACTCTTTTGCACCAGCCTTCCAGTTTAGCTGTAATAATTATAGGTTCTATATCTGGTGTTACAATTTTTTCCGTCACAAAATAACTACTCATTTATATATCATTAAAATATTTTTTAATAATTAGTTCATTTTCTTTGGTTTTGAACGGTTTCAACATTTTATACAAAACATCATACATGCTAAATCCATCTTGCAATTTCTTAATGAAATACAAACAGAAGTAACCACACAACACGCTGTTCTTGTCTTGATATTGTATTGTATTGTATTTGATAACATGTTTTAGTTCAACTGGTGGGAGACAGCCAAAAGGATCGAAATAATTATTATCCCAACAACAAACCCAATGAGTTCCAGGACCAGCCATATCATTCAAATTAAGTATCACACATCCACTCAATGACGAACGTGAAACAGTATCTCTACTGAATACCCCGCCGAGTTATGAATTTTTAATATCTTAAACCACTCTAATATGTCAAAGTTACTAATGGGTTTATCCGCATTTTTTTTGACTGCCCTCCATGTGGTCCAATTTGCAAGCCCCGTCCCTTCGGAGGTCCAATTTGCAAACCTCTACCATTAGGAAGTGCATTTCCTACACGGAGGCCCTATCTTGTCAAACTAAAATAAGCGATCCGATAAGAGGTATTCCAACGAAGCTAGTAAACCAAGAAATCTTTCATTTTGCATTTGTTTATTAGTTATTAGTAGTCAACGGAGCAGCAATTTTTTAAATAAATTTAGCAGCCATAGGCAAAACATAAACAATCAACACCGCCAATGCACCGAGGAATCCACCATTTTTTTTATTGAGCAATCATTTGTGTCTTGGAAATATTTAATTCTAACGAAACACCCAATCATTTTACTTTGTCAATTGTCCTTTATTTGGTTATTAGATAGCATCAACGGCACGGCTCCAGCAGCAGCATTTAATTGGTTATTTTTCAACCTCAATGTTAATTCGCTTCTTTTATTATAAGCATTTGCCAAACTTCTCTTTTGTCCGTCTGTTAAATTTACTAGATGTAAAGTGTATGTCATAAATATTATATCTCCATAATAATTAAGTAATTTCCTACTTTATTTATTAGAACACTTTCCTAATAAATAATAATTGTGTAGATTTTGTAACTATCAGTAGGGGTTCTATTTAATTTGCAATTTAATGTAATTTGTTTAGGATCAACAGTAACATTATCGCTGGAACTACTGCTCAAATTAAAAAACAAAACCCTGAATAAAAGGTGAAAATTACCCCTATCCAATAACGATCCAACGTTTTTATCATTTTATACAAATAGTTAATAACATCTCTAAGTATTCTAATAATATTATGCTTACTATATTTAGTTTCTGGATAACATTCCCCATTACCAACCTCCAACCGAGCAAAATGTAATTAACAATTATAATTGCCAAAATTACTTGAAATGTATCAAAGAGTTTCGGATTTTGTGTTTGACTTTTTTCTTTATCAGTTCTGTGTAAATAAATAAAAACATGTTTCGGATACCTAACACCAACAGTTATTCTGAAGAATTGATTTGACTGCTGTGAACTAGCCGATTCCTGTATCATTTCCCTAAGACTAGTCCATTTTCTCGGAATCATGTGATTTTCTATAACAGACATTAGGCCATCAGAATTATATGCCATTTTTTGGTGCCCAGAGCACAAATATTGTAAGAACAACTCTTCCATCATCAGCAGCAGCTTTGAAGATCAAAATATCAATTCGTGTAATTTTTAAAACTATTTGTACTTGACTAGGAGGTAACAGATTTGTTTCCTAACTTTCAAAAAAAAAAATATTTAAAGGAATGATTGTATTTACTTTTTTATTTTCCTCAATCCAGTATTTCCAGCCGCGGAAACCACTATTATAAGTAGCACCAGCATCATTTTCTGCTACAATAGTCGTATCCAAAGAAAAATACTCGTTTGTCCCGTTGGTATTAACAGTCAGCAGATAATTCAAGTAGGCTCTTAATAGCAACACGTCTATATATTTTATTTCCATCATAAACAACTTTTCCATTTTGTTTAATTTGAGACTATTTATTAAAGAAGCAGAATCATTAATCAAAGCAATTTTATCATTAGCGTCAAAACCCGTCCCATCTGTCAATTTGTTTACTCGAAAAACAACTTCAAAATAGGCATTATACCAATCAAAATGTGAAGATCTGTCATTGATAGTAAATTGATATCCACTTTTTAAGTGTCTTACTCAACTTCCAGGAAGCGTAGTGGGGATGTCTAAGTGGATTGGAATATATTCATATCTTTCACAATAGTTTTCACTTCTGAATATTCTTATATTAACTGCTTGTGAAAATAAATTAAAACAAATGTTCAATTATTTCTGTCCGCTGTCTTTTGCCACTCCCATAGCAAGACACCATTTTTGTTTACTTCTTTTATCATTCCTTAATAACACCTTCATCTGTATATCACCTTTATCCTCAGCCCTATCACTCTCAGTCCTACCAATCTCACCCAAATCGACCTCAAACCTATCGGTCTTATCAGTCTTACCAGCCTTATTCCTGTTAACCTCAGACCTATCATCTTCGATAACAGTCATCTTAACATAATCGTCAACTCTATCTTTCACAACCTTACAAGTCTTAGTCATATTTGTAACTTTTGTAATAATCTGATCAACAAATCTTTTTCCAATTTCGTCACCAAATTTACTCGAACCATATTCAAATGCCTTTTCTGCTATTTTTAGCAATATTTTTAGCAACACTTTTAGCAGCACAACCAGTAATTCCACTTATGATTGAATCAAACAAACCAGCTCCAGTTTGGGAATCATGATAAACATATATACCTTTTTCTCTATTATATTTCTTTTTTACTAATCCATTAGTCATTATATTATTAATTCTTTTAAAAAGAGGAAGAATGAGACAGGAACATCATTAAGATTGATTATTCTATTAGTGTAGTCCGTAATGTAAATTCTAATACTATAAATGATTGATTTATTAACTTCACAAATTCCAACCATTCTAGTCAGGTCAGCCGTACTGATACTATTGATAACATCTGAATATGTCCCGTCTACAAAACTATTATTAATTAGATCGCAATGTACATAAATTATGTCTATGGAAACTGTAATATCTGGGGAAAGTGTCCCAAACTCAGTTTCTTTCACAACTTTCGGATTAAAACTAATAAGATAGCAGAATTTTGAATTCCTTAAATCAAGACCGTAGTTATCTCTTATTATTAGTTTACATTTAAAAGATGATAAATCAAATTCCACAGAAAAAGCCAGTGGCGTAGCTGACCCTAAAATGATGTGCAAGCCAAAAAGGTTTTAGCCGGGTCTGAGGGCATGTCCCAGTAGAAAAAAAGACTTTCAGATTGCATTTCCTGCGTTCTGAGGGGTATTTTCAGGAGATATAA
This sequence comes from Panopea generosa, assembly GCA_029582155.1. Taxonomy (NCBI): domain Eukaryota; kingdom Metazoa; phylum Mollusca; class Bivalvia; order Adapedonta; family Hiatellidae; genus Panopea; species Panopea generosa. The sequence continues at coordinate 64,077,076 of CM055907.1, forward strand.
TAATGCGTACGCATATGTGCAAGCCCGAACGTTACAGCGTAAAGGTAACTACGTCTGTGATAGCCTCGTTGTTATCTTCATTAAGAGCAAGTGTAGTTGCTTATATCAGAGTAGGAATACATCCCATCAGCAAATTCAATATCTTTCCATTCCGTTCCATTGTATTTTGTTATAACCAAGCTCTTCTTTAATAATATACCAAGAGTATGACATAGTATTTATGATATCAAGACCAACAACATAGTTTTAATTTTTATCAAGAACAATAGGTATATCCAGTGCGGTTGTAAAATCACTAGGTGTATACTTATTATTTTTTACGTGAGCTGGGTTGGATGAAAGATTTTTTTTCCATATATTAGGAATGTTTATAATAAAGTTTAATATGGGAGTCTACTTCAAATCTAAAAAATCAACATCGGAAATAGCAGTAGGATAACAGGCAAGCCGAGTATTGGGTTTTGTTATCTAAAATGTCCACTCTTTTCGACAGAACTTAATACCAAAATGAAAGTTCCCCCTACCTTTATATTTTTTGTAAAATACCTTAAGTTTATCTTCACTTATATAAAAATAACGAGAAACCGCTGCCCAATCTCCAATATCACTAGTCACAATTTTCACACCTTTTTTCAATAAATGTTTTTACCCCTAAGTCGAGTTCAAGAATATAAGGAGACTACGGTCTCCACCTACATCATGATTGTATTCTACAACATTTTCATAATTTATGTATTTTTTTATCTGCAATTGATCTGTCTAAAATAAGAGTATGTACTTCATCTCGTTGTACCTTATCTGCATCCAGTTGATCCTTAAGAAGATTAAAACTCGTTTCGTGCGATGTTCTTAATTCTTGCGTTAATTTATTTATACTTGTCTTCAGTTCTTTATCATCATCAATTTGTTTATTGATATCAGACACACTAGTCCTTAATTCATCAAAACCTTTTGTTGATTGTTTTCTCACTTTTTTTATAATATTTTCTTCTGTTTCGTCACTTAATTTTTTAAAAGCATCCTCCATAAGCTCAACCTGTTTTCTTAATACATCATGAATAACAATATTCTTATCCTTGTTTTTCTAATAGTTGTTGAAATATAGTAATATAAAAAGTGGTAATCAAGTAGTACTCGATCGGCTGTTTCTTTTTCAATATTTTCTAATTGCCCCGATATCTCGTCAAGTTTCCATTTTTTTACAATATTTGACTCACGATTTACTACAAAAGATTAAGAATAATCATCCTTAGAATCAGCGGGAGTTGGTACGGTGGTAATTCTCATTTTTTGCATGTCTAATGCTGATCCTTTTTTAACATATTGAGTTAATACAATTCCGATATTGGTTTTTCCTTTTTCACCATCATCTTTTTCTATTTCCGATATGTTTTTATGTATTCCCATTATATCTTTCAGTAGAAATTTCTTTTAACAGGTTTTCTTGGTTTGTCTGAATAAACAAAATCATATCGCTTACTAACCCCTCTTATGAACTTTTTCTATACCATTTTCGTTACAAATCATATCCATTTCTTTTTTAGATGGGGTTTGAAATCAAATGTTATGTGAACAATTTAGTCTGATATTTTTAGGGGTTTTGTAATAAGATTGAGTTGACGCAACATTTTTTATGTCTTCCTTGAATGAAATAATTAATAATATGATCTTGTTTTTTTTCCGCAAATATAATGATCAAATACCACAACCTTTTGAACATGAGCGTCACTCAAACTATCAATACTTATGATATCACCATTTGAATATTCTAAAATATCTTCAAGAGGGAAGTCATGTGTTTCCGCTATGTCCTCAAGACGTTTAATTAGAGATTAATATTTCGTTTGTTCTAGATTTTTAGCAAAACGATATAATTTATCGTAGAAAATTAAAGGCTATGCCAACATATGCACTAATGCATTAGTTTTCCCACTACCACTGTTGCCGCATATTAACATCCTAAAACAAGAACTTGGCATGTAATCGTGTAGTTGCTTAAAAGTACTTTTTTTCTCCTTGTGTGTCATAATTCGAAATTTCCTTTATATTATTAGCCGATCAAATGTTTGAAATACTCATAATATTATCTAAAATTATCTAAAGTCATCATATAATGTCATTATTGAAATGGAAAGTACAGGTGAAAAGAAGAAAGAAGTTAAAACATTTTGATGAAATCAATAACGCTATGATGGACTATAAAATGAGAAACCAAATGAGTCAAGAAACATACCTGGGAGTATTTAAACCCATTTCTTCTGCTCAAGAAGGGATTGCCAAAGTACTAAAGGATCAGGAGATAGATCAAAGTAAGACATTAGCTATCCTGGAACAAAATATTGCCGAATTACCGAAACAACAAGCCATAACATGGTTTGTTAAACTTCCAACCAGCAATAAAAGGGGAAGACCCTGAAGATTAAGCGTATGACCCTAAAGATGAAACTACGGATAAATTTCTGAAAAACAAGCTAAAATCTTGGAGGAAAAACATGATGCGGAATCCGCAAAAGCTGCTCGTATGGAAGGTTCTCTTGCAGAAGTTGCTGTTAGAGAAGTTTCTTTTAGGAAAGCTGCTAAGGAAGCTCAAAATGTGAATTTGGATGAAGGACTCAAACGTATATACAATAATAAAAAAAATATCCTGGTGTCATACCATTAAACGACTAAGTAGGAAAGCCGCATGAAGTGCGGAAAAAAAGTACGATGGGGTTGTTGTTATTATTAAAAGATTTTATGGTGAGATAAAAAGGTTATGCAACAGGAAGAATATGATTGTGGATGATATAAAAAAAAGATCGAAGAATTGGGAAAAGAAAAAGATGAATTTAAGAAATACAGCACAACACTAAGAGGTATGATAAACAGCCCAAGAATGTTTACATGAAGCGGACTGAGACATTATTACAAAGAAGATAAAGATTGAAACTACGGAAACCTGAAAATAAACATACCTCAACTAGTTTTTCATCATAAATTAATTGCAAAGCGGGAATCTGGAACTAGATGACGACTTTATTGAACCAATTACTAAAAGATATAAAAATAAAAACTATTCCATGTTGGCAAAAGATATTTTTCAAAAACTAACAGAATTAAGTGGATTACCAATAAGCGCATTAAGCAAGAAAATAAATATCTTAGGTTCATGCGATAGGGCTGATCTCGTTGATAAATTAGAACAAATCTGCGGTTCTTTTAAGTCAGGAAATAATAACCTCTCTTTAAAAAATGATGGAATAAACATTATTGACAAACTGTTGGAAAAGAATAAATAATCACGGAAGAGCACGAGATGCTTTATAAAAATCACTTTGAAAAATATTGAATGAATTAAAAAATTCGAAACAACGAGTGAGTTAATTATATATCTATAAAAAGTGGTTTCGGCATATAGAAAAAGTTATATGTTTTGCGGAAACCAATAAAGTAAATGAAGTATCGACGGGGATATAAGGTTCGGCGGCTGTCCTAGCTGCGGTTCCTCTATCCCAGCTTTTTTCTTATCTTAACTAATATTTTGAAAATGCAGGAGAAAAAGACAAAAATCAATACACCATAGAAAGTATAAGCAACTCTTATCTTATTGTGGAACAGTTGAAAAAAAGCAGCAAGTAGTCCCAAATGCATTCAATAGAATCCTGGAAATGCAGAAAAGCGATGACTTTGTTGAATCACTGGAAATGTACATGAAAAAATATAAGATAAATGGATATGAATAATATAATGGTTGTAATATCATTAGAAGGTAATATTGGGGCTGAAAAAACTACATTTTTAAAATATTTAAATGAACAAAATTTGGATATAAAAAGTTTTCCTGAACCAATTGAAGAAATGGCCTGTCTGGATGGAATAAACTCACTCAAACAAATATATAATGATCCGAAAAGAAATAGTTTTGCGGTTAAAATATTAAGTATACATTCTCACTTTAGGATGATGGAAACAGCTAGGGTGTATAAAAGAATTCAGTATTCGAAAGATGTTGGGAATCGTATAAAGATATGTTTGCTTTGTCATGTTCACCATATTCATTCAATCCTTTCGAAAGAGTTGTTATGATCATTTTGTTTGTTGTATGAATCAACCCAAACCAGAGTGTTACGTTTATTTGAAAACATATTTGATAAATGTCTCGAAATAATAAAGGTAAGATCAAGACCTTGTGAGAGTGAGATTCCGAGAGTTATCTTATTGATTTAGAGGAAAAACAGAAACAATTCCTCAAGAAGTATAAAGATAAGGTATTAGTCATTAACAATGATATAGAAAGGAAAGATAAAAATGATTACAAGATAATTTTTAACCAAGTTATTGACTAAATTAGTCGTTTTTAAAAGCGTATTTTTTATCTTTAACCTTGGTATATACAATGAACGGATTAGTTGTAAAAATTAAAAGTACAAAGTCACGAGTCGAAGATTTAGATAGACTGGAACCGGAGGAAAGAGCAAATAGTCTTGAAATAATAAAGAAAAGTTATAGAATAATTATGGATAGTATGGATAAGATACAAAATGAAATAAAAAAAAACAAAATGATGAGGATGATAAGCACTTTGGAGGAAAAATAATGAATAGCATATATAGTTTTAATTTATTTCTTAGTAAAAATACAGAAAAGGAGAAAAAGGAGATAGAAAAGGAAATAGAAAAGGATAAAAGGGACATAGAGAAAGATAGAAAGAAAATAAGAACAGTAATGGGACTCGTGGGCATCGACAGCATCGTCGCTAAAGACGCTCATTAGGAACGAAGAAAAGCAAAAGCGGTTATTGCTGTCGAAAAGGGAGTGGAGGTAGTTAAAATAGATTTCAATAGTATGTATGCTGCTCAAAAGGAATTAGGAGTAAATGCTGGGTTTATTTAAATGTGTTGTGATGGTACAAACATGGAATTCTAAAAAGCATGGATAATCATTCAAATTTAGTTATAAGAAATTAGTTATTATTTAACTAAATTGAAAATTATTTTCAAGATATAAGATATATATGATCTTCACACCTGTAAATATATCTAAAAAATAACACATATCAACACTATCAAAAAAATATAGTGAACAAACGCGATCCGAAATTACAAGTACGAAGGAGTGTGATGCCACTTAAAAGTCTTCGCAGAATTATTAAAATAAATATAACAATTGAGATTTTGTTTGCTAAACCAAATGTTTTGTGTGAGAACACTACTCAAAGTGTGTTTTTGAAATCAAAAGCAAAAACATTATTATACCAAAATGATATAAAAAAAGGATTAAATGATATAAATAATGAATTATCAAACATAATTGGTGAATGGATTTCTCAAAGATCTGGTTGGATAATAAAAGAAGTTATGAAACATTATGTTACAATTATAAAATACAGACCATTAAGGGGTTCCTCATATGTTGCTCTTCCCGATGTTATAAAAAATAGAAAAGGATTAATCAATATTAAAAATAAAAAGGATAATGAATGCTTTCGTTGGTGTATTTAGCGTATTTGTTTCCAGTTGAAACAAAAAACACAAAGAATAACAAAATATGAAGAACACATAGATTAAGTGAATTGTGGTGGAATAAAGTTTCCTGTTAAGATTAAGAATATTCATAAAATAGAAGTAGTTAATAATATAAGATTTAACGTATTTGGAAATGGAAATGGTAAAGAACCTATTTATCCATTGTACATCTCTAAAAATAAAAATGAAAAAACTTGTGATCTTTTATTAATAGAATGGGGGGAGGGGGGTTTGTTTTATTATGTTTGGATAAAGGATTTTAACAAATGGATGAACACACAATCAAAACACATTAACAGAAAATTCTTTTGTTAATATTGTATTCAACACTTTTCAACGGAGAATACTAAATAAACACATAGACGTTTGTTTAGCTATTAATGGGGTACAAAAAGTAAAAATGCCAGATAAGAGACACAGTAAATTAAAGTTTATAAATTATCATAAACAACTACTTGACGTTCCTTTTGTTATTTATGCAGATTTTGAAGCAATAATAAAACCAATAAAGGAAGATTGTGGTAAATCAACTGAAGCTTATCAAGTTGCTTGTGGTTTTAGGTATAAGTTAGTATGCACATATAATAATACATTAAGTAAACCAGTAGAGATTTACCGAGGAAACGATTAAATATATAATTTTATTGAAAAGATGTTGGAAGAACAAGAGAATTGTAACAAAACGATGAAAAGTTATTTTAATAAAGAAATGATAATAGCAAAAAGATCATTGTCATATTACAGGAAAATATTGAGGTAGTGTCCATAATAAATGTAATAGATCATATAGATTAACAAAAATAATTCCAGTTGTATGTCATAAATTAAAAGGTTATGATGGTCATCTTATAATGCAAGAGATTGGAAAGTTTAAAAAAGAGATAAATGTAATACTAAATGATGCGGGAAAATATATGGCTTTTATGATAGCAAATTTAGTGTTTATAGATAGTTTACAATTTCTTAAACAGTCTTTAATTAATTTGGTTAATAACTTACCAGAAGAATCGTTTTGTTTCGCTGGGGGTAGCTTTGGAGTTAAATTTAGTAAGAAGAAAGGCGGTTCATCCGTATAAATATATGAATAGTTTTGAACAGTTGAAAGAGGAGAGTTTACCAATAATTAAAAGGAGTTGTATTATTAGATGAAAATATATTGGCAGAGGATAATGAACATGCTCAAAATGTGTGGAAATATTTTATGTATAAATCAATGGGAGATTATCTTGATCATTATCTTAAAACAGATGTTCTTACGTTAGCAGATGTTTTTGAGAATTTTAGGTTAATATGTTTGGAATATTATAAATTAGATTCTCTCATCTGGATTAGCTTGGGATGGTTGTTTAAAAATGACAAAAATAAAATTAGAATTATTTACAGATATTGATATGTATTTATTGGTTGAAGGAGGTTTTCGGGGTGGGATTAGTTATATTGCAAAAAGATATTCTAAAACAAATAATAAATATTTAGATGATGATAATCCGAAGAAGGAAAGTAAACATATTATTTATTTGTATGCAAATAACCTTTACGTTTGGGGAATGTCACAAGAATTGCCTTTTGGGAATTTCAAATGGGTTGATCCTAAGGTATTAGATGATGTAGAGACTAATAACTTCTTTATTGAATGTGGTCTAATTTATCCATAAGAAATACATTACACTTACATTCTGATTATCCTTAAGCACCAGAGAAATTAATAGTAAAAGATGAAATGTTATCTGATTTATGTGATAAAATAAAAGAAAAATATGATATATGCAGCGATAGAACAACAAAGTTAATTAGGAAAAATATGTTATTCATAGAAAAAAAATCTTCGTATATATCTTAGTCTTGGAATGAAGCTTGGTAAGATTCAGAGAGTATTACAGCTTGATGAAAATTCTTGGTTAAAAGAATATATTGATTTTAATACTAAAAAAAGAAGTTAAGCAAAAAAACGCGTTTGAAAAAGATTTGTTTTAAAATAATGAATAATTCTGTTTTTGGAAAGACGATGAAAAACTTAAGAAAAAGAATGATCAAAATTATTATCAGATGAAAAGGTATTAGAAAAAAACATGCCGCTAGACAAACCTTTATATCAGGACACATACTTAATAATGATTTATTTGGAATTAATAGAATAAAAGAGTTGGTTCTTAACCGAACCTACCTTGTTATGTTGAGATAACTATTTTAGAATCAAGTAAATATTTAATGTATGATTTTAATTACAATTACATTTTTAAAAGAAAACAAAAAGGAAAGAGCAAAATTATTATTTACAGACACAGACAGTTTATTGTATGAAATAAAAACAGAAGATATTTATAAAGATTTGGAAGAGATATATAGATTTTTTTAATAATAGTGATTACCAGAGAGACAGTCCGGTTTTTGTTGATAATAACTAAAAGGTTATTGGGAAAATGAAAGATGAAGGTACTGGGATTCCAATTGCTGAATTTGTTGGTTTAAGGAGTAAGATGTATTCGTATCAATTAGGAAGTATAGATATTAAAAAATGTAAGGAGGTGACTAAAGGTGTTATTAAAAAAAATAACTCACGAGGATTATAAAGATGCATTATTTAACGAGAGTTAAAATACCCGATAAAAACAATAAAATAGATAAACATCAAGTAAAATGTTATGAAATAAATAAAATTAGTTTGTCGTGTTTCAATAATAAAATATATATTTTAGATGATGGGATTAACACAATTCTATATGGTCATTATTCTAAGTAAGATTTAAGGTGACTTTTTTTAGATAAATAGTAGTATAGTAAAGGTTTATTACAGCAAACTTATCCACGGGCGTGAATATTCAGCGAGCCTGGGGGTAGATGGTAGAAGTATATATAAGGTTGGTTACAACAAACTTTTCCACGGGCGTGAGTGACAGGGAGCCGTGATGAGCCTGGGCGAGTCTGGGCTCGGTATGCTTGGGAGTAGATGGTAGTAGTATATATAAGGTTAATACAACAAACTTTTCCACGGGCGTAAATGACCAGCGAGTCCGGACGAGCCTAGGCGAGCTTGGGAGTAGATGGTAGTAGTATATATTAGTATATATAAGGTTGGTTACAACAAACTTTTCCAAGGGCGTAAATGACCAGCGAGTCCGGATGAGCCCAGGCGAGTCTGGACTCGGTGAGCTGGTCATTCTGAGGTGGTGGGAAAGTGTGCTGCAACCAACCTTATATATACTACTGGCAAGTGGGCTAAATGAAATAAGATATAATTGTCTATGTCTTAATACAAAAACCAAAGAACTATGTGTCTGTATTTTTTCCGTATGAATGCAAATATTATTGACTCAGGATACTCCCTATTTTAAATTCAATTTGAAATAATTCTTCTCTTCAAAAATTTACTTCAAAAGTTACAGTGAAAACAAAAACACATTCACTTGTATTCTTTGGAAATATAAACAATATAATATTGTACATAGCTTATATAATTGGAGTTATATGCGATTTATACACATTTCAAAATCACAACCAAAAATTATTGATCCAAGATTGGACTTTTACATGTACCATTACTAATGTTCTGGGCTTATTTATGTTTACATACACCCTTTACCTGTTCCAAGATCTGACAGATACTGTTCTCCTACTAATTAAATTTAACTAAAAGTGCCAACTATATTTTCGAAATAATCACATCCCAATGAGGCTTGCAAAATGTATATTTTCAGAATCAGGTAATCATATACTTTATACATATATAAATTATCTATATGTGAAAAAACTTTTATTGCCAGAATAACGCCCATTTCCTTGTTAACCTAATAATGCTAATTGCAGTCGCAGGAGTACGTTTCGAAAAACAGGAAATTCTCCAAACAAGGTTCATCGCTGTAAATAGACAACGCATCCCTTTTTAAAGTCCTTTACAAATTGAAATTAAACCAACTTGATTTTACGTGTGCTAATAACAGTATATATTATTTGTACGGTTTTTTGATAACATTAATTGCCAGACTTATGTAAATTAGAAGTTGTCTGTTTAGAAAGTAAGGTTATATAAGGATAGAAGTGTACTAAACCTATCTTCATAAACAGAGAAAGATATTTCATTTTCAGGGTAGGGTCACCAGTGTTAATTATATTTATTTCAAAGAGGGCCACTAAATTACAGGATGGTTGTGTTTTCCATGTATATGGTTTTCATATTTTTATTGAAATCGCAGTCACATCCAAATATATGATATAAACGCGTTTTGTTAATTTTATAGTAAATTGAGAAGATAAGATTTGAAGATCATATAGTTAAATGGAGTATAACTAAAAACAACGAAAACATCAAAAGAAATACAATATGTGTAAAAGTCTTCAAAAATCAAACAGCAAACATGTCCAATACGGTATAACTCTATTTTGTTTCAGTTCATAAAGCCTCATATTTTAATTTTTAATTCTAGTTTCTGTGACATGTTCATAGTGTTTGTGTTTACATACTTCGTTATTTACTAGCGGTCTATATATAGAGAATAAACGGTTCGATAAAATGTCTTATGGCAAGTATTTCAATTAACCAACCAAAGGCGTTGACCCTGTTTTCATTTCTTCAGTATGAATGTAAGTAACTGCTGTACTTATTCTGTGTATTGATAAGTGGTGTGTTTGGTATTTGGTGTTACGTGTTCTGTGGGTCCTAAACATTTATTATTTTTCTTGCTCGTGTATAAATGTGGATGTAATACTATCATGATCCGTGAACTAAAAGTAATGTAAGAAAACAACAAATCTCATCCTTGGAATTGTTAACATCTTTTCGATATGTTTCTGGTTGTCAGAAGCGTAAATGACAATCAAACAACGAATGCTGGACTTCCACACAGGTTGAACCACACAGCTTTTATACAGTTATCTGTATTCAGAAACGGATTTAAAAACATCACATTTCTATGGCTTTCCACAAGAAGCGGTACGCGTACCCCGACATTGGTGTGTCTACACACGATATTATATGGATTGATCGAGATAAACAAAAAAAGACAACACTTGTGTGAGTCTCTAAAATAACTAAGAGATCATATTTGTTAAAGGGAAGCAATCGATTGTCCACCACAATATTAATTTTGAAAATATGTGGCCAACATAAAACTTTTTTTTAGAACTCGTTGTGAAGGTTAGTCAATACATGTATTGAATAAACCATATGCAGTTAACATTTTATGTGAATACATTTCCCATGTTATTTACATACTGCCTGTTTTTTCTCTTTTTTTCTCCTTTTATAAGAACGTCTTTAGTTTCTGATTCTTGAAATGAGAATATACTTGTCAACTCCTCAAAAAATGTTTTCTTTTGAAAGATTAATGTTTTTGGCTTAACATCGAAAGGGAAATGTGTTTTATCAGGTTATTCAGTTTGATGCTAATTTCATCCGACGTAACATGTGCCATCATGTTGATGTAACGTGTTGTTACGGTTATGTTTAACATACGTGAAGCTCTTCGAATGTTTCGCAGCAACTGTCAAATAGATTTTTTTCACTACAGCGGACAGCACGCAATTTTCAAATACAGCTGATGAATGAGATTTCACTTTTTTTGCATTTATTTTGTTGGTAAAATAAATTGTAGATTAAACTCGGGACTTCGTCAATTTGTTTTTGTGTGTGAAACGTTTGGTTGTTTTGAATATACGTTTTTAACATTGATATCTATTTTGGATAAAAAAAAAACACATTTTGTTCTATCTTATGTTGTAGTATCACAGTTTATTAAAGAGCTAGAGCAAGAAGATCTAGTTCAAATATATCGTTGACACATACATATACCATAAATATGATAATGCATTATCTATAAAGAAATAACGAAGTGCATATATACCTAATTTTCTTATGAATTTTTAAATATAATCTTTATATAACTAAATGATAGGCCTATTTACGTCTCATTAACGTAGGTGTGTACCAGTTTTATCGTAGTATTTGCTGGTGCTTGTATAACTACTTTCCAATCAAGTAAAGGTTAACATTTGTCTTAGCACTTACTATTGTAGAAGACGTTTAATAAACGTTGGTGATATGTTTATTCATTTCCCATTCGAATAGATATTAAAGAGGTGTTGGTGATATGTCAAATTAGTTCCCATTCAAGTAGATGTTTAATAATTGTTTGCGCTACATGTATTTTTTTCCCATTTAAGTAAAACGCTTTCAATATAATCTGAATCGTACTTGATTTCTTTATTTTTCATGCTTTGAAGGAAGACTGAGATTAGGTCATCAGTTTACCACTGGAGATACTTACTACTGACCGTTTTAAGGGGAGTTAACCACTGGTGACATTTACTACTGACCGTTTTAAGACGAATTAACAACTGGTAATATTTACTGTTGACCCTTTTAAGATGGGTTAACCACTGGTGATTTTTTGCTACTGACAGTTTTAAGATGAGTTAACAACTGGTGATATTTATTACTGACAGATTTAGGACGAATTAACCACTGGTGCTTTTTACAACTGACAGTTACAATGTATAAGACGAGTTAACAACTAGTGATTTTTACTTCTGACCGCTTTAATGTGATGATCCTTTCTGTCGCTGCCTCTCTCTGTGTATATTGTATTTATTATAAATATTACATGTATGTATGTTGATTATGTCTATGTTGTTTATGCTGTTTGGTTTAATGTTTCCTTTGAATGCTGCGTTTCATGAAACATATTTGTTATATTTGACCTCTTAACCTTCTGATAGAGTTTCCATGTGATGAACGTAAGCGTTTGGTCATTAACTAGCTGATCGGTTATTTATGAAATATGCATTGCTATTGTATTTTATTTTTTTTTTTGCAGAACTATTAGTCAAATCTGAGTTCAAATCTTCTATTGATCAATTGATTTTATCAAGCTTTAAACGTCCAGAAGAATTACAGCTTAAAATATCTTCTTCGCCGTCATAGTGATATTCATTATTCGCTATTGCGGTCGTTAAAAAGTAAGTGACAGATATAATTATACAGTGGCCCGAACAAAAGACAATCGTCGTCAAATAACCAAGTCGTAAAATAACCCAGTCAGCCTCAAGTGAAGTATCTCTGACAGACTCAGTATCAAGCATGTTGAGTAATTTGAGGAGAAATCCTTGTATTACTTTATTATGTTTGTTTGTGAGTATTAGACACCAATTAAACATTAGATATGTAAACTGGTAAAAACTTCCTAACACTGTTTAGTGATTTAAATAAATATAAATACAGCATATTGAATTAAGACTCCAAAAGAAGGAGAACTAGTTGTATTTTCTATACAAATATTTCAATGATATCAAATTATATTATGATTTAGTATAGACTTAATGAGCATCAACTATGATTTAGCATATACTAATTTATCTTACCCCGACGGATATGTAAGCTATGAGTTTTATGAATCACTCTCTCGAGTCAGCTTTCTGGATAAAACAGTATTAATTGAGTTTTTTTTTACCATCGGATCAAGCTGTTTATCACTCCCGCTATATCTACTGTGAGCGTCAATTAAAGATAAGATATTACACCATGTATACAAAGACAACCATTTTGATATTTAACATGGCGAATATATTTTTTGGAAAAGATAGAAGTATGTGAAAAGTCAAATTGACTAAATTTTCTTCATAATACAGATGAGCGATGGTAGGAAGTTATTCTTCATAAGTAGTTCAGTATCGAAATGTTTTGTTTTTTTAAATATCGAAACAGTGTTGTCTCTGGCCGGAGATTGAACCACCCGTGTAGCCATCACCTTTACAATTATGTTGTTTTCATTATAACTATACGGACTCTTCCAGATAAAACAAAACATCAGCAATATGAAATACTAGTTATATCACGGTTATGACATATTTGAGCAACAACAGTACATTATGGTGATACAAAATTACTAATATTAAAAAAAACTATGTTTATGTAATAACTTATACAGCAAGTGTTTACATACTGTATACGTGTGTTCGAACTTATTTGATCCTATGGAATCAGGAAGCTCATCAAATGTTACTTGATAATAAATTATCACCCAAGCCGTAGCTAGGAGCCGTTGCTAGTAGACGTGATTAATGGTGTATATATTGCATTGACTTTCATCAACATTCTCAATAAATTGGGTCTCCTTATTTACTAATTGATTATGTTTTCTGTCATCATTTACTCACTTATTATATTACATGATATAAACTAATTAAGTTATATTCTGCTTTAATCACCCCATCGACAGTTGTTATGACATAGTTGACATCACATTACGGCACGAAATAAAACTTTTTTTTTATCTAAATTAAACAAAACATAATTATTTCTAACATTATCATATCTTCACGAACATTTTTCAATTCTGAAGCCGTAAATACATTTAAATGCGTATGCTATTAAATTGATACGCGATATGTTTTACGAGAATCTATTTTAAATAATATATAATTGAAACATTTTATACAAAACATTGGTTTCAAAACGCCGGGTGTACCAAGACATATTCAAACCCAAAAATGTCTACTCCACATTTATGAGTAATATTGGCATTTGCAGCATCTGTGTATTAAAACAATCTTCTGCTATCGAACTGCATGTCCCCTTTAACTATAATTACACAAGCAGAATCACTCCTCGAGCGATATTGTGTTTCTTCGCTGCTGCAGATGCATGGTAGGACATACACTAGACAGTCAATGTTGGTTGGCAGGCTGTTTACATTCTTCTCAGTTCCTCTTCTTGACAAATACACCACAGACAGAACGGATGTAAAAATTGATTTATTTGCACAAAACGCCATGGGTTATTTTATTTTATTGTCATTACCGTTAATTTCTGTCTGCCTTTGAGGTTTATTGTGGTTTATTACATTATTTAAAAGTAGATTTTCACATATATTATTGTCCATAGGCAAGTATCTCAAATTTAAAAATATCATGCTGAAAATAAAATCTTCCCATTTGGTATCCCTTGTCTTGTTTCATTATTGTAAATGCTAGATACTTTTGACGGTTTTATAGTTAATGCTCTACCAACGTATCTATTATTTTGAAAACTCTTCGATCTTAGAATCTTTGAAGCCTTTATGAAGCAAGTTATTTGTGTTTAAACGTTCAATAAATTTAAATTATAACACTATGGTCTGCAAGATACATTTTCATAGCTTGCAATGCGCGATCGGATCGTTAAGTATGTTTTTCAATATTAGAACTACCATTCAATAACATACTTGCAGACTGTTTCATATTGAAATATATATTGAAAACGAACCATACACGTGTTACCGCCTCATATCAATTCATTTCCTAAACTACTTCCCTTTCAAAATTGAAATTCCACGAAACAATCCATCACAATTTAAGAAAACGAAAAAAAAAACGTACACTTAATTATGTTACCATGTTTCGTTTTGAAAAATGTAAACATATTACGAAAAGGTCTGATATGTGATAACGTGTAATTAAATGTAAAATGTATATTAAAATATACTTAAACAAAAAAAATATGGAAACACATATTTTTTTTATATCATTAAGTTGAATTACATGTACTTTCCTTACACATCTAGTTCACGAAATAACGCATTCTGTTTTAAAACGGTTACATTTAGTAAATTCACTGCTGCCATACGCCACAATGTATTGTACTAGATATCAATTCTAATATTAGAAAGCTCTTAAATCTTTTCTGCTTCGTGTCTTTGATTCTGACATGAACTAGAAATAGCTGTTTGTCATTATTACTAGTTTTTATATATTAGCGTAACAAAGTGAGTTCGTTGATGAGGCCTGAATCATCATGTCAGATAGATAGTACAACGTATTTACCTTGTAATAAAAATTGTTTGTTTTTGTGTTGTTCTTTTGTTGTTTTTATCATCCTCTGATGAATGCATAAATCCGATAACTAGCTAAGAATATTTCATTATAAGAGTTAGCACTGTAAAATGGCAATTCTCTCTTCTGTATTTACTATGTCTAACATTTATGTATCCTTTGTGGATCCGGTGTTCCTGACATGTGTTTTGTTAGATGTAGGATTCTCACTTTCGTATATATACCAAGGCACCTTTCAGGATCTCTCTCTATATATATGATCATTATAGTATTTTTTTTTAGATTTATAAAGAAAGAGATGCAAAGAGTACTCTTCAATACATGCAAATTATTTATTAAACCAATTAATGGGTACATAGGTGTCCTTTAGGGACATATTTATTTAACTCCAGAAATGAACGACTCGATATTATGAGTACTTACTTACGAACAAACATGAGTAGTTTTATGTACCAAACTATGCCTTAGTCGTCTGCGTCAGTTCAACAGATATATATATATATATATATATATATATATATATATATATATATATATATATATATATAGTTACGTACATCAATTCAATTCGTAGTGGAAGTGTTAATCTTTTTTCTATGCGGTTTTACAGTGGCTACATCATATAGATAATGGACTTGATACTAGAAAGTGTCAAGTAAATTTCACTGATTTCTTATTTCCTATAACTGTGTCATTGAAAATGTAGGCAATCATTAAAACCTGGTTATATCTGTGTATATACATATATTTCATACAAATTGCAAGAAATATATTTCTTTTTTTATTAATATATCGATACTTTCAGTTGACATACATTACAGACATAAGATTTATTACTGATTATTATTTTCTTTATTTCACAATATCTCAGTTTCCCGAAAATAAGACATATATATCCTCTTGACTGTTTGACAGTTGTTTAAAAATGAGTAAAATATATTGCTATTAAAGTAATTTTGTTATGTGTCTTTGTGATACAAAATAGTTTAGACCATCCGAATAGTCATTCGAACGCAGCATGTTTTAGAATGCATGACGACCTCATATATTGTAAAACTATTGTTGGCTCAGAGCGTGTCTTACAGACAAAGTTGTTTTGTTTTTATTAATACAATTATAATTCAGTGTTACTTTAAGATTAGTTTAAACATATTTAATTGTCTGTAAACATATATTACATAATATAGTGTACATATCAGTTTGTAAACACATATTACACAATATAGAGTACATATAAATTGTAAATACATTTGACATAATATAATGTCAATATAAGTTTGTAAACACATATTACATAATAAAATGTACATATAAGTTTGTAAACACATATTACATAATATACAGTACAAATAGGTTTGTAAACACATATAACATAATATAGTATACATATAAGTTTGTAAACACATGTTACATAGTTATAATGTACGTATAAGTTTGTAAATACATATTACATACTTATAGTGAACATATAAGTTTTTAAACGCATATCACATGATATAGAGAACATTTTAGTTTGTAAACACATATTACATAATATAGTGTACATATCAGTTTGTTAACACATATAACATAATATAGTATACATATAAGTTTGTAAACACATATTACACAATAAAGAGCACATATAAATTGTAAATATATTTGACATAATATGATGTCAATATAAGTTTGTAAACATATATTACATAATAAAATGTAAATATAAGTTTGTAAACACATATTACATAATATACAGTACAAATAGGTTTGTAAACACATATAACATAATATAGTATACATATAAGTTTGTAAACACATGTTACATAGTTATAGTGTACGTATAAGTTTGTAAATACATATTACATACTTATAGTGAACATATAAGTTTTTAAACACATATCACATGATATAGAGAACATTTTAGTTTGTAAACACATATTACATAATATAGTGTACATATAAGTTTGTAAACACATATAACATAATATAGTATACATATAAGTTTGTTAACACATATTACACAATATAGAGTACATATAAATTGTAAATACATTTGACATAATATAATGTCAATATAAGTTTGTAAACACATATTACATAATAAAATTTACATATAAGTTTGTAAACACATATTACATAATTTACAGTACAAATAGGTTTGTAAACACATATAACATAATATATTATACATATAAGTTTGTAAACACATGTTACATAGTTATAGTGTACGTATAAGTTTGTTAACACATATTACATAATATAGTGTACATATAAGTTTTTAAACATATATCACATGATATAGAGTACATATAAGTTTGTAAACACATATTACATAATAAAGTGTACATATGAATTTTTAAACATATATTAGATAATATAGTGTACATATAAGTCTTATACAATTATATGGCATACTGTCTGGTCATAATTATCTCAACATCAGGTACGACCATTGCATTTTAAATGACTATGACGATTTTTTTTTTTAGATTTCGTCTAATCATCGTTCAATTTAGTTTTAAGAGAGAACAACAATAATTTTTACCAATTTTCGCTTTTTTCGCATTTCGGCGATTAGTCAGAAAACCATCTTCAGAAATGAAAAAAGAAAGAGCAATATCTACTGACATAAATGAGGTAACATTAACACACATTACGACAATATTTTATTCAAATGAACTTTATTTTGGACTCGTATGAACTTCCTGTAGATTCCCATCATATACTCGTATATATGATTAAAGTGTACACCTTCATCCCCTAAACAATGTCATACAATTTAGAAATATATTTATTTATTATTAATTGAAATCGTATATTTTAGACATATGTGTGGATTGAACTAATATTTTACACAATGCTTTATTGAGACTTAATGTGATATATATCTGCAAAGATTATGTTCACAAAAGCCTACATACCCCGAGCTGAAAAGTGGGACACGTAAAAAAGAACATAAACGCTTTATGTATCTTTCTTGGGAATAATATCTAAGACAGTTGCCTCTGGTCTGCAGTATGTGTTAATTATCTAGTCCTACGCATTACAGTAATAAATGACAATCATTAAACCCAACGAAGTACAAAACTGAATCATGACCGACAATAAATGATGACATTGTGTGGCGTTTTCTGCGCAAATACGTCAACAGTAATATCCTTCACTGAGAATATTTCTGCAAGGCTTATGTCTGTCTAGTTTTCTGCAAGAAGAGGAAGCGAAAGCATGCAGCCACTCAAGTGTCAGTTGTCGTCTGAAAGGAGTGTAGCGTCAATCACGAGTTTTTTCTTCTGTTACACTGAAACGTTCAATCATAAACTTAAATTCATAGCGGAAAATTAAAACAACTTGACACCTGAGGAGAAAATCACCAAGTCACTTAACATAACCCATTAAAAACATAATTTTAGCATAAAAAATATGTAAACACAGACCATTCACAATCCATTTATAATATTACATAATTATAAATCATCGTCATGAATTTCTGAAAACATCAGGTCCGATATTTATGTTGTTTGTCCCTGACTCCTTCAAGTTTCAAGAATAACACCAATTCAATAGTTAACGTAATGGAAGTGACCATTTTGAAAATAGTAAACCCTTTTTGTCAGACTTTTTTACCTTATATATTTGTGTTGCTCCTTGTTTGCTTGTGAACTTGACTTGATAGATATCAACAGGTGAATATGTAAGTAATAAAATATATATCAACTATATGTGATGTTACTAAAATCTTTGTTAAGTTCATGAACACCTGTTCATATAATACTTAGATGACGAGCATTGAAAGAGCATATTGTTTTTATAAGAACAGTATGTGCTGCTTTAGTGTGAATCTCTTTCTATACATGTAGCTATTAACTGCATTGTATAACTGCTTATTCAACACTTAAAACTCTATACTTATGTGCAGTACAACACATATCAACAGAAACATCTGGAACGGCGAAACCAGTCGCATCACTTGACGTGTCGTACTAGTTCTCTGCAAGAAGAGGACGCGAAAGGAATGCACACAGTCACTCAAGTGTCAGATGTCTTCGGAAATGAGTGTAGCGTCAGGCACGAGTTTTGATTCGTACCATAATCTCAAATGCATAGACGTAATAAAACAACAACACAACATAACCCCTGAGAAGAAAATATTCCCGAATCACGTTGTTAGAACAGAATGTCTTAACACATAATTTTAGCCGATATAAAACACAGTCCGTTAACCGATTTGTCTTTCTGAAGACTTTTATTCACGTTCCATGCTCCCAAAATCTGTCCATGACTCTTTCATGTTTCAGGAATGACATCCATTCAATATTTTACGTAATGGCGATGGTCGTAATCAGAGTGGTCAATACTTCGGGGGTTCAACCCAAGACTGTCGTAACCTCACTTTTATCTATTTTTATATTTCTGTGTTTGATTATGACAGCAATGAGGTGGTAAACAGGCTTATTAACCTTATTTGTTTGAATTGCTCCATGTATATTTGTATATTTGAAATATGTTTGTCTGTGAATATATAAGTTGAAGAGCATTGAAACAGCATATAGTTTGTAGACGAAAAGTATATGGTGCTCTAGTTTTTACACTTATGCTGTTATTAGATATATTAACTGTATTGCGTAACTGATTATTCAGCACGAAAAGATCTTAACTGATATGCAGAACAAACTGACAAAAGTGAATAAAACGTTATCAACAGAAACATCGGCAAAGGCATAACGGCAAAGCTGTCATGCAAAAGACGTAACATTAAGAAATTATATTCATATTAGAGTTATTAACCAAAATAGAAGTCATTTGATGATTCGGGTTTTACAACAGTCTCACCATGTCTGTGTATTTATGAGGTTTCAAAAGTTTCCCTAGAGACAAAAATTGTGGCTAAATGGAGGCCTTGATATATTTTATGTCTGAGATTTAGCTTACTTGCTTAAATATCTAGCGTTATTATTATGTTTTCGAGGTTTAACATACGGTTAGTTAATCTACATACTCTTTACAGGACTTCTGAAAAGTTAAACAGTACTTGGAAATATAAATATCCGTATGAACTGATAGTTCCCAGTTCGATCTCTGGTGTAAGAAAAAGCAATGAGACAAAATATAGAATATCAGTAATCACGGAGACAATGGCCGGGTCGCAACCCCTGCATCGGTTATAAATCGCGCTACCGACTGAGCTAACATGACCCGGTTTAAATTTCTATTTATGCAGTAAAGGGGTACTTTATAAGCATGGACTCTAGTTAAATTCTCAATATATCTGATCAAAGGATCCCATGGCAACACATAACGCAACCGAGAAGTTGTATTTGTTATTGAGCTGAAAAATACTAACTCAAAGAAACACTACTAATTAGAGGAATCTTTCATGTTGCTTCAAAAGGTAGTTTTATACTTCAGAATACTTACACATTAGTATAGTTTGTACTCAAGTTTGTGCTTGGAATGTTTTTGTGGTAAGTAATGAGAAGTACCACTGATACATTTAAGACGGTAACCTCCGAGTATAAAAGTGAATTTGTATTTCCATAGTTCCCGTCTGAGTTGCGATTGTATATTATCTGACAGTATTTCACAATTGTAAACACTATGATTGATCGAACTTATACATGCATTGTTATTCAACATAAAACTAACAGCGTAAGACTTATATATTGAACAGAAGATTGAATATTTAGCGTCGTCATTTTTATTTCATCGAGGACTTATAACTACTGTCTCATGGGATCCTGAAAGGTTAACCAGTACTCGAGCACATCCAATCTCCGCAAGTATCTGATAACTTTCCCACTTAAATCAGCGGTGAGAGACGAATAATAATGAGACACAGTGTCGTATATCAATCATCACGGAGATTGTTGCCGGACAGGGATTCGAACGAACGACACCCGGATTCATAGTCAGACGTGTAACCGACTGAGCTTATCGGGCCCGGCAAAAGGACAGAAGACAGTTAAATTATAACGAGAACATGTCAGCTTTTATATTTTGTATTTGTTAGCTTTGACGTCCGGAACTGAGATGTTGACCATTTCATATGAAGTTTCTAAAAACGAATCATGAAACTGACAGTGGATTGCGAAAGTTAACTATTCAAATATCCATGTAACATGAATATAACTGGATCAGACAAAACACAATGATTGACAGTATTTTGTTTAATACCATATTTCATTTGATATTACAGTACGGCAACATATGTTCATTGAAGGGAAGTAAAGGTTACTGTTTCATTTTTGCTAAATGTAAATCTGATGATTGCGATGACGTTGTAAGTGTTTTTACCAATCCTCACTTGGTTATTTTGTTGATATGTAAGGTGGAAAGGATGGAGAGAGTACAAAACATGATATGAATTTAATCATGGTTTCAAATTAACGACATCATTGAAATTACCATTTACATCACAAAACATTTGTTTCAGCAAACAAAAACAAAGTATGAATGACAACTATTTGGTTTTGTATCACAGTGCTGACAATTCAGTCACAAACACTGCGCTTAATGATGCAACACAACTATTTGATGGTTGATTTAAAAGCAAATATTTTAAGATTCCGAACTTATATTTTCCAGTCTTTATTACTGTATTGCTGTATGAGACAATATAAATCGGAGTTTATGTAGTATAAAATAGGTAGTGGTCATATATTATGATGGTCCTACAGGCATTATTTCGTATAATTTTGAAGAACATAATCATATAATTTATATTGATTGCTTGTAAAATAAGTAAAACCAAATTGAGCTTTCTAAATAAACACTTATTGTATAAACAAATCATAAACTATAAATTAACAGCTGATCATCTTACCTGACCTGACAATGACATCGGGAGGTGTTTGACACTTTGGTCTTTCGAAAAACTAAACACATTGATTTACAAAAACTTAGAACCATAACCTAATAAAATGGGGCCTTAACGCCATTTCCAACACAGAACAGGTTATTTATATTGCATACTCACTCAGTGTCAATGGTATATCAATCCTTAAAAATTGATCTGAGAAAGAACCAACGTCTTTCCAGAAGAGCCGGCGTAAAGGTTTGGATCGGGCTGGGCTCGAACCCATAAGATGAGCAACGAGAAGTAACCGATTAGTAGACTCCATGGTCTCTGAAGATCCTAACAGTTAAACTATGTCGAGTGAATTAGCCCACTTACCGTTGTTGTTTTAACATTTAACTGTCGTGAAACACATCGAAATTGTTATTATACAGTTTATTTGACGGTCAATTACTAATGTCAATTACTAATGTAAAGTAAGCTTTAAATATTTAGACTGTCATATAGATTTTAAAACAATTTCTTATACATTGAGAGAAAGCGACCTATAAGAATAAAACTGTTGCATATTAAAAGCATTGATGCAACCAACTGAATGTCTCAGCAAAGATAGAACCCATAACCCAGCGATCACCGAACTATCGCTTTGCAAGCATTACACTTGACAGGTAAATATGAAGTTTATGGTACTTACCTCTGATTATAATTTTGTTCTATTATTATACCGTCCGTTTTTAAACACCTAACTTAATATGATCTAGTTTTATCTTTACTTTTGATATGGATTCGTATTAAAGAGACTTTTTTAGCAAATTACACATAAAAGCTGCAAACAAAGACTTTTTCTATATGTTATGCGTGCTTGTATACAAGTCAATGTCATAATTAACCCAAGAGTTGTTAGATTAACATTAATCAAAATATTGACAACAGTGTATTGTGTGGAAGACTTTGGACTTTTTACATATTTATCATATTTATTGCAATCTTCTGTACATGATTGCAATATCGTATAGTACAACATGGATATTAGTTATGGTTATGTGTTATATTTATTTTCTTTTAAAGATTCATTTGTGCCACTATATCCTTTACTTACAACGGTAATTGAAGTTTATGTATCAACATATGTTTGCCATTGGTGTTTACGGCAACAAAATATGAGTTTAGAATGTACGTTTACTTGCCAATTTTATTCCATTGTCGTCTCTTTCTTTGGAATGTTTCAAAATTATAACTGACAATATTGCCATTTAACTATATATGATGTGGTTTTATACTATATTTTATTTCACTTCAAATGTTATTATTCTTTAGTCTCTAGAAACTGCATATCTTACTGTACTCAGTGACTCTGCAGAATTCAGCTATGAGCATCTTGATTGTTGTAATGGGGTTTTATGCTATTCTCAACACATTACATATCATATATGGCATTTTGAGTTTTAACGGCTGAGGAAGACATTACAACGAATATTTACATTATCACAGTCCTTTCATATGTACAAGTTAGTACATAAATATATTGGACAGAGTTCGAACCAATGACATTAGCGATAAGAGGTAGGTGGTAACACAGCACGACGTTCGCTGATAAGTTCAATTATCTTTTGTTAAGTTTAGTACTGTTTTAATTATTTGCAATATGTATTGATTTAATATTCCCAATATACACCATTGGATAGTTTCAGAGTTTATGAAACGAATAATTTTTTTTGTGTTTCATTGAGATAATATTAACACATACATAAAGCAATTATCATAATGTTACTGTTTATTTAGTAAGTGTTGTGCTTCTTAAATCATACCGAATGGAAATTTACTCCCATAGGAATTATTGATACCAGACTTATTGTTCTGGAAAACAAAAAAAAATGCAAAAATAAACAAAACGAATTGCATTTATTCCTATTGGATTAATCGATATATTGACGCTTAATATAGTCTGTGAATACTTTTATTGACATAGTAATGTTTTAATCTACACATTCGTTTTCTTTACTGGACAAGTTATTTGGATATACAACACATTCTTCAAACACCTGTGTTTGATAAAAAGACCCGGGATTATATCAGTGGAATATTGCAGGACTTGCAATAAAGCATATTATTAGATAGAAAGGAGTTTACTGCCTGGTGGTGAGAATGCACATCATTGTAACTTAATATCAGGTAAACACAACTTAGCTTGTTTTGAATGATGTTAGTATAATATGTGTAACTCATATAACAGTACATTGTACCTAGCTCTCAGTCAAGAATATACCTGTAAAACTACCAAAATTTGGATGCAGTCAAATACAGGAAGCATATATTGAAAAAAATCAATCCAAACTGTACATAAATATGTTCAGCAAGTGGCTTTTTAAACTGTGCCCAGCCTCTGATGTTATCAATTTAGAGTGAAGCACAATTCTGCTTGAGTCCCCTTTTACATCTGTAAAACACAACAATTTATTTAATATTGCACTGTTTCACATGTAGAGAAATGCATTCCTGGAACACTGAACACATTACCAATTGTTCTAAATGTGCCTTGTTTCCATAGATAGTCCTCTGTCGGCCCAAATATGCAGAAAAAACATGACTCCCCTTCAGTTTAGACAATTTTGTCCATCTATGTATAACTCAGCATCTTTAAACTGTTAAAGGTTCATCAGTGCTAAATGTCATTCAAATTTGGCAGAACTCATACAAATGTTTCAATATTCTCATATGTACAAATAGATATGACATGTTTATGCATTTTCAACAAAAATAATGCACTACCGAGTACACAGTTCTATTTTTTGGGGCACAAGAATCTTTCTACCGCTCTGTCATGTAAAGGAGGTAATTTTATGAAACACAATTTGTTAATAGAACCTATAAAAGAGTGGGTTTTAGTCATGTTTCATTTTATTGTTTTTAAAGTGTATTTGTTGGATACATGCTAACTAGATATAAAGGATGAGAATGAAGGACATCCTTTTTGCCCTCCGAAATATTTGTTATAAAATATTTTCTTTACTTCTAAAACTGTTATATCAATTTCAGATAAAGGTTCAACTAGAAACAAGAGCGAAGGTAAACTTTAAATTATAATCTCAAGTCTGAAATAATAAAAATTCATGTTAAAAAATATACATGTTTCTTAGTCCCTATTTTCGCATGTACTATTATAATGAATTGAGTTTTGTTTGCCAAAACTGGACTGCAATATCAATATCTCTATTTGTCTAATTTAGATTCATATTAATATAAAGCGGTTGGAGTTGGATAATGTACATGTATATAATTTTGTCAAACATATAAAAAAAGCCTACAAAACTATCAGTTTCTACTCTGACAATTATTTCAACAGGGAAAGTAATATTGATATAAGGAGTTGCACTTATTTTATTGTACACATAACAAAGCCAACATTCGAATATTGGTCATCCTTAAGAACGGTTTGTGAGTTCACGAAGAAAATCCGCGCCCTTCCCGCGCCATTACATAATGAGAAATGGATCGTGTAAATGGATAAAGATGATGTATCTATGTTGAAGACAGGACATTCCAACGGCCACGACACACAGTTTTGTTGTTCACTCAACAAACAACCTTCCTGGCCTTAGTAACTCTATTGATTTAAGTAAACGTTCTTGTAATTGATATAATTAGTGGCATACAATCTGTATACAACTTATAACAAAAATACAACGCTTAAGCAAGAATGATCTGAAATAATCAAGCATGATGTCTTCACATATTAACAAGGCTTGAGAACTCAAACATCTCAAACAATAAATCATTAAACTCATTGAAAGTCATGGACCAACAAAAAAGACTTAATCAAAAGAATATATGCTTAGACTAAAAACAAGATTGAATGTTTTACATAATATAAAAATGTTTCGCCTATCATTGAAACACATAATGCAACAATTGTATCTTTATTTCATGTGCTAATGCATTGAAAACAAATGTTTGAATTAATCATTTAAGCATATGCATTATATTGTTACACTTAAAATCTCAAAAGTATATTTTAAGTCAACTCACTATTAAACACATGTATTTCACTCTTTGAAAATAAATCTTTGTTGGCTGAGTGTCTCTAATTTTTGACTACTTTCCTGAACACACCCATCAAAATAACACAACTAACTTCGGTCGATTTCTAAAAGAATGAACAACCACATACATGTAGTTTAATGATTAAATGTAACGGCCATTAGTCTCAGATTTACATACCGTTGTTTATCATGCAACATATTTGGAGTAAAAAATGGAACTAGCTCCATCTTCTTTAAAGATTTGAAGAGAGTGTGTGCAACAACGGATATACGATCTGTAAAATAATTATCAAACTGTCTTAGTGCAGTATATTTACATATGCAAGTGCAATTATGACACGAAAGGACAAACACGTTATTTTATAAAAATGCTTGAATGTTATTTAGTAACAAAACGTGTTTTCATGCACGAAGTCAGTGTAAATCAAATACATCTTTCACAATTAACTAAAAAATACTGTTCAGTTGCACGTTTCAGTCTTATAAATCTATGGTTTTGCCTTTTAAAATACAATGATTGTATTTCAGTGACATAATGATAAATACTTTAATATTCGTTAACATTTTCCATTGATATTTCAAATTGAAGTATTCAACAGAATTTAAATATTGAATCACACTCAATTTACTGTAAGGCTGATATATTACCTATCCTTTATAACAAAACAGTTGTGTGCCCAAAAATAATACCTATTTATAGAAGATATTCATTTATAAAGTGCTTTCTTAGGAATTGCATTCTGTTGTTTGTTACTTATAATCTTAAACATCGTGTGTTGATCTGTGATAAGTTTATATCGTGTGTTGATCTGTGATAAGTTAACATCGTGTGTTGATATGTGAAACGTTTACATCTTATGTTGATCTGTGATAAGTTAACATTGCATGTTAATATCTTAATATGAATTTACATCGAATGTTCATCTGTGATAAGTTTACATCGTGTATTTATCTGGGATAACTTTACATTGTTTGTTGATGTGTTATATGTTTACATCGTGTATTGGTCTGCGATAAATTTACATCGTGTGTTGATCTGTGATAAGTTACATTGTGTGTTGATCTGTGATAAGTTACATTGTGTCTTGATCTGTGATAAGTTACATTGTGTCTTGATCTGTGATAAGTTTCTTTGTGTGTTGATGTGCGAATAGTTTTCATCGTATATTGATATGTGATAAGGTTACATCATGTATTTATCTGTGATAAATTTACATTTTTTGTTGATCTGTGATACGTTTACATCGTGTGTTTATCTGTGATAGGTTTATATAGTGTGTTGATCTGTGATAAGTTTACATCGTGTATTGGTTTGTGATAAGTTTACGTCGTGCGTTTATCTGTGATAAGGTTACACTCGACAATGGACCATGGTCATACAAGCTTACTGCAATCATCTGTTTCACTGCTCAAATTTAGAGATTTAGAGATTTATACATAAGCTAGCACTACAAATTGTTATAGTTTCCGAAACCGAAAACAAAAAATAGCAACAATTTTCTTTAATATTTTTTCCGTGACTAGTCGAAATGCACGAACAAATCTAACATTTACCGTTGGTCAGAAAACCTCGATACATTCAAAATGCCAAATAACATTTAATTTACCAGTATCTGCTAGTTGAACGAATTGGTGGAGACATTGTGAATATAACTCATAAAGGATACAGTTATCCTCCATTATTTATTGAACTCAAACTCTAGTTCCTAGATCTCTGGATGCCATGTCGAGCTCAAATAAATGTTTGTACTTATGCCTAAATAGTTCAAATAATGACATGTTTTTCACTTCTTGGAAATCTGAATGCTTAGCTCAGTAACTTATCTAAGATGTCTGGATTTCTTATTATGTTCCAATTTCCAGAACTTAACGTGTATGGATGCCTCCAATTCCTTGGTGTCTGAATTGGTCATACAGTTCAAACTCCCGGGGGTCTGAGTTACTTTATTGGAACCGGTTTCTAGGTGCCTGAATGTCGGATTCAGTCCCGATTTATTGATATCTTGATTTCGAATTGAGTTCTTAAACTTATGTTGCTGGATACCAAATACAGTTCCAGTTCCTCTAGTTTTTGGTTTTATAATCTATATCTACATCTATATTATCTGAATTATTACTTCAGTTCATATTCAGAAGCCTATATAGACTTACCTATTTAATGTTTCTATGTATAATGCATGTATAGGTCAAATGTATAAATGTCCAGTTCAAGTAACAGTTGCCAGGTGCCTTGATAAATAATAAGTTTTAATTTCTTGAAGTTTAATTTAATTCCAAAGTATATGCATAGATAATTCAGTTCCTCAATGTTTGAATTGCTTATTAAGTTCAGGTTTCAAAGTATCTGGATGATGTATTTATTTATCTTGATATTTCTTGCATAATTTAGATTTAGTTTCAAGGTGTCATGGTACATAATCAAGTTCTACTTCCTAGATGTCTGTAGTTCCAGCTTCAATGTGTCTGGATGACTAATTCAGTTACAACTTCTAAGTCCAGTAAGCCCAATTCTATTCTAGATCTAGTTCCGATGTGTATGGAAGCATAATTCGTTTCCTAATTATAAGTGTCTGAATGCCCAATTCCGTTCCGTTTCTCAAGTGTCTGAACCTCCTCTCCAAATACAATTCCGTGGTGTTTTCATAACAAAATTGAATTCCATCATGACTATTAGGTCTTAAGATAAACCACTGCATGTGTAATCAATCTCATCTGAAGTATGACTCTAATGTATCTGTCAGACATAAATGCTACTGTAGTGTGTAATTTCAGTTTTGTTTTTTGATTAAACGCAATATAACAATATATAATGTCACCCGTTACAAAATGTTCAAGAGAAATGTTTTAATTAAAAACAACAGTTGTCGATGACTGTTTTATCCACGTTTACAAAATATAACGATACCAATATATATTGTACTTTAATGCACATTTACAAATGTATGTTTCCGTTTACCAAAATAAACAGCCGGAAATTTACCATGTCGACAAAACATAATTAATAATTTGAACACTAATTTCCCTTCCGTGTGTACGCTGTTTACAGGTAAAACTAGTAAAATAATGTATTCATACACTAATTTCCAAGCCCAAATGTTTATAAATTCACAGTTCAAACATGCTTTAAACATGATCAAAATACATCAATAATGCCATCCGAATTAAAAATGAGCTTTAGATAAAAAAAATGCAACTTCAAGAAACAATAAAGAAGGATTATTTATAACCCAAGGGAGCATATCCTGTTTTCAATATTGGTGCAATGTCAGTACATTATTTTAAATGAGTATCACTTTATAGATAAAACAAGATAGATATTGTGTGTACTTTGCTTTAACTACTGTTACAAAGTTCTATGATTTGTTGTATAATATATGTAGTCTGATAAGAGGAAATTTCATTCCAGACAGTAATGAATAATCTTGGTACACGCCCTATCGGTGACGCTGAAATGAGGCTTAAAATAGCGGGTGTAAAACATGTTATCAATGCGTTAAGTTTTAAAGTTACATTTAACAATATGTGTACAACATTCTATCAATGAGTTTAGTTTTAATGTTACATTAACAATATTTATTAAGTAAAATATTTTAGCAGACAGTATGATTTATATTATTATTATATTATTAAACTAATTTCTATTAAACTAAAAAAAGGTGGATTTTCAGTCATGTTTATATTTTAATGTTTAAATTGTATTCGTTAGATACCTATTGAAAAAAAAAGGATGAGATAATCACGTTATACTTTAACCGATATTAATAAAATAAAACATGAATGTCTAGCAACAGTTTAATTAGCGAAATGCTTTTAGCATAGCAACAAATGCTGATTTATTCAAGCAGATTGCCATTTGTGTCATTTAGTCAAATATCTGAAAAGGTTTTATATCATGTAAATCATATCGCATACATGTACCAAATTACATTAATATTCATTTCAATTTTGCCAAATATTAATATGTTTGAGTCCGAACAATGTGCTATGCACTTGTTCGTCTTATCACAATAATTAAAACAATTTCAATATAATACAGACTCTTAGACTATAGAACAAAACAACATACTTCACAGTACAATACCGTATCAAATCTCTCCATACATGTCCCAGTAGTGTACTTTACAACAGTAATCTACATTGTAAAATAAAAAAATAAGGCAATGAAATAGGCTTTAGTCTGTGTACCGAATGGCATAAGGAGCTTAGTGTTAAAGAAATTCTGACTCTTCTGATCATGCTTCACGATTTATAATTAAGTTGCGCAGTTTAAGAGTATAATTAAATTATAAATATTTATCTAAGATTTCAACAACAGTGGTTACGTTATTCGACCTTATTCTGTTATTAATAATGTGATAACAAAACCTGATGAAACTACAATATTTGTTACTGTTTTTGTCATATGTTCCCACAAACACGAGCAATATACATGTAGTGCCTTTCAACTATTACAAGAGTTATGTCCCTTATCAAATAGAAATGAAATTAAGACTTAAATATATTGAGGTATTTTAATTTTATAATTACATTATGTTGTATGAGGAATTCAGATGCACATACACACATCTGAGAAGAACTATTGTTTTTTCATGAAGTAACTGGATGTACTAAATTTTTGGTCTCACTTACCAATTACCTCTCCTGATGACTGTGCAAGATTATTAAGCCCAAGAAATTAGAGCTGTGTAATTCGGTTGGGCATTATCTTTTGTTGAAAATACATAAATGGTCATGTTTAATTGTACATATGAAAACATTGGAACACTTTCATTTGTTCTGCCATGTTTGGATGACATTGGGTACTGTTGGGTGAAACTATAACAGTTTAAAGCATTACCACAAAGGGCAGACTTGTCAAATTGGAAGGGGTGTCCTCAAAATATCAAAATTGTGAAAAAGCAGCTTGGTCAACTTTTTTTTTTTTTTTTTCATATTTTGACCTACATAGACAAGACACTTTTAGAAACATTTGAAGGCAATGTGTTCAGTGCTCCAGAAGTGCATGTCTCTGTTGTATAAAAGTACAAAATTAATTGGTGCGCATGACGTTGATGGCTGAACTTGTGCCCAAAGTGAAAGATAAGTAATCTTAAGACAGTGACTTAGACGTCTGTTGAATGGTTCTAAGCGTCACTTCTAATAAATAACATGTTTTGACCAAGTAACTGATATTATGATTTGTTTTGAATGAGCGAAACTCGAACCCATGACCCAGGCGGTAACACTGAGCTGAGTTGTAGTTAGACGACAGAAGCTTTAGTAGAAATTAAAAATACAACTTGAAATAGGTAACTCAGGTATAATTTAAACAATACGTTTGGAATCATTTAAAGTATATACTCTCAATAATTACTTAAAGGGAGGGTATACTTTTTTTACGTTGTATACTTTTGATAACAAATTCTTGACGAAAAATAATGATTAGCTTACGATCGATTTATGAGGAGAGAACACGATGTGGTCTTTGTTCCAAAAGGATTAAACCATATCTTTCCAAGATAATCATGCGGAAGAATATATCATATACAGTCATCAGGATGTTGCTTGAGACTGGAATAATGAAAAGCCATAACCAGTTTAGATTGTCTGACTATGATGACATTCAGTGATTGTCTAAAGCTTATTCATGCAATATTCATTTATCAAATTTATATTTTGGATCAGCTTACAGACAGTTATTATGTAAAATCTGATAAAAGGTTTGACAAAATACTCTAACCAAGCATTTTAACAGTACGTTTCATTGCATTATGTACAATAAAACCTGTCGTGGAAACATCAAACTTGAACGAATACACAAATTTTAGAAAAATATAAGGCTGAATGCATCTCAAATACCTCGTGAATCTATTTAATCTGCATTGTTATACGACCAACTCGTTTAATTTTGTACAAATTTGTACAACAATTGATGTATGCAAGAAAACATGATCAAACAAATCATCCAATCATCTTTTGTGAAATAGATTCATTCAAGATTCAAGATTCAAATTCTTTATTCAGTAATTTAAACAAATAATGTTTCTCATTACATACAAATTAGGATAGTAAATGAAATAGTTTGTGAAATAAAGATTAGTGTTTAAAATGTGTAAAGAATTCAATGAAGAGAAAAATAGAGTATTAAAATCATAATAAGCTTACTGGTATTTATTTGAACATTTCCCATGCCTTAGTTTTGTCCTACATAGTTCATATAAAACACATTGCACATTGTTATCTGTTATACAATAATGTCTGATGATTTAGTAAGAATCAAAATACATTAACCTGTGGCATATTTCATTAACCATCTTAACTTGAGATTTAGATTTAAATATTTGAAATGCTTGAAACTAGTTATTTTGAATATTTGAATATTATCCTCTATCAATGCGTAAATATTGATTCCGCCTTAATCTAAATCATTAAATGTGAATCGAATTCAAATAAATTATTTTTTTAAGTTGAAAACAATCTCATTTTGAAATGTTAAATACTCAGATCCCTGGTGATGGTTTCACAATTCTTGTAAGCCTAATATTTACATCCAAACAGAAGTGACACACATACAGACGTCTCATCAACGAAGCGAATTCGCATACAACTTAAAGGCTTTAAACGTTAGTCTGTAATAGTTGAGACTCTGACAGATATACATGTCACAGAAGTTAATATATCGATTTAGTTTATAAAGACAACAGGTATAAACTTAAGATTAGGATTATCTATGAACAACTGGACATCAATATATCTGCGTTTTAAACATTTCAATTGGACAATGGGTGTATATTTACCGGTTATTTTACATCATTTATCATATAGTTTACACTGCCTTTCTAGAAACTTTAAATATTGACGTCATGCATGTATGATTTAGGATTCTGTTACATATAAAGATAAAAGATATCATCACCAATGCACGGCGGAAAGTTTGACAATTTGTAAACTGTTATGTTGATTTATATTTATGCTTATATTTCTATTCCATATGCAGTATTTAGTCTCATTTTTCTTATATCTCAGTCTTTATAGACATACATTCGTGGTGTCCATCCTACTTTTAGACAATAGGTCATTTTTAAATGTAGTTGTGAAAGTTTCAGACCTGCTGTGACAAGGTTTGTCAGCTTAATATAAAGCATGTTCTGAATGTTTATGACGTATTATGCTTTTGGCTGAAAAAAAACATGCATTTTGACCGATAGTATGAGCAATAAGAATTTAATTCTTTGTAAAAGCAGTGCAGATATGACAATGAATTGGGTTTTACTGAACTTATAACTATCACAACATGGTTTGGTGAATGTTATTATGTAAAAATACATATCTTTCTCAGGACTCATGGCATTATTATTGACCATTTTTATTCCAGATATAAACTTAATTGCGATAACAGTAGACATACTCGTATAGTTATCTTTTTCCGCTTTCTCCGCTCTTTATATTGAGTGATGTTTCTACTCATATCTGGTGCGTAATAATCAATATTTTAGCAAATAACCTAACAAAATATAATGCTTAAATGAGATTTTCAGTCGCTTCTGTCTGAATGCATACATGGTATGTTGAACCACATCGTGGTTAGATTGTTTACTTATTGTTATTCTACAAACAGATAGGTGTCACAAAACCATAGATAGTCTTGTGAAATTTCTCAAATCTGTGGCTAGAAATCGATGCATGAGGTACGGCGTGTTCATGGACGGCAACCGGGATTAATGAATTCACCGCTATATCCTACATTAGAAACAATCGGTTGCCAAAAAATATTTGACATTATGACTGAATTATAAGGTCAAAGGTCACCACAGGCAAAAAAATAAGTGGACGAGATAATACCAATAGTATTCATATTTGAGACATTTGTTGATTGTTTTGACCATCACTATTGACTTATTTTAAATAACCAATGGCATGAGTATTAAATAAATCATTGGCTCAAAGGTCAACAAGTGAAATACTGAAGAATTGGCAAAAATATACGGCATAGTATATATTATACAAGCAACCCATAAGGGTTTGGTGTAACATGTGTCTTATGTCATTAAAAAAACCTAAGCACAACATTTTCTGTTGTTATGAAGCAAATATCAGGTATACGTCAGTTTGGCGGACTTTAAAAGCCAAATGTCACAAATATGATCATGCGCAAAATGTTAAGCTGGAACTAATGTATATATATATATATATATATATATATATATATATATATAATAACAATATTTATATCTAAGATGTTTGGTATATATTTTACCAATAAAACTGATTCATTTTGAATATATCTTTAAATGTGTATGAAATGATGTGTATCACCATTAGGTAAAAGGTCAACTAGTAAAATATTGAGAAAGGAATTTTTCAAAATATGTAGTATTCTTTTATTAGTTTTATTTATTATGAGATGTTATTCGAAATTAGATGAAATGTTTACTTCATGTCATCATACACACATATATTAATTGTATATTTTGTTATTGATTAGTACATAGTTGGAATAAACTTGGCCTTACGTGCCTTTTTTCGGCATTCTTTTTACAAAATGCAGCTGCATGGAATTTAATAGATGTGCTGAATATATCAACATTTTAGAGGTTATGCTTCATCAAATCTAGAGGATATTAAGGCAATTAATGTTACATAAGGTCTGTCCAATGGCATTACAGCAGTGTATCACAATAACAGTTAAGCTTTACCACTAACTGCTTAGCACATTGAATGGCTTGGTCCTGATACCTTTGTATAGTCATATTGGTAGCAATACGATATGTGGAATAAAACACTACATTATGTTTGGCAAATCTAATGAGAACTCTCTTATTTAACATCGAGTCTGATTTGTATTAATATTGCAAAATATGATTATCAATCAATATATCTCAAGCATAAATTGAATGTCAAAATCAAGTTCACCAATCAGATTTAACCACAACCCTCATTATCACACTTTTCAAATTAGAGATAGGTGGGTCAAATCGATCATTGAAACTGTCTCTGAGAAATGATGACAAACACCATGTGCTACTAGCAACAGACAATACAGCACTGAAGAAAGAAAAGTATATTAAAGTCACACCCGGACTAGGTAGCTATGAAATTATTGGTATTAAAATGCATCTACAGTATAGTAGTTCCAGAAAGTCTATATTTGTTAAAATAACTTTTCATGGGATCCGTTGTATTTTCCACATCAAAGGTTAGTAAACAAACACTAAAATATATTAAATAAGGCATACATATCCATTGACTAAACGGCAAAAGTCACTAGTAGAACTAGTTACCTCTAAGCAGACTCCTGTATTGTATAATCTGGTCCACCACTCCAGCTAATAAATCACTAAATTACATAATGCAGAACGCAAACATATGAAATATAACCTGGGCAACTTTTTAATATTAAATATCTAAATTGGAAAAATAAACTTTCAGCACTGAACATCTATTGCACCAGTGAATATCAAAATCATAAAATGTTCAGCACATTTAGATATATAGATATTTCATAATTTAGACCAACACTTACATAAGAAAAGCAATTTTATTTTTCGGCAATTATATTGGTATCATTGTTATATCTTAAACATTTCTAGACAAATGTATATTAGTGTTCCTGTCCTTTCTCAGGGCATCAGTACATTAAATAAAAACTCTATGGGCAGTATTTTATAAATGTTAAAATATAGTCTTAAGTTGAAAACTGTACAGTTGTACTGCAAGACTAAGGAAATAAATACAATGGTTTCATTCCTATGTAGGTTAAATAATACCTCTTGGAGAATCAGTGGTTAATTTGCCAAGTCTGACTGTTTTAAATCTGAGCCAAAATTCAGTTTGATCAAAATTGCAGCTGATCTTATCTGATATCGATTTTTTTTTAAAATGTATGCAAGGATAGCTAAACTAACTATTGAAGTCCTATTCACATGTCAATAGGAATTATTGGAATTATTATAGCAATTCCTACTACATATTTAGGAGGTTCGGCTGTTATCATTTTAAAAAAGGAATGAATCGAATATCCTCATTCAATACATTGATTTGATCTGAGAGAGACAAGAAAGGATACCTATAGCTAATTTCTAAAGTCTATGTTGATGATCTACTTCCGCACGTATTATACACGGTAGTGATCATTTGTATTTATCAATTATGAGAATATCATAGGAAACACAACTTAACTCTATAGTATATCAATCAAAAAAGAACTCTATCAAACAAGCAGTGTGTAATGTGTTTAATTGGTCAAGAACATCTTGCATATTTATTAAAGCAAAGCATAGTGAATTTCGAAATTTTATTAATTGACCACAGTTCTTACAACATGAACTGTTTTCTGTTCTTGCTCAGATATAAAGATCTAATACGGCTTGTGACATTCATAAACACATGGTCTCGGTCCTACTCTAGAGTAAGGAGAAATTAACAGTAAAGTGATGGCCAGGAACTTCTCCAAGGCAAACGTATACAAAAACCGTTGAAATCTTGTGGATATGTTTACTGTTCAAATGACACGGTACAGAAATCGAAATAGTTAGCCAGCTTTTCCATCAAATATGATTCTTTTGTCCTCAAATTGAAAACAGTTCACTGATCTTACTAAGATATGTAAAACACATTTTGTCTAATTTCTTGATAAATTAATTGGAACATGAAAACAGACATTTCACAACTGGAGTTCGCTGTGATTTTTTTACAGCAAATATCGGAGAAACAGATACATTAGTTTGAACATGTGTTGTGACAGTGAATCAATTATTTTAAGAAATCCACATAGCAAAACATTAGAATTATGCTGATCGCTAACATCCAATTATTAAGTACGGCCCATAGGTCAAGTGTATTTTCCTGGCATTTGATAACACACACAATACAAAGTTAGTCAATTGTAATACAAATTAAGTGTACATTATCTAATTGATGAAAAACAGTCTATTCTATAGGCATGTCTTAATATTCATTACAAAGTCCATAACTTAACTTATTACATTTTTTTGTTGCGATATTGATGATAGTTGTCAAGACAATATATACTTGCGCATTATTAAGATATATCAAAACATACTTCCAGTTATGAAGTTTGGTTGAAATACAAAATTATTCGATTTTTTTAAAGGCACATGAGTACATGTTCATCAGATTTAACAGCATTACAATGAGTATTATGTATAGAAAATATTTTGTTATTCTTATTAAGGTTAACTTTTCTTCGCTACATAAAGCTTTGTTTTAATGCAATAACTTCTTAAATATTTTGTAAAACAAAACACTGATAGACCAATATCATATTTCTGTAAAGGTAAAACTATTAATGTCTTAACATTATTTTTAAATTAATAAAAAGGGTGTAATTATTATAAACAAAGAAAATACGAATTGTTTGATATATATAATCCACCAAAACATGACAAAATCAATATTTAAATCGGATTGGTAAACTTGAAACAAATCCCTATTCTAAATAGCACTTAAATATTGTTTGACGACTTTCACGTCGATAAGACTCACATTTTACAACGTATAAATATGCATGACGGAACGAATTGAAATCAAAATGAAATCACATTTGATATGTCGCAACATACGTTGCAATTTTAAGCGGAAAATCTTTTTCCGTTTGACCTAGAGGCATAGCGCAAGTTAGGAAATTCCTTTTCCAAATATTATTTTGGCATGTCTAAATAGATATCCCTTTGGAGATAAAGGGTCAATGAATATATATGATGGATAGGCATGGTATATTGGTGTTTGGATGGGGTGGATATTTTTGCCAATTTCAAAACTTTGAAAAATATCTGATTTACTCCCTTCAAATGCCTGTATAAGGTATTTTATTTCACTATATATGTATATATTTAATGTGGAATAATATTTCAATGAAAACACAGTTATAATTTAATTTTATAAAAATGAATCACATTTGAAATGGCATTTATAAACATCAACATACTCAAGCCATTTATCGGTATTATTTCTAGTGTACATAAACTCTCTAGCCAGCACTTATTCTGTACTTGTTACATTGCCAGTAATTAAAATATGTTTGTTTAGGTTGGTACAGTCCGTAAAACATGCGATATGAAATTTTCGTTTTAACTCTTCGTAAAAACTATATTGTTTAAAATTCATAATATCTAAATCCAGTTTTCGAAAGTAGTTTTGATAATTTGGTTATTTTTTTTTTTTTTGTGGTTGGGTGGGTGTGGGGTTGGGTCGGTCCAGATATTCCCATATAAAGTTAACTTTGCCAGATTATGGTATTTATAATAAGCATATATATATTCCATTTAAATGAATACTCAAATGAAGTCTAGTGTTTGAGTATATCACAAACATCGAAATATTAAAAATGTTAACTTTATTTGGCACCTAGTCCCCTTTGACTCAAATTTATGCGTTCATATTACATTTTTTTTCTTGAAATATGGTCAAGTATACTCTAATGTCACTTTCTATTACAACAGATCCATGAACATTCCGTACCTCATGCGATGTTTTTTTTTTATTGTTTTTACCAGACTAAAATTTTAAAGAAACAACCTGGTCAATGCATTATGTTTCTTTTTTTTATATTTTGTACCAATGGGGAATGTGAGCTAAGAAACATGCTGTAGATTTTGGTGTTTCTATTTTCTTTTTACACAAAAGCATTAATATTATAATGGAACACTTTCGGAGATGTTATAGTGGTGTTAGTCGTATGCTATGACCTGGTGCTTCTTGAAACATGTTTATTCGGCAAACACGTTATCGGTGATATATAAGAAAAATAATAAGATAATAAATGAAAATATAAATAAAAAAAAAATAATGAACGAAATAGACACCTTACTCGCCGAAATCTTTATGCGCACTTATTTATGTCTCAGATATTTGTAGTAAGTGTAGATAGCGCCGTCCAGCCTGATAATGACCCGATGTCTGCTTATTTATGTAATAGTCAGACATTGTAGTTTAAGTTTTGCACTCTCTGA
Source organism: Panopea generosa (assembly GCA_029582155.1). Classification (NCBI taxonomy): domain Eukaryota; kingdom Metazoa; phylum Mollusca; class Bivalvia; order Adapedonta; family Hiatellidae; genus Panopea; species Panopea generosa. Next base: position 64,116,143 of record CM055907.1, read on the forward strand.
TAATGTCAGTGTCATACAAAGCCACAACGACACTGAACATCTTAATGAAGGAAACACAAATTGAATATCTGTTTACACAACGAATGACGAACATCCTGATTTTATACTTACAGATAGTTATTGTACGTTGTCCAAATATCTCTGTTTTTGTTTTGATCTCATATTTAAGTTCATGTCAGTCATTTAGTCTTCTGTTGAATTTCAGAATAATAGTAAAATAAAACAAAATAATATAAAAAATAATTGAAATACAGAAAGCATTAATTACATAGAAAAAAAAGTACGTCGTTTCAATATATTAAAACAGGTTTTGGCACATACTCGAATCAATGCCGAAAGGGCGAACGGAGTGACTTGTTTTATGAGCTTTTGCATTGCTAAAATTATTATATATTGCATGGACTGTTTTCAAATAAATGTTGTCATCACACTAAGTATAATCTGAAATACAATGACATTCATCCGCATCAACATTACACATTGGGCATTTACGCACATCTTTTGATACGATATTTATAAATATACCTAGTCTTACTGGTGCACCGTTCTTCATTTGATGTACACATGTTCTTTACAAATTATTTGATGACATGGTTTACATGTCTGCAAGCGCAACATTGTCCAAACATTACGATTTTTATTGTCTGTCTGTCTGTCTGTCTGCCTGCCTGCCTGCCTGCCTGCCTGCCTGTCTGTCTGTCTGTCTGTTATTTTCGAACTCATAACCACTGCATTGATTAATCCGAATTGGCTGGGCAAAACAGTTTGCATGTACTAACTTAATATAAATGTTTAAATGTGTACTCAAGGAAACATATACAAGAACAACGAGTTTAGATGACAGCTTCTCATAAGCATTTAGGTATTCTAGTAAAATTTTAAAAAATACAAACGTTCAAATTGTGAGATCTGGATAGAAACAACGTATATAAAATAACAATATATATATAAAGCTCAAATCAACAATGAAAATTATATTTTGATATTTAAGTGTATACCTTTTCAATATTGGAAACTGAAAAGCTTAATATTGGGATTAATAGTGATGGTACAAATCAAGAGAATTAGCTCGAATTTCATACTTAAGCCTGGCATCTAATCTTATTTAAAACTATGCTACACATATATTGTAAATGGTGTATTTTATATTTATTATCATCCACTATAAAATAAAAACAATTTGCATAGTACAACTTCATACATCGACATGTAGCATTGTTTAAATATAACGGTTAAACTGTAAAGTTCAAGTAATGCAAAATCTATGTTATAAGCTACTCCCTATCTTTTACTTTTACTTTTGTTTCTTAAACTAGTAACGTGGCCTTTAAATATAGAGAAATGCTAATAGGCTAAATTTTATATAAGTAACACCACTATGTGACTTGTTGGTATACACGGTATACTGGAAAATTGATAAGGAACTTATGTTCCCCATCTTTACGATTATTGAATATCGAAGATATGACTAGCTGGCTTCTTTAAAATTAATCCAAAGGAAAGGTCAGCAAACTGGTTATACATTTGTAACAATGGTAACAGTTTTTTTTGGTATACCCACCAAACGGTCATCTGACTGATACATGTAAATCACATTCGGGGTCAGAACACATTTTCACAAAAACAAACTGGATCTAAACAAAAGAATTGCTACAAAAAATGCTCATAACACATATACAATTGTATTCCAACTGCATTCATGTATGTGCCCAAATTAACATACCAAGTAAACTCGCTGCAGTATAATGCGGTTAATTAAGTCGGTACGTAGTTGAAGGTTTGGATGTTTCACTTTGCATGCCGGGCAACACGATCTAGACTGTGTTTCTGTACTTTTACCAGCACTACAGAATGTATTTCAACAATGGGTGTCGCCGACACACCCAAATAACATTCCATTCATAACGCATCCAGTTCACGTAAATATGTTACCATACTAAGAATTTGTTTGCCAAATTCGATACTGACCACAGTGCATGACAAAATATGACACAATTTGTCGCATTATAAAACTGTTTATTACGTTCGTTTTTGTGTTTGAATTGATGCTCTCGCATCAGATAATGCTAACTTGGATAAATATAGTTTAGTGTTTTTTGTTGCTTTTCATGTACCATATGCAATCGTTAGTTTTGTCAAAATTATATTTTTTTCAACAGTCAAAAAGCAAATTGAACTCAAATATTATTTTGAATTTAACCAATAGAATAAATGCTTACCACATTCGCCAGCTATCTATACGTATGTAGATGCCTTGATATTGTCCATATGGTTTGTATTGTAGCTAGGCAGGCTTGCTGTTGTCTGGTCTATGGTTTGCATTGTAGCTAGGCGCGCTCGCCGTAGTCTGGTCTATAATTTGCATTGTAGCTAGACACGCTCCCTGTTGTCTGGTCTATGGTTTGCATTGTAGCTTGGCACGCTCGCCGTAGTCTGGTTTATGGTTTGCATTGTAGCTAGGCACGCTCGCCATTGTCTGGTCTATGGTTTGCATTATAGCTAGGCGCGCTTGCCGTTGTCTGGTCTATGGTTTGCATTGTAGCAAGACACGCTCGCCGTAGTCTGGTGTGTACATGATATATATCATCTTATTCCTAAATAATTTTCTCCATGTATATATCATACATTGTGAATATACATCTGAAAACATACCAAAAATAGATAACTCAGTTGTTGTGATTACAATTATCTCCCTTTATGTAATAAAATACATATGGATTAATTGTATTTTCATTATCCAATGGGATTCTAAATCTTCCATTATATATCTAGCATGTGAGAAGTCATGAATCCTTAAAGTAATGAGCCATTAACACATATGGTGAAAATTACATTACTATTTTTATTTGTCATTATTTATAATTTTGCGCCACAGGTTACTATAAATTATGCATTTCTTGTTTATTCCACATGACATGCTCGAAAACAAAGTTAAAATGCCCGTGCATCCTAGTCGAGTCCTCTCCAATAATTGATGTAATTTACAGAAATATGTAAACCAATCTTCTTTCGCTATTTAATTGGCTCTTATAAAGGAGCGTTTACCACTGTTTGTTTACATGTAAACACAGTTGTTTACATATTGATCAGCTATTTGCACGAATCATTCCTATTATAAACGAATTGTAAACAATTTTAATGTGTTTATGAGATATAAATGTTGCCGTAGAATTAATCTTAATATAATTTGTATTGATAATTATTGGTTACAAACTGTTGATTCAATGCAACAAAAAAGTTTAAGCGTTTCAATGTATTTGCTTTTTAATGTATTTACCAGGCATATTGTTGTTTTATTTGTATAATCATTTGAATTACAGTTTTTGTTCGATTGTTTCCGTCTGGGAATTGCTAAAAGTAACAGCAATCATCGCTTGCAGAGAAGTTATTGTTATGCATACGCACATTTTTCTCATTATAACATTCAACTCTGGAATGTGATATTCCTTGTTTATATAGTAACGTTATGTTAAGGTGCCTAGTAATAACAGGGTCCGAGTACTTTACATCGTCCAGGATATTGTTGTAGCTTTATGTGCATATGTAACTCATCTTAAATAATAATATAATCCCGTGTTGTATTCGTCTGCTATGGTGTTTAACGACGCACAGGCAGTATATAGTCACAGAAAAATGTCAAAGAACGCGCTGGAAACTTTATATCATAAAAATAAGAGATTAATGTTCATGTCTTTTTCCAGACTTATCGCTATAAAACAAACATAAAAGTGAACATTATCTCAGATTTATTCTATTCTGAGCACTTAAGCTTTTTTACGAATTTGAATATGATAACATGCAGTACGAGGGGTATTCAAAATGTTTGACATGGTGATTATATACATATTGTATTTGCGCGATGACTGATATGGCTGAGGGACACAATCATAGCGATTTGCTGGAATCGTGTCGTTATTATTATATTGTCATATACTTAATCACCTTTTCTTGCTTCTCTGTTGGTCGGTCTTATTGGACATTTGCATTAAACAATTAGTGTTTGTTTTCATACACCGCAGCATATTTCCTCAGTGTTTCACTGACCATATACATGACGATATAAATTTGAAAGGGAACAGGGTCGTTATTCTGTAGGGGCTGTAGACCTAGTTGGGTACATCCATTAAACCAGGTTTACTCCTCTATAACGTGTATCTCTGACAATTCCAAGATGGTTATCGCTGTTGTCATGTGTTCGGTACTAGTACGTTATTGACAGTTCCAAGATGTTATCTCTGTTGTCATGTGTTCGTTACTAGTACATTTCTGACAGTTCCAAGATGGTTATCTCTGTTGTCATGTGTTCGTTACTAGTATGTTTCTTACAGTTCCAAGATGGTTCACGCTGTTGTAATGTGTTCGGTACCAGTATGTTTCTGACAGTTCCAATATGGTTATCGGTGTTGTCATGTGTTCGGTACTAATATGTTTCTGACAGTTCCAAGATGGTTATCGCTGTTGTCATGTGTTCGGTACCAGTATGTTTCCGACAGTTCCATGATGGTTATCGCTGTTGTCATGTGTTCGGTACTAGTATGTTTCTGACAGTTCCAAGATGGTTATCGCTGTTGTCATGTGTTCGGTACTACTATGTTTCTGACAGTTCCAAGATGGTTATCGCTGTTGTCATATGTTCGGTACTAGTATGTTTCTGACAGTTCCAAGATGGTTATCGCTGTTTTCATGTGTTCAGTACCAATATGTTTCTGACAGTTCCAAGATGGTTATCGCTGTTGTCATGTGTTCGTTACTAATACGTTATTGACAGTTCCAAGATGGTTATCGCTGTTGTCATGTGTTCTGTACTAGAACGTTTCTGACAGTTCCAAGATGGTTATCGCTGTTGTCATGTGTTTGTTACTAGTATGTTTCTGAGAGGTCCAAGATGGTTATCGCTGTTGTCATGTGTTCGGTACCAGTATGTTTCTGAAAGTTCCAAGATGGTTATCGCTGTTGTCATGTGTTCGGTACTAGTATGTTTCTGAAAGTTCTAAGATGGTTATTGCTGTTGTCATGTGTTCGGTACTGGTATGTTTTCTAAAAGTCCAAAGATGGTTATCGCTGTTGTCATGTGTTCGGTACTGGTATGTTTCTGACAGTCCCAAGATGGTTATGTTGTTGTAATGTGTTCGGTACAAGTATGTTTTCTGACAGTTCCAAGATGATTTTTGCTGTTGTCATGTGTTCGGTACTAGTATGTTTCTGACAGTTCCAAGATGGTTATCGCTGTTGTCATGTGTTCGATACAAGTTTGTTTTCTGACAGTTCCAAGATGGTTTTTGCTGTTGTCATGTGTTCGGTGCTAGTTTGTTTCTCACAGTTCTAAGATGGTTTTCGCTAGTGTCATGTGTTCGGTAGTAGTATGTTTCTGACAGTTCCAAGATGGTTTTCGCTGTTGTCATGTGTTCGGTACTAGTATGTCTCTGACAATTCCAAGACGGTTATCGCTGTTGTCATGTGTTCGGTACTAGTATGTCTCTGACTGTTCTAAGATGGCTATCGCTGTTGTCATGGGTTCGGTACTAGTATCTTTCTGACAGTTCCAAGACGGTTATCGCTGTTTACATGTGTTCAGTACTAGTACGTTATTGACAGTTCCAAGATGGTTTTCGCTGTTGTCATGTGTTCGGTACTAATATGTTTCTGACTGTTCCAAGATGGTTATCGCTGTTGTCATGTGTTCGGTACTGGTATGTTCCTGACAGTTCCAAGATGGCTATCGCTGTTGTCTTGTATTCGGTACTAGTATGTTTCTGACAGTTCCAAGATGGTTCACGCTGTTATCATGTGCTCGGTACTAGTGTGTTTCTGACTGTTCCAAGATGGTTATCGCTGTTGTCATGTGTTCGGTACCAGTACGTTTCTGACAGTTCCAAGATGGCTATCGCTGTTGTCATGTGTTCGGTACTAGTATCTTTCTGACAGTTCCAAGATGGTTATCGCTGTTGTCATGTGTTCGGTACTGGTATGTTTCTGACAGGTTCAAGATTGTTATCGATGTTTTCATGTGTTCGGTACTAGTATGTTTCTGACAGTCCCAAGATGGTTATTGTGTTCGGTACCAGTATGTTTCTGACAGTTCCATGATGGTTATCGATGTTTTCATGTGTTCGGTACCAGTATGTTTCTGACAGTTCCATGATGGTTATCGATGTTTTCATGTGTTCGGTTCTAGTATGTTTCTGACAGTCCCAAGATGGTTATTGTGTTCGGTACCAGTATGTTTCTGACAGTTCCATGATGGTTATCGATGTTTTCATGTGTTCGGTACCAGTATGTTTCTGACAGTTCCAAGATGGTTATCGATGTTTTCATGTGTTCGGTACTAGTATGTTTCTGACAGTCCCAAGATGGTTATTGTGTTCGGTACCAGTATGTTTCTGACAGTTCCATGATGGTTATCGATGTTTTCATGTGTTCGGTACTAGTATGTTTCTGACAGTTCCATGATGGTTATCGATGTTTTCATGTGTTCGGTACTAATATGTTTCTGACAGTCCCAAGATGGTTATTGTGTTCGGTACTAGTATGTTTCTGACAGTTCCATGATGGTTATCGATGTTTTCATGTGTTCGGTACTAGTATGTTTCTGACAGTCCCAAGATGGTTATTGTGTTCGGTACCAGTATGTTTCTGACAGTTCCATGATGGTTTTAGCTGTTGTCATGTGTTCGGTACTAGTATGTTAGTGTTTATTTCTGCTACTTAGGTACTTTGTATCCATTTTGAAAATGCTCCTAAATTATTAGCCATTGATATCAATGGTTCTTCTGATACACTGCTTTTCAAATCAGCCTTAAGGAAATCTCAAATGATTTCTATTTTCAATAAAAGCAAATAAAAAAATGAAAATAATTCAATAACATTTCTAGAGACGCAATTCTTTTCGTTGCTGAATTTGCTATAATAAAATATGTGGAATAAAAAGTCATGTTTTTTAAACAGAATCTAAAAAAATCAATTATATGACATTCCTTATGGAAATTGAGGAACGAAAGAGTTGGTTCTCTAGTCAAGTTTCCCTCAATCACACTGCATGCGATCATTTGGAACTGAAACTGAAACATATCGTTTAGTATAATTTGTATTTATAATGCTTCCATAGTTTATTATTGTTGTTTGTTGATTGTTAGGTGGATGTAGTTGTGGGATAAAAGCATTCAGTATCACTTATGATGGTTAATATATACACTGTATCATATTTATATATAAAACAGATAATGCATGCTTGCTTAGATGTTTTAACTGATACAAGATGAGTTATCAGAATGTAATAACGGCTCTTGTTACATAACTAATTAAACAACACCACCTGCGACACGCATCGCACTTCGGTGTTATATAAAGAGCTATATTTTTACTAAGTAATGTTTATCGTCCGCAAAATATAAATACAAAAATTTCATTTTGGAATGATTCAAATATTGCCAGAAAAATAAATTGATATATGTTAAGTAATTTAAGTGTTATTGTGGGTGATATAAACAAAGACCAGGTAAATTCCAAAAGTAGTTATTTAAAGCAAATAATTTTATCAAATAACTTAATACCGTTTCAACTAATATATTGACCACTATAATCGATCATATACTACAACAATTAACGTGCTAATTAATTTGCTATTCCTACCGATAGAAGTGAACACAAAGCTAGTTACTACCATATCTCATTTTCGTCCGGAGAGTTTAGTCATAAAAATGGCAATTATGTTTCATTAAATGATATGGATATTAATACATATTTTGAATTTCTTGAAAATAATTCTATTGATGAAACTTGTGAACATTAAATCATATCAGTGACAGTATAGTTTCAAAAGACGTCACAATTCGACCTAATGACAAACGACGGCATGATTCCTGAATAAATTGACATTCGAAACAACATGACAGACAAAAGCTGTAAGGACTCAACGGTCAGAGGACTGGACAAAATAGAAATCAATTAAGAAAAAGAGTTAAAAAAACAAATTAAAAACAATTCTAAAACAATACAATAGCAATACCAAAAACTTTAAGACGATAGTGAATCCAATCCTAAGCTTAAAACCATTCACAAGTATTTAAAAAGCGAGCGAAAATATTTCGTCGTAACAATTATAACGCGTGAAAATTGTACATAATTGGAATCCCAGCTAAACATATATTTTTGTGCTGTTTAAATATATTCCACATTCGCTTTCAATACAGTAAAAGCCAGCCTCTGACTGACTGACAGAAAGGTCGTCTGAACGTGACATTCGGTGCATCGTCGTCTGACCACAAAGCGAAGCATTGTTGGGGTTAACATTTTAGCGAGATTGAATACCCAGCAACCTTTTATCCCCTCTCAACCAGCTATACAAGTACAGCCAAATATGGATTCATTTAGCGTCAATTTACAAGGGTTAAAACGTTAGAGCGGAATGTTAGGCATCGAAGAAGTCCGCGAGTTTGTTACACAATTCGTTAACGAGATAAACAATAACCACTCGGAAATCGATTTGTTTGATAAGGAAAACTGATAAACTTGACAAAAGTACACATGATTAACATATTCTTGATATAAAAACAACCTTCTCTTATATAAAGTCCTTGGCGACAATAATAACTCCACCGAGACGTGTGACGAGATAATTCCCAACATGATAGAAACGGAAAGGAAGGTTGAAGAGTCAATATCGAGTGAAGAAAGGTTGGCAAGTATGATACGTCCAAGACAGGTACTTTGTGCTTTTCCAAAGCTTCACCGACAGGGAGGTAGTGAGAAAACTCGATACCATTCTAAGAGAGATCATATTGAGTAAACCAACAGTTTTAAAGGGGAAAAGCATAACTGTAGACATAAGTAATTGGTTCACGTCATACAAAACGCGAAATTGGTGGAAAATGCGTATATTAAGTACGACAAACTCTATAATGAATGTCAATCATACGAATATTAGGCTGTGGCGTAGGAAAGTGATCTGACAATTTTGGGTTGAAACGTAGAAAAGTTTTAAATGAAGCCTGAATAACAAAAAATAACTTGAAGGTAAACGGCAGTTCGTTCTAACCTAGTAATAGAAGAACTATTAAGGCAAGAGGGGAAATTTATTGTATATTATACGACTATACAAAATGGATGGGTAAGCCATTACACATGATTGTATATCATGGCTTAAACTTGAAAAAGAGTTTTTTGACGGATAAATGATTGGTTTTAACATTAGCGCATATGCCGCCAGAAAATGCTATTGCGTATAATGCTGATATATATTTAAAAAAAAAATTTTCTCAGTATGATTATATGATATTGTTAGAAGATCTCAATAGTAGAACTAGACAAAATAAAAGATCGACATTATAAAAGAAGTATATTGAATTTTTGTAAATTTGCATAGAGAAACAAATAGTAAAACTATTACTTTTTGCATATTGACTGTTGTGATTTTGCAGAGAGAAGCAAGTAGTTGAACGATTATTTTTTGCACAAATAAAAACACATCAACAAGGGACGCAAAAATATGTATTTCACTGAAGCAATATATTGTCATAGAAAAAATGAAACGTCGTGTATTCAGGAAACTATTTAAGAAAAAGAAAAGCGTCAACGACGAAAATGTCCCAATATGATACTTTTATCAACACTTAACAAGTTAGCAACGCCTATAACTGGGGACAATGCACATGAGGAAACAATATATTTCTTAAATTTATTTAGCGAAAATCCACCATATTCATCATAATAAGAATTGGATGATTATGTTACATAACGTGAAACCAAGACCGCCGTTAAATTAAATTCAAACACAATATGTTCTTTAGACTATATGAAAAACTAATATTTCTAAGAAAGTGTTGGTATACTCTTGTTTCCGTTTAAAAAACCTGTTAAACCGAATCCTCGAAAGCGGAAATCTCCAAAGACAATGGTAAAGGCGGAGTTACCATTCCAATGCTTGAAAATGGACCTACTTGTGTCCCTAATAATTATAGTGGAATCCGAAAGTTAAGCTGTTTCAATAAACAGATAACCACAATCCTAAGATAAAGATTTAAGACATTAGCGAGGTAATGCCGGAACTTTAGATGCGCAGTTTGGATTTAAGGACAGTTACAGTACCACGGAAGCAGCGTTTATAATACAAATTCTTATAAACTGATAAAAACAAAGTTTGAAAAATGCGCATTTCTCGATCAAACTAAGACTCTGATCTCGTTTATAGAAAAGGCATCTGTTACATGTGCATGTAGCGGAAAAAATGGTAACTTACTATTCCCGAAGTTTAACTATGCGAACGTCTCATGTCAAAATTTATCAGACTTCTTCAATGCAACGTTGGTCTATTTCAAGGGAGGTAGCATCTCTGATTTTATTTTTTTTTTTATGATCTGGAAAACACAATGCAAGACTATTTACTTGTACAATACAGTACAGATAGTGACTATCTCAAGAAGCAAGAACATTATTGTAATAAACTTAACTAGTAACGTTATAAAAACTAAAACTGTTGTTTTTAGGAACGGTGGAGTTTTAACTAAAAGTGAAAAGTGGTCATATAACACTGTAACTATGCGGCAGTTGTAGATAGATGTAACTTCAATAGTATAGGATTTACCTTAAGTAGCGGAATGTCATTTGTTAAAAGAACAACACCCATAGCAGGGAACGTCGTTAAAGCAGCGATTTCACCAGCTCACCTATGTCAGTGACACAAACTATGGACATGCCACCTTCATCATTTTTTAAAAAAAAAATATTCGCATGTGTAGTTTTGAACTACATTAGCGAGTTGTAGGGATTTTTGTCAGCCGAAACTATTGAAAGGGCACTTAAAATATTGATCAAGTGAAATTTAAATGTGAAAGTACAAACAGTTTAGCACTTTACCATAAAACAGGTTGACTGCCGTAAACAAAATAGAGGAAAATGAAAGAAAAAAATACTGGTTTAAATTAGTTGGCAATTGAAATATATATTAATGAAGAATATATACTACGAACAACTTAGACACTGTAACAGGCAAATTAGTTATTCAGATGGAAACAATCACTGCAAGAGAGTAGGATTCGTTGAACTATTGATATTTCCTACATCGGATAACATTAACGTTTTCATGCTTTACATTTTTTAAAAATTACAGTTTAAGACATATTTTTAACAAGCAAGAGAAGAAATTTGCGGATGTGTGCATCATTATGTCTTTCTTTCTAAGAGACAAAGGAGACTTTCGAACTATTTGAATATCTTGGTAAAATCTATAAAAATAAAACAAATAGATCTGCAATATTGGCAATTAGAAGTTTTTCTTCACAACCGTTGCTCATAGAACAATGAAGACATAGAAACATTGGTTAAAACTTGAGAATTTGTTAACGTTGTAACGAAGAAGACGAATATGAATTTTATTTCGTATTAGCGCGCGAAATATTTTCATAGAAAAATGTATATTGGAAAATATTATTATAAAATACCAAATATGTACAAGTTTGTTGATCTGATGAATAGAACAAATAAACTAATTGTTGACAATAGCGATCAATTGGTAAATAGTGTTTGTCGCTTTATGTGTTTTGTTAAACATTTCAGAATTTAAAAAGAAGTTGACATGAAACGTATATATGTGTGGAGGACAATAAACAATAAATCTAAATGAGGTGTTTTGTTAACAATTTATTTCAAATATTAGTTTTAATTACCGATAAATGTTTTAAAAGATATAAACATATACCTTCAGAGAAATGAAAATGAATTTGATTTTTTTTGATTTTTCATATCGAACACGAGTACCGTTACATTGTGTAGACGGTAACAATTGCTTGTTGGTGTTTAGTTGTAACTATTTAAATATATCATATCAGCAACATGGCCTGATATAACACCTGTAAATTATAAGACTGAGGTAATTTGTCTTTGTGACAAGAGAGACAAGAGATTTTATATCTGACTGTCATCATAATATACTTCCTTCGAATACACATAAAGATTTAAATTGCAATACCTGTAATGGACGAAGACATCTAAGTTTCGCACTGTCCCATTTAACCCTTTACTCCATAGATACGCGTTTTCCCGCTCCAAACACAGAAGGCCTTTGAAAACAGTACAGGAACTGTTTTCCACTCAGTCAGTTTATATAAACATAATTTACCCAATATTTCAAAAGCCTTATATATAACGTGTCCAAAGGCGTTCATATTAGATGTGTCCAAAGGCAACTATATAAAATAAAGGGTAAATAAACTTGCACACAAAATATAATTGACTATTTCAATGCATGAAAAAATAAATATTGCTTGAGTCTTCGTTAAAAATGTGTAGTAGACAAAGAGAGAATAGCATATCCCAATATTTTTGATAGTGTGATGCATTTCAACAGACTTTGGGTGTATCAAATAAAGAAATACGTGACTATTTCAACTACATCTAAAAACAAAGTTTGCTTATGACTGAATTGTTTATATGATAGACTAAGGGAGATTTGCATCTTGCAATGCATCTGATAAAGTGATGTATTTTAACATACTTTGGTTACATCAATCAAATAACAATAAGTGATTATTTCGCTTCACCTAATAAACAAAACTTGCTTATGACTGGATCATTTATATAATAAACTAAGAGATATTGTCTTTATTTTAGTACTGCAGTTTGACGGACATTGGTTGCATCAGACAAAATAAAAATTTTAACTATTCACTATAACGTAAATGTAGGAAATAGCATGAACAGTTTAATGCTATGCCTTGCTCTGCCTCTAAATTATTAGGAATGATGCGTACATTAATGATTTCTTTCAATCGAAGTTCATTGAATCATATATATGTATATATGAGACCCATTCTTGTATGTGCCTCTGTTGTTTGGTATAACTGTAATCAGCTCGCATAGTTACAGATTTAACATACACATACATATATTTGACATAGATGTTAAGAATACATGCAAATCAGATAATTCATATCAAGAAAAAAGATGGATATCATTAGAAGAAAAATATCAAAAAAATAGTAATTGATTTCAAAACTAAAATGGGTCTTACACCGGAATCAATATTTAATATTAATATGATAATTTTAGAAATATCAAATATTTTACAACAATCAACATGAGAACGGAAATATTCTGAAATTCATTTATTCCATCATGTGAATATGTATGGAATAGTATACTGGAATATATGCTTAACACATACACGTTTTCATATTTCAAGTATCCAATGAATTATATTTATGAACTCTTCAAAATGCCAAGTTAATATTTAACAGGAATAAGCGTGTATGATTACTTCATGCTATATATAACAGATGCAGTAGCTTAAACTTTGACATTTCCATTCATCACTTAAGTCACAAATCTGCGTGTGAGTTGTGTGGGTACGAAAAAGAAGATGCCGATCATTATTTTATGCAATGTCTCTACTAACGACTTCTCCTATTTCGTGCCTCACTGTCATGTCATCTTCTTAGTGTTAGTGCAGTTGTCAATTTGTCAAAGATACGCTTATAGAGCAAGATAATGTCATTTTATTCAATAATGTTCAGAATTTCATTAAGGACACCAAAACCATTTGATAATTAAAGCGTAGTTTGTTATGCATGCATACATTTGCCTGACTTTAGATATTTCCCTCGATGGTATCTTCTTCTTTTTATTTACCAAATCAAATATGTCTTGCATACATATTTACTTCAAATATGTTAAATGTTTTATATTTAATCGTGATCAATATTTGTTTATAAAAATTATGTCGGGAACGGTATTAATAAATGTAGTTAGAGCTTATGGCGAGACCATTTCGCTAATTTGTAATATATAAATCAATAACATGTGTTTAAACTAAAGCTCTGGGGAGCGTTTCACAAAAAGATTTACGACAAAAATCGTCGTAAACGTAAACCAACAATCATACATATGATGTTAAATTTTCATCCAAATGAAGCCAAATTGGCAGAAATCATGCCGAAAGTTTTTTTCCGAAAATGCAATCATTTTAAATTTCGATTAAAATTTGAACACACAACGAAGAAATTGTCAAATTGACTTATGTCGATTTTTATCGTAAGTTATTTTGTGAAACGCATCCCTGTTTATCAGAATAATGTATTTTTTATCAGAACTAAACAGCTGTTTTGTAAACACGTGACTTGTTATTCTGGAATTGCGCAGAATTAAAACAAGCGTTTATAATACAATATGTTCTTAATTTGATTAAAATAAAAAACGATGTGTTTTGTTTGTTTTGTTCTTGTTATTAAATGATACAGTCTTTACCGAGGTGTTACTAGAGATGACTTGAAAGTAGACCCACAAACTTTTGCAGACAAATTGGCCATCCAGACCAACTCTAATTGGTAAACTACTCATTTTATGGGTCTATATAAACCTCTTTGGTATAGCTTTAATAAAATGTGTCACTCTAGATAACGGAATGCTTAAGCCAGATAAATAAAACAGCTTCGTCTGATATTATTTTGTATGATTGCGTTAAGACATGTTATATATAAAGAAATTTAAGTTGATATCTTGCATTCCTAACTCATGTTCGTGCATATTGTATGTGTTGGAGACAAATTATTTATGGAATTATATTACAAAATTCGTGATATACGTATATTAATTTGTCCCATTTTATTTTGTTATCCGCTACTTGTTTTATGTGTCTACGGCAATTTGCTGTTTTGCTTAACAGTATGCTATTCCGTTCAATTGTCAAAACTAAAAAATAGACTTTTCCACAACTGTTAGATTTGAATGTATTTCAAATAATATAACTTTATCAATACATTCCCATTATCAAAATCATTTTACGATAATTATGTGAGCAAAGCGATACCACTTTGTTACACGTTGGGGCGGTATAATACCAAAATGAAGAGTTTTCATATAAATACAGGTGATATGCACGATACAATGTCTTACATTTTGAGTCGCCTACTTATACCAAACATTAGCTCGAACAGTGTTATTCCGATAAAATGTATAGTTTTTTTTTTAGCAAATGTTTTCACTGTTCACATCAGCTCGTAAACAAATACTCGGTTGCTTTCTGTATTGCTAAGTGGACATTTTAATCAGATATTATGAAATATCCTCTTACCATTTATATCGAATGCCAGCCTGGCCCGGATAGCCCAGTTGGTAACGTGTTTGACTATATATCAAGCGGTCGTGAGTTCGAATCCCCCACCTAATCTCCGCGATGGTTCATATTCGATATTTTGTCATATTGTCTTTTATCTCTCACCACTGATTCAAGTGGGAGATGAATGTGTTTGAGCATTGTTAAATCTTCCAAAGTCCAAGGAAAGCGTGTGAAAATTAACTGATCGTCGGTTAGCCCTAGATGGCATAACAAAAGGTTAAATATCCAAGCAAGTAAACAAAATCTTAGACATAAAGGATACTAAGGTCGCTAATTAGTCACAGCTTGTCTCTCTAAGGCAACATTCGTAACCTCATAGATAGACAGACATGGCGAGAATGTCTTAAAATCCGATGCAAGCAATGATTTTTAGTTTGGTTTATAATTCTCATATGACCAGTATAATTCCTTAATGTTACGACACGTCAAGTGATGCGACTGGTTCGCCGTTCCAGATGTCTCTGTTGATATGTGTTGTGCTGCACATAAGTATAGAGTTTTTAGTGTTGTATAAACAGTTATGCAATGCAGTTAATAGCTACATGTAAAGAAAGAGAGTCACACTAGAGCAGCACATACTGTTCTTCTAGAAACATTATGCTCTTTCAATGCTCGTCATCTAAATATTATTTTAACAGACGTTCATGAATTTATCACAGATTTTAGTAACATCACACTTAGTTGATACATATTGTATTACTTATATATTCACCTATTGATATCTATCAAGTTCACAAGCATACAAGGAGCAACACAAATATATAAGGTAAACAAGTCTGACCAAAAGGGTTTACCATTTCCAAATTGGTCACTTCCATTACTTTAATTATTGAATTGGTGTTATTCTTGAAACATGAAGGAGTCAGGAACAAACAACATAAATATTGGACCTGATGTTTTTAGAAATTCATGACGATGATTTATAATTTTGTTATATTATAAATGGAATGTGAACGGTCTGTGTTTTACATATTGTTTTATGCTAAAATTTTGTTTTACGACATTCCATTGTAGCAAAGTGACTTGGCAATTCTCCTCAGGTGTCAAGTTGTTTTTATTTTCCGCTATGAATTTAAGTTTATGGTTGAACGTTTCAGTGTAACAGAAGAAAAAACTCGTGCTTGACGCTACACTCCTTTCAGACGACAACTGACACTTGAGTGGCTTCATGCACCGCTTTCGCTTCCTCTTCTTGCAGAAAACTAGACAGACATAAGCCTTGAAGAAAAATCTCAGAGAAGGATATTACTGTTGACGTATTCGCGCAGAAAACGCCACACAATGTCATTTTTTTATTGTCGGTCATGATTCAGTTTTGTACTTCGTTAGGTTTAACGATTGTCATTAATTACTGTAATGCGTAGGACTAAATAAATAACAAATATTGCAGACCAGAGGAAACTGTCTCAGATACAGTTTCCAAATAAAGCGATATCATTTTTATTTTCATTTGTATGTGGCCCACGTTTCAACAGAGTTATTTTAGATCTTGTGAACATATTCTTTGGAGACAACTATCAAATCATATATCATTTAAACAGATTAATACAAATTAATTCCACACATACGGTAAAAGTATACGATTTTAATCAACAGTAAATAAATCTCAAAATAAATATCTGCAATTTGATATTGAACGAAGTTGTTATGGTATGTCTGTGTGGGCTTTATATACGAGCATTTGCTGGCAATCTACAGGAAGCTCATAGGAGTCTAAAAGCAAATTTCATTTGAATCAAATGTTGTCTTAATTTGTATTAATGTTACGACATTTATGACAGTAGATGTAACAATTTCTTCTTTAATTTCCGACTATTTGACGAATTACTACCAAATACTGCTGACGCTATAAATTTTTTTTTATCCACGAATTATATAAAATAATGATATATGTTATAGTATTGGTCTTTCTTTTAACTAAATTGAAAGGTAATTAGACGAAATAAAAAAAAACAACAACGTCATAATCATTTAAAAACTGCACTGACCGTATGCAACGTTGACAGATATTGCAGTCAGACCATTTTGCCTATTATCGTATATGATGCGTAAGAACAACATATACTGTTATATACATGTATGTTTACATGGCAATAAATAGAAGTGTCCTAAACTAAATGTAATAGTCAACAATAGTCATAGTTATTGCAGATATTGCAGCCAGATTACAATGCCTATCATCGTATATGTTGTGTAAGAACAATACATAATGTTATATGTGTTTACATGACTATAAATAGGTGTGTCGTAAACTAAATGTAATAGTCAACAATAGTCATAGTTATTGCAGATATTGCAGCCAGATTACAATGCCTATCATCGTATATGTTGTGTAAGAACAATACATAATGTTATATGTGTTTACATGACAATAAATAGGTGTGTCCTAAACTAAATGTAATAGTCAACAATAGTCATAGTTATTGCAGATATTGCAGCCAGATTATAATACCTATCATCGTATATGTTGTATAAGAACAATATATAATGTTATATGTGTTTACATGACAATAAATAGGTGTGTCCTAAACTAAATGTTATAGTCAACAATAGTCATAGTTATTGCAGATATTGCAGCCAGATTACAATGCCTATCATCGTATATGTTGTGTAAGAACAATATATAATGTTATATGTGTTTACATGACAATAAATAGGTGTGTCCTAAACTAAAAGTAATAGTCAACAATAGTCATAGTTATTGCAGATATTGCAGCCAGAGTATAATGCCTATCATCGTATATGTTGTGTAAGAACAATATACAATGTTATATGTGTTTACATGACAATAAATAGGTGTGTCCTAAACTAAATGTAATAGTGAACAATCGTCATAGTTCTGCTCCATAGCTTAAACTTAACGCGATCGTCACGAATACAATACGGGTATATGCATGTGCGCTTACGTATTCGGATGGTCTTAAATTAAAGTTTATTATTCATATCTCTAGGACAAATAAGAATATGTTTTATTCATTACAAAACAATCAAGAGAATATCTAAAAGTCTTGAAACGCTGTGATATTGACAAGTAAAGATAAAAAAAAAATATGGTTTTCTGAACCTTACTGTGTAAACTTAGCTTCAGTGAATTCTGAAAAAAAAACAGAATTAAAAAACTAGATATTGACAGTATAATAAAAGTTGATCTACACAGCAAAATAATGCCATACTGGAGGGCCATTTGCACCGTTGCTTACTTCTTATTGACCTCGAATGTTCGTAATTGAATCAGAAAATGATATTGGAAAAATTAACATTTAAAAGCGAGAACTTTTTTTAAAAATCCAGATGCACACAAGACTTCATTACTGTCATCCGCTTCAATATTGTATCCTCTTAATAAAAGCAATGAAAAGCAGCAGAATATAAGATGTTATTTAGACAAACATAAATACTACATAAAAACATCTACGCTTGCTTATATTGCTATATCAATTATATATGTTTATTTTCACTTCAAAATCATTTGCATACAGTATATGAATTTTATAGCATGACACAATATTTTTGTACAATTATAGACATCTAATTTGATAGCTTGATGTGTAGCAAAATGATCAACTCACTATGGTAGAATAATACTGTACTCAAAATAAAATTTACCATTTTATTTTTACATAAATAAATTATAAAGATACAATTATACAATATATGTAAATCAACAAGATGTACTCAACATGAATAAAACTTCTAATAATGTTCTCAGCTGTAATTACACTGACACTCTACATTTTAATAAGCTTTTGTCTTATTGATGTCGCAAAAAAACTGCTACTCACTCGTATATTACTGATGTCGCAATGCAAATTGCTCTGCAACGTAAATAAGTGACTCCTTATAAACTGCATATTGTTCTTATTCAACACTACGACCGTGTCCGGATATGTAAGTCTCAAATCGTCCCTTATGGCGACGGATGTACCAACAGGGTTCACGTTCCGTGTTCTATGTATTACTGAGCTACTATGGCTTTACGTCGCCTAATGCCGATTCCAATATGACGTCAGGAATGTCAAGTCGTCCATGGCGATTATGTGGATAGCGCGTCCTGTTACGTCGTTAACGCCCTATGTGTGATTAACGTCGCAAATACGTCAATAAACGGCTACAAATATATATATATATATAAACTCAGATTTACATTTTACTCAATATGGCAAAATTACTAAATAGATTTATTGCGATTACATAATTACTTATACAATTATATACCTTTATTTTCATGACATAATTACTGGTATTTATTTTATTCCGGCGACACATACATATTTTGCATATTTATATATTAAGTTTACATAGGCAATAAAAAACAAAAAGCAAAATACACCAGCCGAGCACGGTATACTAAGCTCCATCTAATGGAAATAAATATTTATCAAATAATAATAATCATCGGTCAGTTATCTTTGAATTGATATTGATTGCTGTTCTAAGGCATACGTCATACGGTACTATATAATAAATATGCCATTTTGATACTGATTTTAACTATTGTAAAAGAAGTATAGACGAAGACTTGAGCATACTGTGGAAAATACTTGTGCCCTAACGAATCTGAAACATGTCTTAAAATAGACTACAGTTTTACTTGAAATCATTAAAAGCCCTTCGTTAGGGCACAAGCATTTTCCACAGTATGCTCAAGCCTTCGTCTATACTTCTTTTACAATAGTTACAATCAGTATCAACATGACATATTTATTATATAGTACCGTGTGACATATGCCTTAGAACAGCAATCAATATCAATTCAAAGCACTTTCGCCTGAATATTTTGCATACAAACTATTATCATGGTAATGGTTTTTGATTAATATACTTTTGCAATAAAATCTGAAACTATTTCTGAAGAGGTTTGAAGCCATTTTTATAAAAACAAAATGAAAAAGTTGGAGTGTTTCTCGCGTCACTATTTAATGCACAGTCATGAATTGATTGTTGTCAAATACATGTAAATATGGTTAAAGCAATGTTTAATTTTTACCGACGGAATAAATCTACCTATTATACAATATGTTAAGCAATAATTGGTGGAGACATGCCCCATAATAACTTCTAATAGAACCACAGGTAACAGGCAAACTGTCTCAAATAAAGTTTTTTTATACAGAGCACGGCTCCAACTCAACGACATAAATGTTGCGAGGTAAGTAATCTAGAGATAGCACCTTGAACCACCCAGCTACAAATACCTTCTCAATAAAAGACTTAAATGCGAAACTCAAATGTTTATTGTCATTTTTACCTTATTCCTATCGACATCTTGTTTCATAAGATCTGTAGATTTGATTGACAATTGTATGTAATATATTTACGGATATCTCTAGAACTAAATATATAACTGCTTCTTTATTTGAAACACTAATATTTCAGTCTCAATTTATCATCTGCCAACTTCTTCTGTTATTATATGGTAGGTGGACACTTGCGTATGAGAGTTAAATATTTGTAAATTGTTTGAGCAGATTTGAATGCTTAAAATAAAAACGTAACATTCCTTTCTACGGGAACGGCAATTGGAAACGTCAAGATCTGCTAAATAAGAATGACATTTTGGGATTTTAGATAAAAATGACACATAGTGATACAGTGTGAAAACTAGACAGAATTAAGAAATATACTTTTAAGATTCAGAGGTATTTTACGTGATATATAATTGTTTATGTTTTTAACTGATATGTTTCTTATACAATATAAAAACAAGATTTTTTCTATTAGACTGATGACATTTTGTTGCAACTAACAGCTGTTACATAAGGTGTACATTATTTTGAACAACTATATGTTATCTATGTATGCATACATTTTATTTCTTCTCTGAGGCCTTCGTTTAATATGCAAGCAAATTGCAATAGAAACAAAATAAATTGAATGTCACAAAAGAAACAAACTCACATTACAGTACATTATTACAAAATATCACTATAGTTATAAGCACAACTGAAATAATGGAAACATTTCTGCTCAGGGACAACTAGGTATGTCGATTAAATGCATTTGTTTCATGGCAGAATGTCATTCTTACATGTTAAAACTAGTAATAAAGACAAACAGCTATTTTATAGCTTCTGCCAGACTAATAGACACGAAGTTGATAAAATTGAAGAGTTTTTCAATGTTAAAAGGGATACTTATTTCATATATACTCGTAAAAAGTCGTTTTCGAATTTCCGCAGCGAATCTGTTTACGTAGTTGGATAGTTTTGATATAGAACGTATTATTTCATAAACTAGCGATTAAAGAAAAGCAATTCAACCTATAAAAATATAATAACAAATATAGTTCATGTTTCACTAATTTGTTGATAAAGTATGTTATAATATATATTTTATTACAGACTTTCCCATACCATGCCTTTAAATAATATGTATACGTTATTTAACATGAAGCTTTATATATAAATCAATCGAATATCTTTTCTTAAATCGTGTTGAATTGTTTTGTAAATTTGTTTCAAAGATCGACCAAGTAGGGGCGATAAAACATGTATCGTTCATTTTAAACAAATATTCCAACATCAGATAGTCTGCAGAAATTATGTTATTGAATGGTAGTTCTAATCATTAATGAAAATCAAATGATCGAATCTTTCAATGCAAGCTATGAAACAGTACCTTGCAGACGAACATGTTATGATTGAACTTTTATTTAAATGTTAAACACATATTGTCTGCTTTATAGTTGTTAACAGATTCAATTTAAAATTGATTAACATTCCGAATAGCAGTTACGTTGTGTGGTAGAGCATTTCTCAAAAGATAATCCGAAGACTACATACTTTTTTTAAAAAATGAAATAAGACAATATATTCCGAATGGAAATATTTTATTTCAACATTCTTTTATATTTTCGATAGTTACCTCTAGACATTTATATATGTAGACGTCTACTTGTTATTGTAATAAATGACAATAAACTTCAAGGGTAGACACACATAAGCCGTGATTGCAATAACACGTATGTCAGTCGAGTCTTTTGTCAGGAAAAGAAACTGAAAAGAAAGTAAACAGCCTGTCAAGTATCATTGCCTGTCTAGTATATGTGCAAACATGCATCTGCAGCAGAGAACAATAACACTGTCGCTCGAGGAATAAATATATCACTATTGTATTCTTATTGAAAGGGGGATCAATATTGATGGCAGGAGAATGTTTAAGAATGATAAGAGTGATATAAGCTGCTACCTATGCAAATATTTCACAAAACTGTAAAAAGATATATATTTTTTTTTAATATTTTCTCAAAGAAAATGTATCGCCTATCAATTCAATACTATGCACATTTCTAGATTGGAAAATGTTCGATAATATTGTTGGAAATATTTATAGTTTGTCCAATTTAATTCCATTACATAGTTCTATTAATGCTGTAATATAACTTTGCCATAAGTCTTATACTGTTTAAAGCAGATTAGCTCTTTATCAATTTATATTACATTACCAAATATAATAAATGAGTAAAGGGTGCCATAGACCTCAGAAAACGAAATCAAATGAAAACAAGCAGACCAAATTTATTGAATGGTAATGGAATAGGCAACTTCTATAATATCGCCTAGCAACGGCTCCTATCAACGCGTCCTAGCAACTGTTTGTGCGGTACGAGCTTCCTGATTTTAATTGATGAGAACAAATGACAACGTTGAATCAACTACTCAATTAACACTAAAACAGTGTTGACAAATCTTCCTTAATCACACACATATATATGATATGTTAACACTAGCTGTATTAGTTATTGCATGTAAATATACTGAAAAATCATATTTTAAACCATTGAAAGTAATGTAATATCATTCAATTTTGAACACTTGTATAGCAAACAAATGTTTTCCATCTTTAGGTCAATTTATTTTAATTAGAACGAGTCTTAATTCAATATTCAGTACTAATATTTATTTAAATCACTAAACAATATTTGAAAGTTTGTACTTATTAACATACCTAATATAATTGATTAGTATCACGTTCTCACAAACCAGTGACAACTTCTCCTTCTCTAGTAATTCAACATGCTTGATTATCTACCGAGTGTGTCAGAGATACATCACTTGAGATTTACCGGCTTATTTTGCGACTATTGTCTTTTGTTCTGGCAGGACAATGTATAGCTACTTCTGTCATTTATTTTTTAACAACCACAATAGAGAATAATGAGTATCATTATGACGACGAAGAAGACAATTGAAGCTGTAATTCTTCTGGACGCTTGAAACCAGATCAATAGAAAAAAGATTTGAACTAAGATTTGAGTTATCATTTAGACTAGATAATACGTAGTCGTTAATTTACTAGACTAAGTATTAGTCATTACTAAACTTCCACTAGAATGGAACGTAAATAAATTTAATGTAACGTTACTTTAAAGATAAGATTTAAAATAAATCCTTAGAAATTTAGGTCTGTAAGCACTTCGTCATTTCGTAATAGATGAATCAGTACCGTATTTATACAATATGTGCCAAGGATATAACTGAACTAGCTCTAGCTCTTGAATATAATGTGATTCTACAGTATACGACAATATAAATACTTTTTTTTACATAAGAATCGAAATGAAATACATATTTACAAGACAACCGAAATGTTCCCACAAAAAGACAATACAATTTGACAAAGACTCGAGTCTAAATTAAAACTAATTTAACAAATAAAAATAACGAAATCTTATTAACAGGATATCTTTTTATCTGTAAGCCAAATATCTTCCACATAACTAATTAAGGACCAATCGATTGCTTCCTTTTAACATATGTATCGGAGTTACTTTCCTTGGTTATCAAAGAAACCTGCACACGTATTTTGTATTTTATCTTTGTAGTAAAAATGACCAAGAGCCGACAACTCACTAAGGTAGAATAAAACTATACTCAAAATAAAATTTATTTTTACATAAATACAATTATGAATATACAATTATACAAAATATACAATTCAACAAGATTTACTCAACATGGAAAATAATACCTGTCTTGTAATCAGCTTGTGTCTAATTGATGTTGCGATACAAATTACTACTCACTAGTGTGTTACTAATGTCGCGATACAAATTGCTACTCATAAATATATTACTGATGTCGCGATATAAACTGCTACTCACAAGTATGTTACTGATGTCGCTATACACACTGCTACCAACTAGTATATTGCTGATGTCGCGATACAATCTACTACTCACTACAATGTTAATGATGTCGCAATACAAACTAATACTCACGGGTATATTACTGATGTTGTGATGCAAACTGCTCTGCAACATTAATGAATGATTTAAAGTAAGATTTATACAGGCTGCGGAGGTATATCTCTAATCGTCCATTATGGCGATGGATGTATCCACATGGTTCTCTTCCCTTGTTCTACGTAGTACTGAGCTACTATGGTCTAACGTCGCCTAATACCGATTCCAATCTGACATCAGGAATGTCAAGTCGTCCATATGACGGTTGAATGGGTTGCCTGTCGTATGACGGTGTTATCACTGGCTGACTCCGGTTACGTATTTAACGTCCTACGTATGACCTACGTTTCACATACATCAATAAACGGATACAAACATACTTATATAAACTCAGATTTACATTATACTCAGTATGCAATAGTATTACGTTCATCATTTGCCATCTAATTATTTCATGGTAATTTCATTAATAAATCATAACAGTACATGCAATCATTTCTTACAACCTATCACATTTCATGGTAATTTGATCAGTATATAATAACAATGCCTCCATTTCTGAGCATCGTCATTTAAATCTCGTTGTAGCATAAATATATCTGCATATTGCCACATTATACAATGTCAAAAGTGACGGACAAATACTGTAACTATTTGCTTTGCAAAAACAGAATAAGCTGTACACATTTAAAATCATAGTTATGGTAAACTTCAAAATATTGCTTTCCAAACTTCATTATCAACACAATACAAACATCTTAAAATACGTCCCTAGATTTCTCGGCCTATATCCTAATAAATAATTCTCAATACTGTCGATATGAACATAAATTCACCACATTTTAGTCTGAATATATATCAACAGTTTATACAAAAAATTACTTAGATCTGCTTTTGTCGAAATATAGCAATCGGACGTTTAAAATACTACGCTATAGAAAACATAAAAAGATATTCACTTAGGTAGCGCATGTAGTGGGCAAGTTATGTTGTCAAAGCTTTCTGCATGTTGGCATTTGCTGACTGACATGAGATTTACATTTTTCACCCGTCTATAAATATAGCATCACCACATACCACAGGTGTATCTCAAGAAACTAATGGAATTTACTTGTTATCCGGTATCGAACGTTACAAACATGTACGGAAAATATATATGAATATGTAAAATGAAATGTTTTTCCCAATCTATCTAACGATAAATTTAACAAACCTGCGCTACGTGACCGATATATGTTTGTACAATATACATACGTTGTACTAGCTGACCACATAAACAAATATATTTTGTTATAATCTTGATGTTCGGTTAATCTAGATTTTTCGTGTAGTAAACATACCAACGTCGGGGTTAGCCAAGTGCTTCTTGTGGTAAATCATAGCATTGCAACATTTTAAATGTCCGAATCTGAATAAAGATTATTGGTTAAGGTATCACCTAAGAATATCCTTCCCTACGTGACGGTAGCAAGATTATTACGCCCGAGAAATAAGAGCTGTGTAATTTGGTTTCGTATAGTTTTTTTTAAATGCTTTAAATGCTCATGTTTTTTACACAGATGAGAAGAATGGAACATTGTCATGAGTTGTGCCAAGTTTGGCTGACACTAGGTGCTCTTTGATGAAGATATAACAGTTTGAAGATGCGTAGTGATACACTGCAAGAATTGAACAGAATTGTCAAAAATGAAGGGGTGTCCTCAAACAATGGATATTGTGAAAAAGCAACCTGGTCAGCCCCATGTTTTTTTCTGTATATTTGGAGCAACAGATGATAATCTATGGAAACAAGGCGTTTTACAACCATCAGTAATGTGCTCAGTGTTTCAGAATTGCATACCACCTCTATATGTAGATCAGTGAAAAATTAATTGTTGTGTGAGACGTTAAAAGATATGTGTTGAAGTACAATATTTATTATTACACTCTTGGCAACCATAAACCTATCGAAAAGATGAAACAATTCTGTGTTGACATTTCCCATGATGGGATAGGACCTTTTCCTGCATCACTGTTAGTAAATGGTTTACGTTAGTAATACTTAATATCACCTACGTTTATACAAGAACAATAATGATAAGAAAATATATCAGCAACAAGACACATTACATTCAAAGGACACAACACTCAAACAAACATAAAAGCAATCAATATACAGAATAATTATAACCAGTGATAATTATTATAATAAATATGAACACGCAATCCACATAAGGTGCATGTATTCTATTTGTGATCGGTGCGTCAAATCTAGAATGTAAACTATTTATTTCAGTTATGTGTCCCTACGCATACTCCGTATAAACACTCGCCAGAAATAACCCTATTTAAATAGAGTTGTATTTCAATTATTGAATGGCTAAATATTGTATTGAATTAGCAACAGTCTCCATTCAACTGTCAGATTTCCCGGAAATATAGAAACGCTCACGCAATGTCTCATGAAAATAAAAAATGTTGGTTGTAACTCTACAATTTCATTCAAAATTACAACAAAAAACGTATATTTGTAAACCTCCGCCACTTTGTATTTTAGGAAACCTTTTTGAAATAAATAAAATTAGCACTGGACACCCACCCATAGCAATGAAAATACGCGTATGTTAGTGATGACACGTTATTTTTATTTCAAAGTAAAAACTTAATTTGCGGAATGCAGAGAATGGCAAGTTCATTAAATGAAACAAGAATATGGGATGGATTACTTAAACAAATTGTCCACAGTTTAAGGCATATTTAAACTTGTTCAATCAATAAAATTGTATTTCACCGTATTTTGTACATAATGAAACGAACTTGATTCATGTCTTATATCAAACATACGAAATGAATCTATTTATGTGTTGACGTGATTGCAAGTTTGATAACACAGTGACTGATAAGCCTTTGAGTTGTCGTAAACAACCACAGGTTGGGTTGTTTGTTAATGCGTTGTAGTTATAATCCACAGGTTGGGTTGTTTGTTAATGCGTGTAAGTATGAATCCACAGGTTGGGTTGTTTGTCAATGCGTTGTAGTTATAATCCACAGGTTGAGTTGTTTGGTAATGCGTTGTAGTAATAATCCACAGGTTTGGTAGTTTGTAAATGCGTTGTAGTATAAACCTACAGGTTTGGCAGTTTGTTAATGCGTTGTAGTAATAATCCACTAAATCCACAATTTTGGTTGTTTGTTAATGCATTCTAGTAAAAATCTACAGGTTTGGTTGTTTGTTAATGCGTTGTAGTAATAATCCACAGGCTGAGTTGTGTGTTAATGCGTTGTAGTAAAAAAACACAGGTTTGGTTGTTTGTTAATGCGTTGTAGTTATAATCCACAGGCTGAGTTGTGTGTTAATGCGTTGTAGTAAAAATCTACAGGTTGGGTAGTTTGTTAATGCATTGTAGTAATAATCCACAGGCTGAGTTGTGTGTTAATGCGTTGTAGTAAAAAACCACAGGTTTGGTTGTTTGTAAATGCGTTGTAGTTATAATCCACAGGTTGGGTAGTTTGTTAATGCGTTGTAGTAATAATCCACAGGTTAGGTTGTTTGTTAATGCGTTGTAGTAAAAATCTACATGTTTGGTAGTTTGTTAATGCGTTGTAGTTATAATCCACAGGCTGAGTTGTGTGTTAATGCGTTGTAGTAATAATCCAAAGGTTGGGTTGTTTGTTTATGCGTTGTAGTAAAAATCCACAGGTTGGATTGTTTGTTTATGCGTTGTAGTAAAAATCCACAAGTTGGGTTGTTTGTTCATGCGTTGTAGTTATAATCCACAGGTTTGGTTGTTTGTTAATGCCTTGCAGTAATTATTGACAGGTTGAGTTGTTTGTCAATGCGTTGTAGTAATAATCCACATATTGAGTTGTTTGTTAATGCGTTGTAGTAAGAATCCACAGGTTGAGTTGTTTGTCAATGCGTTGTAGTAAAAATCCACATATTGAGTTGTTTGTTAATGCGTTGTAGTAAGAATACACAGGTTTGGTAGTTTGTTTATGCGTTGTAGTAATTATCCACATATTGAGTTGTTTGTTAATGCGTTGTAGTAAGAATCCACAGGTTGGGTTGTTTGTTAATGCGTTGTAGTAATAATTCACAGGTAGGGTTGTTTGTTAAATTATAAATGCGTTGTAGTAATAATCCACAGGTTGTTTTTTTTTGTTAATGTGTGTTAGTAATAATTCACAGGTTGGATTGTTTGTTAATGTGTGTTAGTAATAATTCACAGGTTGGGTTGTTTGTTAAATTATAAATGCGTTGTAGTTATAATCCACAGGTTGGGTTGTTTGTTAATGTGTGTTAGTAATAATTCACAGGTTGGATTGTTTGTTAATGCGTGTTAGTAATAATTCACAGGTTGGATTATTTGTTTATGTGTGTTAGTAATAATTCACAGGTTGGGTTGTTTGTTAATGCGTGTTAGTAATAATTCACAGGTTGGGTTGTTTGTTAATGCGTGTTAGTAATAATTCACAGGTTGGATTGTTTGTTAATGCGTGTTAGTAATAATTCACAGGTGGGATTGTTTGTTAATATGTGTTAGTAATAATCCACAGGTTGGGTTGTTTGTTTATGCGTGTTAGTAATAATTCACAGGTTGGGTTGTTTGTTAATGCGTGTTAGTAATAATTCACAGGTTGGGTTGTTTGTTAATGCGTGTTAGTAATAATTCACAGGTTGGATTGTTTGTTAATATGTGTTAGTAATAATCCACAGGTTGGGTTGTTTGTTAATGCGTGTTAGTAATAATTCACAGGTTGGGTTGTTTGTTAATGCGTGTTAGTAATAATTCACAGGTTGGGTTGTTTGTTAATGCGTGTTAGTAATAATTCACAGGTTGGGTTGTTTGCTAATGCGTGTTGGTAATAATTCACAGGTTGGATTGTTTATTAATGCGTGTTAGTAATAATTCACAGGTTTGGTTTTTTGTTAATGTGTTGTTGTAATAATCCACGTGTTTGGTAGTTTGAACCACTGGAATGCTATTAAAAGCAGTTTGACATAAAACATACCAATCGTGGTCTTGAAGCTATTTTAAGCAGTTACTGAGAATATTGTAATACAATATATCAAGGCAATATGTACAATGTATCAGATATAGTGTTGAAATATGTTGATTTAAATTTGATTATGCAATAAGCATACAGCTACAATAGATTGCTACCGGTTACTACAATATTAATACTGTTTGCCTTACTTATAATAAATACGATTGAACATTTACATGTTGCTGTTGTTTTTGTCAATTACGCTCCAAATAAAAAACGTTACAAATGCATAATTAATTTACAATATAACTTAAATTACTCAAATTTCACCTGTTGTTTAAACGTTCTCTGTCATCTTGGGTCTTCTTTAGCCGAGTTGTCTCGGGCATCATTTATCTCGCACCGCCGATGTCGTCGGCTGGAGGCCATAGTGTTCCAAAATGTGCATGTAAGTACATTTGCCAGTGGTTCGTGATTATTTTGCTCTTATCAGATTAATTACAAGTTCTTCCTCCACAAAATAACTGTATATGGCATGTTAAACTGTCATATATAGAAAAAAATGGCGATACTCACCTTTGAAATGAATTCGTCTTGTTACTATGCCCACAGCGTTGATATGATACTAATCTGCTAACGGAATACCGTAAGAATTAAGAACTATAAATATTGCTAGAGTACATTTGGTTCGTATCTGTTTTTCATAACAAGGATATCACCTAAAACGTTATCAGACGACAAAGAACCTGGATGAATTTCATTTTTGTGCTATTTATAGATCAGAGTGACAGCCGCTGGCTATTATTATATAACATTATTATGTGTAGCAACCGGATGTACGCAATCACACAGACATTTTATGTATTTTGGAAGAATATTCTCTTTTGCATATTCATCTATTTGTAAACATAGTTTAGATGTTGACACTCATCTTAGAAGGAGTTTGTCGGTTCTAATATTCTTTGTATTAGGATATATAACATATCTAAATTATTTTATTGAAAACGTAATTTGGTAAAAAATCAATTGATATTTTTCAGGTACATTTTTTTATCTGCTACAACTGAAATCGAATAATATTATAATGATAAACATAATATTTAATTTCTTCGTCGATCAACAGCCTGCTGAACATCGATGAATCTTATGTTCAAATCTTGTTCCTTGTACCCGGTTTAAACCTCAGACATCCATTTGTTTCCCATGCATATTTAATGTAAATTTCTTAACTGACATTATTTTAAATGAATGTCAATCGACATTCGTAGTCTTTACTGATAATAATTGAATGGATTTTTTTACTTTTAAATTCGAACAAGACATATGTTTGTGCTTCCTTTCTGGTTTCGTCTCATATTTCTACTTATATTAGTAGGATAACGATACTCTTGACTTTGAAATCAACTTCACTGCCTTGCGTGTGAATTATCAGTAGTATCACGATACTCTTGACTTTAAAATCGCCTTCACTACCTTACGTATGAATCATCAGTAGGATCACAATACTCTTGACTTTAAAATCACCTTCACTACCTTGCGTATGAATTATCAGTAGGATAACGATATTCTTGACTTTAAAATCAACTTCACTGCCCTGCGTATGAATTATCATTAGGTTAACGATTCTCTTGACTTTGAAATCAACTTCACTACCGTGCGTATCAATTATCAGTAGGATCACGATACTCTTGACTTTAAAATCAATTTCACTACCGTGCGTAAGAATTATCAGTAGATTAACGATACTCTTGACTGTGAAATCAACTTCACTGTCTTGCGTATGACTTATCAGTAGGATCACGATACTCTTGACTTTAAAATCAACTACACTATCTTGCGTATCAATAATCAGTAAGATCACGATACTCTTGTATTTGAAATCAACTTCAGTACCGTGCGTATGAATTATCAGTAGGATAACGATACTCTTGAATGTGAAATAAACTTCACTACCTTGCGTATGAATTATCAGTAGGATCACGATACTCTTGACTTTAAAATCAACTTCACTACCTTGCGTATGAATCATCAGTAGGATCTCGATAATTTTGACTTTAAAATCAACTTCCCTGTCTTGCATATGAATTATCAGTTGGTTAATGATAATCTTGACTTTGAAATCATCTTCACTGCCTCGAGTATGAATTATCAGTAGGATAACGATACACTTGACTTTAAAATCAACTTCACTACCGTGCGTATGAATTATCAGTAGGATCACGATAATATTGACTTTGAAATCAACTTCACTGCCTTGCGTATGAATTATCAGTAGGATAACGATACTCTTGACTTTAAAATTAACTTCACTACATTGCTTAAGAATTATCAGTAGGATCACGATACTCTTGACTTTGAAATCAACTTCACTGCCTTGCGTATGAATTATCAGTAGGATCACGATACACTTGACTTTGAAATCAACATCACTGCCTTGCGTATGAATTATCAGTAGGTTAACGATAATCTTGACTTTGAAATCATCTTCACTGCCTTGCGTATGAATTATCAGTAGGATAACGACACACTTGACTTTGAAATCAACTTCTCTGACTTCCGTATGAATTATCAGTAGGTTAACGACAATCTTGAATTTGAAATCATCTTCACTGCCTTGCGTATGAATTATCATTAGGATAACGACACACTTGACTTTGAAATCAACTTCACTGCCTTGCGTATGAATTATCAGTAGGTTAACGATAATCTTGACTTTGAAATCATCTTCATTACCTTGTGTATGAATTATCAGTAGGATAACAATACTCTTGACTGTGAAATCAACTTCACTGCCTTGCATATGAATTATCAGTAGGATAATAATATTCTTGACTTTGAAATCATCTTTACTGCCTTGCGTATGAATTATCAGTAGGTTAACGATAATCTTGACTTTAAAATTAACTTCACTAACTTGCGTAAGAATTATCAGTAGGATAACGATACACTTGACTTTCAAATAAACTTCACTACCTTGCGTATGAATTATCAGTAGAATAACGATACTCTTGACTTCAAAATCAACTTCATTGCCTTGCGTATGAATTATCAGTAGGTTAACGACAATCTTGACTTTGAAATCATCTTCACTGCCTTGCGTATGGATTATCAGTAGAATAACGATACTCTTGACATTGAAATCAACTTCACTACCTTGCGTATGAATTATCAGTAGAATAACGATACTCTTGACTTTGAAATCAACTTCACTACCTTGCCTATGAATTATCAGTAGAATCACGATACTTTTGACTTTGAAATCAACTTCAATGCATTGCGTATGAATTATCAGTAGGATAACGATACTCTTGACTTTGAAATCCACTTCACTGCCTCGAGTATAAATTATCAGTAGAATCACAATACTCTTGACTTAGAAATCAACTTCACTGCCATGATTACGAATTATCAGTAGGATCACGATTATCTTGACTTTGAAATCATCTTCTCTGCCTTGCGTCTGAATTATCAGTAGGATCACGATACTCTTGACTTTGAAATCAACTTCACTGCCTTGCGTATAAATTATCAGAAGGATAACGGTATTTTTGACTTGAAAATCAACCTCACTGCCTTGCGTATGAATTATCAGTAGGATAACGATACTCTTGAATTTAAATCACCTTCACTACATTGCGTATGAATTATCAGTAGGATCATGATACTCTTGACTTTGAAATCAACTTCACTGCTTTGCTATCAGTGGGATCACGGTACTCTTGACTTTGAAATCCACTTCACTGCCTTGCGTATGAACTATCAGTAGGATCACGATACTCTTGACTTTGAAATCAACTTTACTGCCTTGCGTATGAACTATCTATAGGATAACGTTACTCTTGACTTTCAAATCAACTTCACTACCTTGCGTATGAATTATCAGTAGGATCACGATACTCTTAACTTTGAAATCAACTTCACTACCTTGCTTATGAATTATCAGTAGAATCACGATACCCTTGACTTTGAAATCAACTTCATTACTTTACGCATGAATTATTAGCAGAATAGCGATAATCTTGACTTTGAAATCAACTTCACTGCCTTGCGTATGAATTATCAGTAGGATAACAATAAACTTGACTTTGAAATCAACTTCACTACCGTGCGTATGAATTATCAGTAGGATAACGATAATATTGACTTTGAAATCAACTTCACTGCCTTGCGTATGAACTATCAGCAGGATCACGATACTCTTGACATTGAAATCCACTTCAGTGCCTTGCGTATGAACTATCAGTAGGTTAACGATACTCTTGACTTTGAAATCAACTTCAGTGCCTTGCGTATGAACTATCAGTAAGATAACGATACTCTCGACTTTAAAATCAACTTCACTGCCTTGCGTATGAACTATCAGTAGGATAACGATACTCTCGACTTTGAAATCAACTTCACTGCCATGCGTATGAATTATCAGTAGGTTAACGATAATCTTGACTTTAAAATTAACTTCACTACCTTGCGTATGAATTATCAGTAGGTTAACGATAATCTTGACTTTGAAATCAACTTCACTACCTTGCATATGGATTATCAGTAGAATCACGATACTTTTGACTTTGAAATCAACTTCAATGCATTGCGTATGAATTATCAGTAGGATAACGATACTCTTGACTTTGAAATCAACTTCACTGCCTCGAGTATAAATTATCAGTAGAATCACAATACTCTTGATTTCAAAATCAACTTCATTGCCTTGCGTATGAATTATCAGTAGGATAACGATACACTTGACTTTGAAATCATCTTCACTGCCTTGCGTATGGATTATCAGTAGAATAACGATACTCTTGACTTCAAAATCAACTTCATTGCCTTGCGTATGAATTATCAGTAGGTTAACGACAATCTTGACTTTGAAATCATCTTCACTGCCATGCGTATGGATTATCAGTAGAATAACGATACTCTTGACATTGAAATCAACTTCACTACCTTGCGTATGAAATATCAGTAGGATAACGATACTCTTGAATTTAAATCACCTTCACTACATTGCGTATGAATTATCAGTAGGATCATGATACTCTTGACTTTGAAATCAACTTCACTGCTTTGCTATCAGTAGGATCACGGTACTCTTGACTTTGAAATTCACTTCACTGCCTTGCGTATGAACTATCAGTAGGATCACGATACTCTTGACTTTGAAATCAACTTCACTACCGTGCGTATGAATTATCAGTAGGATAACGATAATATTGACTTTGAAATCAACTTCACTGCCTTGCGTATGAATTATCAGTAGGATCACGATACTCTTGACTTTAAAATTAACTTCACTACATTGCGTAAGAATTATCAGTAGGATCACGATACTCTTGACTTTGAATTCAACTTCACTGCCTTGCGTATGAACTATCAGTAGGATAACGATACTCTCGACTTTGAAATCAACTTCACTGCCTTGCATATGAACTATCAGTTGGATAACGATACTCTTGACTTTGAAATCAACTTTACTACCGTGCGTATGAACTTTCATGATCTTTAAATACTTTACAACAATTTAACCTTTAACCTCCACGATGTGGTATTCCTGTTTAACTTGTACTGCTTCTATTTCCAGCGATGGCAGGAATATACGATAAGACAGATAAATTCACATTAAAAGTAATCGGAGGTCTTGGACTATGTAATTACAATGGTAGAGCTCATGGTTACATGGTATTTATATTAGTTAAATATATAACACCATCAAATAAAAATGTGCTTTAATCTGATAATATAAATCGTATTTGACAATTTAACATATTGATCCTTGCAGCAGTTCAAAATGTTTTTGCATAATATCGATGTTAACATATAGCAAATAATATATATGTACGTATTATAAACAGAGATAATGCTGAATTCATTTAATCAAATCCCCAACGAATTCCATTGTATAATAAGAAAACAAACAAATAGTGGTATTAATGAATCATAGTAATTATTATTGGACAAACACATATCGCGTTTATTCCATTTATAGACTCTTCAGTTGACACTATTCGTCAAATGAGGACATTAACATTGTTTACGGTTTTTTAATTGTATTTTCGTGAGACAAACCTCGAACAAAGCTTGGGAAGGCAGCTTTCTACAAATTAAAGGAATACTATGGGGGTGATTGTTGCTATAAATGGAAAATACCTGGGCAAAGACAGGACATAAATATATATTATATAAGTGGAAGACTCGAGTGTGATCAATTAGGTTATGGTGTCTGCTTTCGTATGTGAACCGGTTTTGGTACTAATATGGTCTATAAAACGGTTGTTTGATTTTTTTTAAAAGAAAAACTACATTTCATAGGCTAATAAAGGTCTCACTACACAGTTGAATTTTGTTCTTTGTTCTATATAAAATAAGGTCTAGATTTTCAATGATAGATAAAGAATTTCACGTAAAATTTTTGGCATTATTTTTTTCATAGCAGGAATGTAAACCCACATAAAAATACACAAAAACTGGTAGATTGACCACGTTGTTTTTTTAAAAAGAGTGTGCAGTGACATCCTGATATTTTTTAAAAAAAAAAAGAAGTCCCAAAATGCTCATAAATACATGCATATGTTGAAATCCTATAAAAATCACTTTTTTAACACCAATGATGTATTATTGCAGTATATGCTATACTGACATTTGCTCTACTGATCTTGCAGATCTACTGATCTGCAGCAAGAAGTTACAGCTACTATGAACCATTGAAAATATTTCAAAAACAAATTACATAGGCCTTGTTTTTATGCGTAAGAATCATATTACCGTCGGGGAAAAGGGGCGTAACTGTGTAGTGAGACGTAAGTATCGATTAAAAGCATATTTAGTTAAGCCATATGTATTTTAGTTCAATTGCGAAGAAACCCTGAGGTTTATACGAATCGTTTTTTACTCCATTTCCTGGCTATAGTCAGTTCTGTGCTCTGATTTTAGAAAGCATTTTGGACAATCGTTGGATCAGAGCAGCGATCCTTTAGTGATAAATCAACACCCTATCGACGGCACTACCGGTCTGCTTTCAAGATAATATTTTACATAATAAACAAAACAATGTGTTCTACCCAAACATCATTATTGTTCAAATTCGAACTGAATTCTGTCAACAATGTCCATTCTTATAATATAAAATGTAAAGCTTTGACAACATTAATGATTGTATCGTTATTAGTGAGCCTTGAATCTGATATTGTATTTAGAGACAAAGATAACGAGGTATTACTACCTGACACCTCAAATGTTAAAACATTTTGACAAGTTTTATAATACTAGTTGAGGCAGGTTAGCTCATTAAGTTTCCCCGGACCCGATTAACTCAGTCGATAGCGCGTCTGACTTCAATCCAGGAGTTCGAGTCCCCGCCCGGCCACATTCTCCGTGGTGATTAATTTACGACATTACGTCTTATTATCGTTCGTCTATTACTGCTGATTCTAGTGGGACAGTTATCAGTTACTTGCGGAGATGGAGTGTGCTGGAGTACTGGTTAACATGCCAGCGATCGTAGGAAACAATAGTTAGGTTAACTGATCGTCTGTTTACCCTCGATTGAAAAGAAATGACGCTAATTTTCAATCTATCAATCAATATTAAGTTTCCTTCAATCATTGAAACAACCAATTTGCAAACCAAAAACTTTCATTTCAATTATGGTTAACGATAGTTAATCAAAATGCTCTCTATCATTTACGATTAGACTTATTGTCTTAAACATTATTGCAATTGAATAATAACAAAATTAATATCAACGGATATTAAATTTAAGAAACTTAAGAGGCGAATTTTAAATATCTAAGATATAATTGTTCATTCTAAAATCATAAACCTGCTTTAACTTTATTTTAAATATTGGTTTATTTAAATGCATTAGTTGAAACATCATGTTTGCAATCGATCCTGTTTTTATAACGATCGGTCTGGAGCGCAATATACGGCCATGAGAAGGAAATAGCAGATTTCGTTGTAAAAACATTGCAATACAACTTTAACGTTTTGTCCAATGTGATGCACACATTAAGTTCAAATTCGGAGTCTTTGATTAAGTGACTGGTAAATGTAACTCGATTTATAAGAGGCATTATAACTTCTAAAACAGCGACATAACGTATGTTAGCCAAACCTCTGAATTATAACTTCTCAAACAGCGACATAACGTATGTTAGCCAAACTTCTGAATTGTAACTTCTCAAAGAGCGACATAACGTATGTTAGCCAAACATCTGCATTGTAACTTCTCAAACAGCGACATAACGTATATTAGCCAAACCTCTGAATTGTTACTTCTCAAACAGCGACATAAAGTATGTTAGCCAAACATCTGAATTATAACTTCTCAAACAGCGACATAACGTATGTTAGCCAAACTTCTGAATTGTAACTTCTGAAACAGTGACATAACGTATGTTAGCCAAACATCTGAATTGTAACTTCTCAAACAGCGACATAACGTATGTAAGCCAAACCTCTGAATTGTAACTTCTCAAACAGCGACATAACGTATGTTAGCCAAACCTCTGAATTGTAACTTCTCAAACAGCGACATAACGTATTTTAGCCAAAACTCAGATGTAGATACAAACTACCTTAACCTTTGCGTGCATTGTGAACATGAACATGTCAAGACTATGATGATCATTGCACTGTTTCTTTGTTTACCCACATTCAATAACCTTTGTACTGAAGGAAATATTCATGCCTTAATCATAATTTCCCTTTACATGCCATAAAAAACGATATATATTGTATGTTACGTGCACAGTTGAAAACTTTATAAAATAATCATGTAAATATATTGTATATTCAATTATCATACCGTTAATCACTAAACTCACTTATATCGCATGTAACCAAATCAAAAAGCACAATACATGTTTCTGAGAGTTGATTATAAAATCATAACAGTTCTTACCATTTCAAAATAACTCTTTTATTAACATCATTCTGTTAACAGTATACCTAAGTATGTAATTGTGCCAACCGTACCCCTAAACTCGTAATTCTGTAAACCGTACCCCTAAACCCGTAATTCTGTAAACCGTACCCCTAAACTCGTAGTTCTGTAAACCGTACCCCTAAACCCGTAATTCTGTAAACCGTACCCCTAACCCGTAATTCTGTAAACCGTACCCCTAAACTCGTAATTCTGTAAACCGTACCCCTAACCCGTAATTCTGTAAACCGTACCCCTAACCCGTAACTCTGTAAACCGTATCCCTAAACTCGTAATTCTGTAAACCGTACCCCTTACCCGTAATTCTGTAAACCGTACCCCTAAACTCGTAACTCTGTAAACCTTACTCCTAAACTCGTAATTCTGTAAACCGTACCCCTAAACCCGTAATTCTGTAAACCGTACCCCTAACCCGTAATTCTGTAAACCGTACCCATAAACTCTTAACTCTGTAAACCGTATCCCTAAACTCGTAATTCTGTAAACCGTACCCCTAACCCGTAATTCTGTAAACCGTACCCCTAAACTCGTAACTCTGTAAACCTTACTCCTAAACCCGTAATTCTGTAAACCGTACCCCTAACCCGTAATTCTGTAAACCGTACCCATAAACTCTTAACTCTGTAAACCGTACCCCTAAACTCGTAATTCTGTAAACCGTACCCCTAACCCGTAATTCTGTAAACCGTACCCCTAACCCGTAACTCTGTAAACCGTATCCCTAAACTCGTAATTCTGTAAACCGTACCCCTAACCCGTAATTCTGTAAACCGTACCCCTAAACTCGTAACTCTGTAAACCTTACTCCTAAACTCGTAATTCTGTAAACCGTACCCCTAACCCGTAATTCTGTAAACCGTACCCCTAAACTCGTAACTCTGTAAACCTTACTCCTAAACTCGTAATTCTGTAAACCGTACCCCTAACCCGTAATTCTGTAAACCGTACCCCTAAACTCTTAACTCTGTAAACCTTACTCCTAAACTCGTAATTCTGTAAACCGTATCCCTAAACTCGTTATTCTGTAAACCATACCCTTTAACTCGTCATTCTGTAAACCGTTCCCCTAAACTCGTTATTCTGTAAACCGTACCCCTAAACTCGTAATTCTATAAACCGTACCCCTAAACTCGTTATTCTGTAAACCGTACCCCTAAACCCGTAATTCTGTAAACCGTATCCCTAAACTCTTAATTCTGTAAACCATACCCTTTAACTCGTCATTCTGTAAACCGTACCCCTAAACTCGTTATTCTGTAAACCGTACCCCTAAACCCGTAATTCTGTAAACCGTATCCCTAAACTCTTAACTCTGTAAACCGTATCCCTAAACTCGTAATTCTGTAAACCGTACCCCTAACCCGTAATTCTGTAAACCGTACCCCTAACCCGTAATTCTGTAAACCGTACCCCTAACCCGTAATTCTGTAAACCGTACTCCTAAACTCGTAATTCTGTAAACCGTATCCCTAAACTCGTAATTCTGTAAACCATACCCTTTAACTCGTCATTCTGTAAACCGTTCCCCTAAACTCGTTATTCTGTAAACCGTACCCCTAAACTCGTAATTCTGTAAACCGTACCCCTAAACTCGTTATTCGGTAAACCGTACCCCTAAAATAGTAATTATATGAGCAGTACCCATCAAATCGTAATTATGTTAACCGTACCCCTGACAATAAACAAGCGGATGGATCACCATACTTGAAAACGTTTAGATGACATCCTACAATTCTCTTCTTATTGATTATTTAGCGTCAGTTTTATACCATTGACGGTTAACACGATCAGTTAAACACTGTTTCCTTGATCCTTGAATCCTTGAAGGTTACCAAGCACATGAACACAGCCATCTCCGAAAGTAACTGATAACTTTCCCATTCGAATCGTCAGTGAAAGACGAATAAAAAGCAGACGCAAAGTCGTGTATCAAACGCAATTGAGAATGTGGTTGGGCGACGATTCGAAATCGAAACCCTTGGAATGTTCATAAAATGCACTACCGAATTGAAGAAATAACAATAAAAAGTGTGTGTTTTTTTTGTGTGTTTTCAATAATATGCTTCTATTCACATCAAATATTTACAAAGTTTTGCATGTGTAATTTACAGCATTGACATATTTGAGATAGAATGTACATACATATATATACACATATATTATTACAATCATATATATATATGGGGTGTGCTAGAGTATTGGTTAACATTTCAGGATCCAGGGAAACATTGGTTATGTTAACTGATCGTCTGTTAACCCTCGATGGCAAAAATGACGCTAAATATTCAATCAATTAAAAACTAAAACACTTTAGTAATTTGTACATATGCTCACAGTAATATTATTTTATAATACACTCAATATATCAAATTTCGAAGATACATGTATGCATGGATATAATATTACATATAATCTCAATAAAAACAGTATTTTTTACTAAAATTCTTTGTATTGCTATCGTCATCTGTTTCATATTATCGAATTTGTTGTCATCTTTTTTTAGGAATGAATACCTTTTCCAAGTTTGATAAAATCAGATATTTCGCGAGCAAAGAAAAACTATAATATTGTTTTAATGCATACATTTTTGTAGTAGTTTCTGAGATTTAGATAGATTTAAAAGTACATATTTGATAATATTTTCAAACGCACTCAACATGTCCCGTATGCACACAAACATATTTTACAGCAAAGAACTGCAATCAAAACGTAATGTTCAAGCAAACTGTTCTAGATACAACCATATTGAAGTCTTCTGATCAATAACACGAAGGGCAGATAACCCACCCATTGACATATTTTTGCATCTCTTCTTTTGTTATTTTCATTATTCATCTACTAATAGAGTTAGTTAAAGGAATGACCGGAATCGACCATGTCCGAAAGACGCTAGAGATGTCATTAAACGACACCTTATTTTTCATTGTAACGTTAACGTCTCGGTGCATCATTTTCAGGAAATAGCAAAACAAGGCTATATTTCTAAACGTTTATCATGCTACAACAATAAGATTATTCCCCGTGGCTGACATGTTTCAGAGATCTTTAATGTTTTATTGCTATTATAGGTTGCAGATATGTTTTTCGTTTCAATGATTGAAATCACTAGATCCAAGTTAATGCTATTTATAAACTTCAACTAAATTTTGTCTATCTATTTCAAATGGAAATAATATTCTATATCATTGCGATTAAAAAAAAGTATATATAGATACACAGTTACTGCGTGCTCAGCAGTTTCATGAACATCTGTTATTCATTGTGCAGTTGTTATATGTATATACGTTACTTCTTATGTTCTGATTTTGCTTCGCATGTGCTGGTTAGTTTTTAATCCTCATTTATTCATTTTCTATATCCAAACAAATGTAAGATTCAATTGCCATGATGGAACAGTTTTATATTCTTGGCAAGTGATATTATCGGTCTCTTCTGATAGTGAGCATTTTATTTCCCTCGTCTTTTTTTCACGCTTGAGAAGGGCAGATGCGTTGTACTCCAGGGAATATACGTGTATAAAACACACATCTTATCCGAAACCAATTTTATCAATATCAGGGAAATTTCGCGTGCAAATGAAAATATATCGATTTTGATATATAGACCCTTGCAGAAGTATTTGTCATTTATAAGTAGATATTGCATAATACTTTTTGAAGTGTACTTAACATGTCTCGTTTGTATTTTACAGAAAATAATGTTACAAATGTTCCAGCAAAAATTCGTGAAAAACTTTCAACTTAAATTCTTATTTAAGTCTACACATCATTAACCCGAAGGGTAGAATAAATCAATGGCAAACATAGTATTGCATCTTTCTGTTCGCTTAATTATCTTATTTGATTCGGCTAATAAAATAACCGGAAGAGACTAGTTCCGAAAGACGGTCGAAGTGTCATTTGACGACATTTTATTTCTTGTAACATAAACGTGTCGGCATAAATATTCATAGCATGATAAATGTAACGGCAGCACAAACATTAACATAATATTGTGTTTTTTATCTTTAACAGAAGTTTATGAATGGTGTTATTTGTTGGAACTGATATTGTCCAGAGACATCGATTTACCATTATTGCTATTATGCATGAAGTTTGTAAATATGTATTCATCTTTAGAATTATTACAATTACACGATGCATGAAATTCAAGTTAATGTTAAGTGTCTGGCTGACTTTTTCTGACGTACATTGTAACTTCATTTTGGTGTCAGTTTATTTCTTTTTAGGTTGCATGTTTCTGTCTACCTTTGGTCGAGATACTTTGAAAGAAGCATCACTACCTAGTTACTGGGTATAATAATTCTGTACTCCAATACATAAGTTAATACTAAAGTTTTATAAATGTTTGGTTTCACCATGAGACAATGATATTTGCTGTAGTTTGATTAAACAAACAAATCTATACACTTGTTTAATTTCAGTCACCAAATATATGTTGACCCGTTTATTCCCTCCGTAGGAGGTATGTATGGGCCGGATTGGGTCATCCCCTTACAGAACGAACAAGTAATTGACATGCATAATATATATTTTTTACAAATGTCCAAGACAGAAAGTAAGAAGTATGCATATCATATGAGTAATATAACTGGGGAGTTTTTATGACTTAACAATTTTAGATCACTAGCAAGATGGTAACTTCAAGCTTGTTATGTTATAGATCTTAATTAATCACATAAGGCCAAATGAAAAGGAGAAATATATATATTAGAACGCAATGTTTGATTGCTTATTTTTGGTGTCATCATTATAACATTGCAATCTCTCAGATTTAATATCAACTTGAGTCTGTGACAATTTGGTTTCATCGTGAGATCGTGACATCATTCAGATTTGGTTTCACCTTGAGGTTGAGACAATTGTTTAGTTTTAGTTTCATCGAGATATAGTGAAATCTCTGATTTTATTTCTTCGTACGGCTGTTGCAATTGCTTAGTTATGGTTTCATCGTTCAGTTTTTATTTTAACTTGAGGTTTCGACAATCGTTTAGTTTTAGTTTTATCGTGGGATAGAGACATTGCTCAGATTTTATTTCACCACGGGGCTGTTGCAATTGCTTAGTTTTTGTTTGGTTCCATAGTGAGATCGTAACATCGCTTAGTTTTAGATTCACCTTGAAGCTGCAACAAATGCTTATTTTTATTTTTATTTTGAGGCTGTGACAATTGCAAAGTTTTGCTTTTATATTCGGAGATCGCAACATCGCTCAGTTTTGGTTTCACCATGAGGCTGTGACAAACGATAAGGTTTTGTTTCACCGTGGGACACTGACAATCGTTAGATATCTTTAAGCATTTGTTTCATCGTTTGATATCGACCACCTCTCGTGAGACCGTGTGTATCCCTAGGATTTGTCTCACCATGAGATTGTGACAATCGCCAGATTTGTTTTACCGTGAAGTCGTGACAATCGCCAAAACAAACGGCCACCAAGGATTTATGGTAAACTGAGATGTAATATATGATGTATGTGATTTATATATAGCTATTGTAGTTTGTTATTTAAAGTTGTAACAAAAATATATAAAAACAGACCAGAAGGAGGGAGTTTTATTGTTTAACTGTTTTATTGTTAATTTCTAGTCTTCGACCAAAAACTGTTCTGATATCATATGCATGTGACATTATTGTACGTATCTTTCCAGAAAGATC
The DNA here is from genome assembly GCA_029582155.1 of Panopea generosa. NCBI lineage: Eukaryota > Metazoa > Mollusca > Bivalvia > Adapedonta > Hiatellidae > Panopea > Panopea generosa. Next base: position 64,159,997 of record CM055907.1, read on the forward strand.
GTCTCGTTCAATTATATCTTCTCTGCCTGCTAGTTACACAAGAGTTCATAATTGCAATGTATATTAACGATGGAAAACGAAATCATTACTAGATGCATTTAAAGTTCCTATTTATTTTTATGATATTAACTCACTTCGTTTGAACTTTTCATTAAACCGAATAAATCCTCGCAGATAGGTGGTTGTATGAACGTGTCATATTTGCAGTTCCTGTGTCTTCTTTCTGTTTGTTTTTTTACATATCAAATCAACACAAGAGGAAGAAGGAAGTACCAAATGCTGTCAATAACACACCTGCGTATGTACTTTCAATATGACAGATGATTCTCGGCCATCGTCAGTCCAGCAGACTTTCAACACCTTCAACTTTGGAAGATTAAAATTGAAGGTCAATGTATACCAATTCATTCTAGCTCGATTGTGAGATTTTGTGAGCTGCTTGCGAGTCCATTTCGTGTGTAGAATTAGTACTAGGCGCTGTGAATGAAAGACCATCGGGCAATCCTGGCAGGAATCCGCGGCATCCTGCACACTATCCACTACACTACTGTCCCACTAAACAGGTGGTGTCTGTTTGTCTCTCATTGGCCCAGTTAAAGCTGACTTTCATTTGTCTATGTCACGCTTTTGTAAGGGAAAAATCTTGGGTTTCATTAATTTATAAACGTTGCTCCCCAACCCGAAGTTTTCGGCGGCGTAAAGTGCCTACATTTCTGTCAGTCCGACTCGTATTTCCATCCGTGGGAGTTAAAAGGTTTCCATAGTAACTTTACAGATTTAGATCTTCGATTGTTTCAAATGTTCGTGATTTCTATCATTTTTTTGTTTTAATCCAATGTTTACCTAACCTGATTAAAATTTCCATCAGAAAAATGTCAAAGTTGAGCTTGAACACCAGCTCAATAGCTAAAGTATTTTTGGAGTAAGAGTCATTAAACTTTTCAAAATCTGAGACATTTTCAAGCTTAATGTTTCTACATGTCTTTTGTATTTGCAATCCACTATTTACCGAACATCAGATCAGCAGCCATAGTCACTACCTAATTGGTTTGTTCAAAATTTGAAAAAACGATGAGGATGTCCCCCCTCTAACTTATGTTTAATCATGACCTATTCTGCCACATTACAGCACGATTCAAGCTATGATACTTTTTCCACAAATCGAACTTTTGTAAATTGTATTTGAGCCGTATGGCGATTTCGTTTTCATGGAGAAAGATTGTCATACTCGACATAATTTGCGATAATAATTGCACAACGTGAAATATGCAGCAGAGTTTATTTGTGTTATATACACCCGTCAGACGGGTTTAGTCTTCCCAGTAACCGATTTGCTGAACGTGTTTCGTTGTTGGTATGGCTGTAATTGGTTATGTTTCGATTGTCAGACGTAGTTGCTTTATCTTTTGAATATATTACTTTAACCTTAATTTATTTTTTGTAATTTTTCATCTCAATGAATGGAATACCAGCTGCAACTGTAGTGTAATGCGGTACAAATATTCACAAGTAGGTAGATGAGTTTTGATTTATATTATCAATTCGTACAGCTGCCGGTACATCTAAATAGCTTAATGAAAACTGTAGCAAAGATGATGGCACGACTGCATATTGATTATGATACACTGTTAAGGTAGCAAAAATACTCTGTGTGTCTAGTTGTCAGTCTCTTGTATAATTAATACGGAATTTGCTTGTTGCTGATCCTTTTTAAAGTACCTCGGTGAATTTTGCTAAAGTATCTTACTTTTGTGGAAGTCAGTGTGTCAATGTTACGTGTTTCTGTCTACTTGAAGTCATATTCTATGAAAGCAGCACCACTGCCTTGTGATTAAAATACCTGTTCTTTAAATGTTATTAATACAATATTTCATATGGCGTTCCAGTTCAGATAATTATCTTGTTTGGCATCAGGTGGAATTATTTGAAAGAACGATGGACATGTTTCTAAGCCGAATTTTATTATATTCACCCATCAGCGATTCCTAATCATGATAATTTTATTTGTATACGTGTGCATTTTCACTTGTGACATTGAGACAGCATATATAATATAAATAATTAATTGATTTATTATCTCTTCTATGTATATATATTGTCAAATTGAGACAAATTATTTGAATAAGGTGCTTATACGTACATGTATGTTACGGTCAGGAACAAAGCATCAGTAACCATATGGACTTGTACCGTTATATCAGTATATCAATTAATCATATAATATATAGGGATGGAAATTAGAGAAATGAAAAAAATACTATTATGTAGTACAAAATGTCTTGCACGAATGAAAAAATGTGACATTCATTAAGATGAGTAAATTAACGCTTTAGGTAAAATATTAGATTGTCATTCTATTTTAATGACATTTTCTAAATATCTAACTCGCAGGACTAGAGGAAAAACTTACTAAATCGGAGTACTAGTATGTTAGAGATCATTTATCATGTTTATTTTTTTGTAAGATTGTAAGTCGAAAAAGTATATAAAATAGTCTTCGTTTTCATTTTCTTTCATTACCTCGAACACTGACCTTATCTCGTACAGCTGGCTTTACAGAGTTATTAATAAAGACAACGAAAAGACAAAATGCTAGTTTTAAAGTGAAGGTATATTTAAAGAGTCAATATCGGGACAAAACATCAATGTATTATTTTAATTATGTCTATGAGACAAGTTCATTTATTGTATGTGTTTTGACATTTCCAGAAGTACAGTGACGCAGTCTGACCACTCAATTACCATTTCTGACAAACACATATTAACTGCTATGAGATACATCCGTTCTATAATTGAAATTTGACAGAATGTTGACAGCGCTGCATGAGGCTTAAGTGTCATCAGCAAGCCAGTAAAACAGGCATGTTATTGATTTGAGAAAACAAAATCGCTCAACGGTTTACTACATTGGCAAATCGTAATTTACCAAAAACAGAGAATGAATACGAATATTTATTGTACTTTTTTTCTATGCCAAATCAAACTAAACATTGGCTAAAATTTCATAGCATATATTTAAAGCATTCATGTGGCAATACTAATATACATCTTTGTAAATACTATATACTGTATTATGCAAACATATGAGTATACTTGCTTGTCTCATTTCATGCGTACTTACACAACTTATGGTGTAATTAGATAGCAGCATTTCTTCGACACTCGATTGATATCGGTAATCTCTCACATTGGAACACTGAAGGCCCAACATAATCTTTTATCTATTATAGGGTTGGATGGACTTATGTTTGCAGTGTATTTAAATGGGAGGTCATGGTAATGAGTTTTCTCCTCATATACATGTTGACAATTGATTGGTAACGGAGCAAGTATAACCCACTTGGAAGTTTTCCATACTTTAAATTATTACATTGTTGAATATATACTTTGAAAATAATTGTTAAACTGCTGCAAGGTGTAGTTATAATTATCGTTTCTTGTAAGCAAAATACGTTTCTGGTTAGACTGGTACACGTCCTAGCATTATACTCTTGTTTCTGTATATCTGGTTGAAAATATATAACAATACTCAATGGAAAGATTGCAAGACCATATTAGGTCCCACTACAGTTAGATATTGTTATATATTCTATATAAAATATTGTATAACATCATTTTTCTTAACACATACACTTTTTTAAAAGAAGATTCTTTCCTGAGGACGAATGTATTTCCACCTAAAATGCACACTGACATGTTGCTTTTTTTAAACAATTAATACATACAGTGGATAAATGCATACTTCCAAAATTCATCCGCCTACTACAACCAAATAAAAGAAGGCGCATAACTGTGCATTGAGACGTCAACGTCGTGTCTGTATTGTCGCAATTGATTCAAGCGTATTTTGGCACACACAATGTTTTCAAAGGTGTAGTTGGAAAATCTCCTCTTACTTAGCTCTCTTCTAACTTTTAATATCCTAATGTTAATGTAATAAACTGTAGCCTTGTGCAATAAAACATATTCTTGGACACATTAATAGACACGTAAATAACAGTAAATATCGTAGATTTAAATTAAATTTGATTGAATGCTTTGATATATCTCATTGATAGCATCATTTTATACAGTTATGACTACAATATGTTTTCCGTTGCTAGGTGATTTTGATTTATAATTCCGATTTAAATATCCAATCATCGTTTTGAGTTGTTTTCAAATTTTAAATTTTGACATGAATTAACGGTTTATATATATTTTATCTAGGATTTGAACATTTTCAAATACCTTTACAACGCAACAAAACCCGTGTAAAACATTCGTCTATTAACTGCATTGTATAAAATGTAAATAACTGAATTTATTGTGAGCATAAAATTGAATAACTATATATCAGCAGACAACATATAAAATGAGTAAAACTGGTTTGGAATTTAAAATTGGACATTTTTTTATTCACCTTGTAACATCGCGTCCTTTTCGGTGTTTATAATGTATGAGAAAGCATTTTATATCAGGATAAATGGTATATCCACTAAATCAAATCAGGTACATGGTGGTTTTATTTTCTCTGAAAAAAAAAACCGTTAATGGAGAATAAACTATAGAAACGAGTGTATCATTATAGAATAAAGTTATGTAATTTTCTAATATATATTAATTATGTAAAATATTGTGTGTATATATAAATAAAACTTAATTTCAAAATGTATAAATTAAGAACGATATTTCTTCATTTGCGAAAAACGATTGCAGCTGCTTCTATATAGTATATATATTTTTTGTCTTTGTTAATTTGATATTATTGTGAATTTATGATCAGAAACCAGACGATATGTCATTTGGAATCAAACATGTGAAAAATAAATGGCATTGTACGAAGTAAACCATCATAATTGCAGCCTATATTTATTTATACGCTGTGTTGTATTGTATGGACTTGTAGACTTATAGAATAATAGATATATTATTTTATGGTTTATTTCAGCATTTAAATGTTTTCGTTAGTGCAGCAAGATGTCGTTGTATCAAATTTAGCTAGTGAATTATTATAACATGAAATTTATAGTAGCTTTACTAAATAAAAGCTATACGATGACAATGCTTTTATGTGATGAATATTGTATTATGGACAGGAGTGCACAGTTAAAATGAATAAAATGAATAAGAATAATTGTTAAAGGATTGACCTTTATGCGCACCCATAATGTTAGTTCTATAACTAAGCAGAAGTAGGATAGGAGGAGGTTATTTCTATTTTTCTTTCTTTTGTGTTGTTCATCTTCGGATCACTTTCCCTTTGACAGAACATATTTACATAGTGGGGTGGGGGGCATATTTTTAATTTCGTTATATTTGATCTTACTGTTACTACTAGTTAATAATAGTACTTTAACACAATGCAGATTCGTGTATACAAATGGTACCCATTAATATCGTTTAAAACATCAAACGATTATTTAGCAGATACCTTGTTTGGCACCGCCTTCTGTCTTTGATATCATGATTTGTATTAGATCTTGTCAAACCTTGTGCAACTAAATATAGATTTACTCTTTGACACAGTTATAGACACGCATATAACAATATGTATCGTCGATTTAGTTTATATTTGATAGAAGGCTAAGATGTATTTCAATTATAGTATAATGTCATACAGTTTTGATTGTAATATTTATTCCATTGCAATGTGATGTTGGTGACTTTAATTCCGATTTGAATATAAAATTGTCATTTTGAATTGTTTTATATTCTGACATTAATTTATAGTTGATATATATTGTATCCCAGATTTGAATTTTTCAAATACACCTTGTGATACTTCACAAGATTAAAACATACTTGATACATTCGTTTACTTGCTAAATTGTATATGATTAAAATACATTTTAATGAATTGCTTTTGTATTGACAGATAAAAGATAAAATTTGTAAACTGATTATAATTGTAAAGTGGAATAATAAGTATTCACTTTGTATCTCGTTTGTGTCGATGTTAAGTATAGGAAATCATTTCATCATGTCAAGATAGATTGTTTATACATAAATGCCAATCAATAATGTCTCTCCTTGAAACATATACGTACATACTGGGTCATAAATAGAAACACAAAGTACCTAAACACTTACTTTTATCAATAAAGTGTAAAGTTATGTAAGTATTGAAATAAACAGTATTAGTATAAAAGATATGTTTTACTATTTAAAAGTAATTAACTAATTTATCAATCAAAAAAGAGTTGATCACATATGAGAACAACTGTCGACAACAACTCTCCTATATACTGTATATAGCTACCAAGGGTTTTGATTCAATATGTTATGTCTTTCTACATCTTATATAGTTTTGGATTAAGGACCAGGGTGCCTCATTGTCTTCATAATTGCAGTCTACATTTATTGTCAAGTCATTTGAACTAAATAAATAATCTAATAATCGAAATTAACATTTTAATATTTCAGTCCACTACAATACATTGTAGCAATTTTGGCAATAATTTTAACATGACATTTACATATAGTTCCTATAGCAAATTAAAGTAATCAACTAATGGTAGTTATTTGTGTAAAACAAATTGTATTTATGGTGATGTACAGTTGATATTTAATAACGCAAAGGCTATTGGTTCTGACTCGTATGCGCTTTCATAAGTATTCTCAGTTCTATTAAGACAAAGGAGTTGCACGATCAAAGAAATGATAAAGTTGTTTTTCATCGTTTAACTTTGTTATACATGTGTTGTGAAATATATTGACAAAACATATTTTTAAAGTACATTGAATTACTCTCAAGCCGATAGTGATTTCATGGTGTGTGTCAATGATATATGATCATGAATTTTACTTCATCTCAGTGTTTATGTTTATCTCTACACATAATCTTGATTACTCATACTGTACCCATTCATATCTTTAAAACGTTAACATTTTTACAACATTGATGTTTCCCTTGTATTTTATGTTATAAATCTAAGTAAAACTTTTTAATCATATTTAATTCAAAATCCGCAGATGGGTAAATTATTTATTGTTATTATTATGTAATATCTTATTGTGTAGCCCTAGTTATACATTCTTTATCAATATTTTAAATATTTAGTGAGCTTGCTTCTTATTGCGTGTATCCAATTAGTTTGTGACGTGTCTGACCTCTGACCTCTGTCTTTGTATTTTTTATTTATGTTTGACGTCAAAGTGTACTTTTGAATGCACCAGCTGTTGTCAGTCTACATGAGCATGTACTGTAGCGTTGAAATGCAAGTGGTTGTTTGAATGCATGCATGTATTTAAGACTTTGCTCACTAAAATAACTTAAAAAACTCCATTCCATTAAACGGCCAAATACAGTCATTAGTCTCAATCACGCATTTAGTTTAACAGAATGCTTCTGACTAGCAAAGCCTTAATTATCTTAAAGAAGACATTATTAATTTAACGAGTTTCTAGTGAGTCATTTATACTATAATTATTGTAGTTAGCGGGTATCCCACTCACCGTTTATTGTTCGTTCGTAATTAGCTTATATCGGTGCTGTACTATTCACATATAACGTACATCCTACCTTCAATGCTAATTCATATGCACCAGTCTGTTATACTTCAAGGTTAGTTCATATGCACCAGTCTGTTATCTTTCAATGTTAATTCGTATGCACCAGTGTGTTATCCTTCAAGAATAATTCGTATACACCAGTTTGTTATCCTTCAAGGTTAATTCGTATGCACCAGTCTGTTATCCTTCAAGATTAATTCCTATGCACCAGTCTGTTATCCTTCAAGGCTAATTCATATGCACCAGTCTGTTATCTATTTACATTGTTGTTAATGTTACAGGACGAGAAACATATGCTACAGTCTGTTATCTATTTACAATTTGTTAACTCGGAAGAAGTATAAATTCTCGCCTCGTTTTAGGCGATGAAGTCATTTTAGTCTCGTTGGCGAGAATTTCTGCTGAGACGCAAGCAGGGTTTTTAAAGCGCCAGTATTTGAAATGTTTAATTTTACAATTTTAAAACTAGTAATGTATTTTATAATTTAACTAAAATTGATGGTTTACTTTTATCTAATTGATAGAAAAATATGTTGTTGTTACATTATCTTTATTGGTAAAGGCCGTGACTTCACACCAAAAATTCAAAAATAAATATCTACACTTACTATTAACATACTTCCATTTGAAAACCCATTTTTTTTTTGGATACAGACTAGACCTAAATAGGAGGTACGTTATTGTTTTTTGCAAGAAATAATATATTTAAACTAAAATGAGAGTAAATGTTTAGAACTGTTTTTACATCACATGTTATATTGAATATTTTTACCGTCGTAGTCACTACATTTTTTTTTACATAATATTTGTTAAACGGAAATTAAATTTTGAGATATTATCTGTACATATTATACTGATTAATAAAATTGTTTAGGTATTACATAAAAACAAAATTGTTAATATTGTTTAGCGTCATTCTACTTTATTTTCCTTGAAAAACACAGAGAAGTCCATTTTCTTTTCATTATTCGTATCATAAAATTTGTCTCCAGGCATAACTTCGTAGTCGTCTGTCTATGACTTTATTCGTACCGGCGAGTAAAATCACCGTCGGCTACCTGATCTTAACAGTATAAGAAGTAATGTGAACTATGTGTAGTTATATGTATGCCCGAGACGCGTGGATATTTCTTATGTGTTATAGACTATTATTATATTGTTATGATAATACTCCAAATAAAACAAACTATATGTGTATTTTTTGTCAATTAAGACGAGGTTACAATGTATATACCATCGGATATTTTAGTTAGTTATTTGCAAATAGTTTCAATTATATTTTAATCACATGCATTGACCTTTTCGCATACAAATCGAACGACATGCCGTAAAACACAGTTCATTCACTTTTTACTGTCAATGTAAATATGCTAAAAGCGTTTGAAATGGTGATGACTTCGTTCGATCCAATTTTCTAATCTGAAAATGGCCTCGAGAGCTTTGTTTTAAAAGACTCCCCATTTCACATAATTTGTGTTTTACTTAAGAAGCATTTTCAATTTCAAACATTTTCCTTAGCATTTCACCATTTACCCTTTTTATATTAGATGTGCATACTAGTGTATAAATATCGCCCTATACCAAATAAGGCCATCACAATTTTCAAGGAATTTCACTGCTTTATAACCAAATCCATGAACGTCTTCCCGTCAGTTGACTTGCTGCGCAGCATTTTTATAAAGCGTCATTGTATTAGCAGCCTGAATACATCTATAGTTTCTTTGGATAAATTCGATATTTTATTCCAAATCTCAAGCAGCAGTCGGTGTTGACATTTTAATTAGTGAAATTATATTGTTCTGGGATTCAATGCATATTCTGAAATAAACATATTTTTCTATTTCAAACATGTAATAGCCATGCAAATATCTCTTAATCTCAAATTGTACATTTCTCTTATGATGATTATACGATGTATAAGATGCGTTTCCCCTTATTCAACCGAGTGTCCTATAAATGTTTTTGGATTGTTCTGTTATATATTTAAATATTTAGAGAACAAGAAAGAAGTATATAAGGAAATCAAGCAGAGAAATTGCCACTCTCTCTCGCTTTATACATGTACTAAATTGATAACATCAGAGGCTTAACACAATGTAGATGAAACTTTTTGAACATATATATCTACAAATTGGCATTAAGTCATTAAGTTTATGTTTCTACATTGGTGAAATAGAAGATATCTTCTTATTTTAGAAATGAGGCTGCAAGAAAATTTGAATATATTTCCTGGTACACCACTGTCTCAGAGCGAATACTCTTGTAGCCGTTGTATCAGTCACACACACTGATTACATCTTACTTTATTCATAACGAGCTCTGTTGTGTTTACCTGCTATCAATTTACAGTAATGTGTGTTCTCTCAGAAAGGCAATTAACTCCTCCATATCTGTCAAATAAATTATGCTTAATTGCTTACCGTCACGTATTTTATTGATACAGTCCCCAGCATTTTGATCGGATATCTTTAAAGGGATGTGTTGTAAATTCAGATGACTTTTCCAGTAACAGACACAAATGTGTCTGTCAAGAAGTAACTATTACCCAGTCGTGGTATAATCAAAGGATCGTTTCACAATGACATGTTTAATGACAAGCTTAAGTAAATATACTATTTTCGTCGGTAATGCAACATGTTCTTTGCATCATTGTGTGAGTACATGCGTTAATTTTTCAATTTTACATTTTTTTTGTTTTCCAGAATGAAAGATCTTATATCAATTATTTTAGTCGAAATAAATTGCCTTTCAAGTGATTTGAGAAGACCAACCATTAATTAATAACCAGGAACAGTATGGTATTTTCTTTGCGTTTGTGTTAATGTTACCTCAAGGAAAAAATGACCTTTATATCGTGAAGTGTGTTTACTATTCCCATGCTGGATATAAATCTTAACATCTATCCATTAAGAGTACTAAACCAATTCATATGAAATACGATAAAACATTAATCAGTTATTGTTAAACTTGAGAAAAGATGTCAATAACCCATTAGCAAACGTCTTGCTTTGTCATCAACATGTACCAGACACATAATGTCAAGATACAATCATTATGCTTATACAATAACTACCAATTACGACAGAACGGGTGTACTCCACAACCGAGTGGTCACGTGCACTAATGTCTAAATACCACTTGCTTCTCATTGCTGTTATCATTGGTTCGAGCCAATACCGGTCAAAACCTTAATGTTAGAAATTTTAAGTACGACAATAAGATGCGGAAGGACTGTTGTTCTACATAGATACGCCATATATAATACGTTATGTGCTTAGAATGGCATTAAACACAATTACAAACAATCACGATGCTTTAAGCTGAATTCTGAAGAATCATAAAATAATCAACGAGTATTAAAAAGTATGCAGTTTTTATAAAAAGCGCATACTTAGCGTCAATTACTGTTGCCAAAAAATATAAAAACTTCATAAATTTCATTTAGTTATCAGATTTAGATAAATGACAAGGCTGTCAATTCGGATGTTTTAAAGATTCATATAAAAGACAATGAAATGAAAGAACGTACATTGTATATTTTGTGGCGGTAAAACATCAACAATATACAAATAAATAAATAAATAAACTTTTATAACCGTTGCAAAAACAATGGTTTAAAAACACAAATGAGTCTTTAAAGTTATAATTTGGAACATAACTGCTCGTGTTTATCGCATTTCCGATCATTAGGGCATTATCAATAAATAAACTTGATATTTCAAATAGGTTTATAATATAAATCAGTCATAATATCGTGATTATTATCTAGATAATGGACATGTGTTTGCAAATAAGATAGAACCAGAGTTTTAATTTATATGTAAAAAAATCATGCTAGTCATTATAATTTATTCCAATCCATGCAATACATTTCGGTCTTTGTTGATATATTTTCAAAAAACCTTGTCGACCGTTATCGTATTATAGTTTTTACTAATAACAATCAATGCGAACCATTAAAATCGAATAGAAATCAAAATATTGAAATGATAAACGAGTCTTTAACCATGTAATTATTTATAGTATGTCTTATAGCTTCCATCAATTATACACCTATAATGCATTTTACATTTTTCATCATTCTTGATACATTTTCTTTCATTCTTGTGTCAACAATTAGGATAGCTGTTAAACTATCAAAACCAGATATTAAAACGTTTGAGACACATGATTACACCTCAGTCAAATATAAAGATCCCTATTGATTATAAAAAAACATCCCATTTGATTTGCAGAAAACAATATATAAGAATATCAGAGAGGAACACCAGGTGAAAATAATACAAATAGTGTCACTATGTATGTTTAAAATTCAGAACTGCTGGAATTTTACCAAAACAGAACTTTTGATGACCCAATGTTAAAATAATGTAGTTTTAACTATTTGGCTTATGAATATATGTGTCTCAGCAAACAATTACATTACATGTACATCTATTTTATATCGTTATCCTCACTAGAATTATTGCCCAATGAAACAATTGCTTACATCAAGCCTTTGTCAGACAATGTAAACAAAGTGACAGTGCTCTATTTCTATGAATAATAAAAAAAATCATATCATCTTTGCTTCAAAGTTTAGGCATATTATCACAACAGTTACTAGGTATAAGTTAATTAATTTGACAAACTACGCACGCATTTATCATTTCTGCAATACATAAATACATGGGCAGGTTAAATCTTTGCCTTTGGAACTCATAATCCTATTGTTTATAGAATTCTGTCTTACTTGAACATTTATGTCTTGTTTGCGGATGAAAATTTTGAGTTACTTTAAAAAAACACTTTATGTTTATACATGGTTATAAATAATTTACCAAGTAGTGTTTATAATACAATAAACGTGTCTTCCCTGTTTTATCAATATACTTAAATTTTCATGTAAGCTATTTGAAAAAAAACTGGTTCTCTTATAAAGTCAACATGAAAACATATTTATGATATCAGAAAATGTTTTCTATTATTAATATTGGTTTATACTTCAAACAAAGTGTAAGTTTATAATATTATAACAGTGTGTTAATAGCCAGAATGGAATGAATTATAATAACAAAACATATGACATATACAGTTTTACTGATGGTGGAAAAACTAGAAATGAATTTTAGAAGAACATCAAGTAACCTGCCAATTCTCTCACATAACGTAACTGAACAAAGCGGTGATTAAATCATGGTCAATTGAGTGGTCATTTGACGACAGTGTATAGGACCACTCTGTCACACAGAACCCATTTGTATAAATCTAAACATCAAGCAATCAACCTGTTTTCAAGTATAAGTTAAATTCACTTTACATTGAAATTTCTCTGGTACCATCTTCCAAATAACTCTAAACATATGTCTATCTAAAGTAGGAAAGATTGACGATAAACATATTTTAGCATTTAACTCTTTGTTCTGTGTATATGTATGCACTTTTAAACTGAAAATAAAAGTACATGGTCGTAAGATCATATCAACATATCTTGATCTGTGTGGGTGGTAAAGAATTATTACCAATCTACTTCTCTTTGGAGACGAAATGTTTTCTATCTAAACAACTATTATCATATTCAGTGCAAGTATTACATCGAAAATAGACATCGTGGCCGCCGCATGCGATGGGGACTGCTTGGCAGCGACTTCGCATTGAGAGCACAAGCTTGTTAATGTCAGTTTGTGGGATATTATCATTTTTTATCCCACAGGCAGACATAAACAAGCTTGTGCTCTCAATGCGACGTCGCTGTTAAGCAGTCATCATCGCACACGCTACTGATAATCCGATTTTGAAATCCATCCCTTCCTGTTTTAAATTCAAATCAAACAATAAAATTGATAATTTCTGTCCAATTTAGCTATTTCAGTAGATTGATAAGACGTATTTATGCAACAAAGAGAAGATTCAGTCAAATTTAATTAAATGTTCAAAACACTGACATTCAAACTTAGCGATAGTTTCTCTTTTGGTTCAGTATATAAGTAAGAAGTCGGCATTCAAGTGAATAAAATTAGCGACAAGTAAGTTGAATTGTAAGTTGAAATGTGCAATTAAGCAATCTGAATTATTGCGGATGTCAACCTCCATGTTTTTACCTAAATTCTAATGAAAACAACACAAAAAGCTCAACTTACCATGCAAGCTATTTAGAACTTTTCTCTGATTAAAATAATTATATCAAGACACGAACGGGGAGGTAACTTACCTAAGTACATAGTTGAAAAAACATGGACATACTGGGTAATAATTGAAGGCATAACGGCAGATTGAATGCAATAAGATCTCTTCTCTCTTTAAATGGATTATATTGGCATATTACCGTCATTCGGACAACCACATCGTTCAAAACGTGTTATTGGACTCTTCAATGCTTAATTGCTTTCAATTACAGTCGTTTCATAACCTGGTTGATTCGTACCCTAGCACTGGTTGATGATAATTTTCCATACTCATATATTACTTTTTTAATTCTAGAACAGTTGATATCAGTATAAGATATGTTATATCAGGTACATATCCCTTGTAAATTAGCGATGTTTGAAATATATTTGAGAGTATTAAAACCCTTCAATTTTATTACCAATAGTTTATTATTTCTAAATTTGCACTGTCGGCATTGATTTTACTATTAGATATATATTTGGGAATTGAAATGCTTGTTATATTTTTATTCATTAACCTTCCGGAAACAGTCTCTCTGATGATTGATATAAGATGTTCAGGCTTCTCTACAGGTCATTTAAGTACAGGGGCATCCCAGCATTTAAATGGTATTCACCTAGCACTTACATTCTTTAACAGAATTTTGCAAAAGCTTACTTTCTTCTAAATCATGTTTTTTTCTTTGCATATATTTTCTCATTGTAAATTTTATTTAAAATAAAAGACAGTAATATGATGACTTAACCTGATTAATAAGTTTTATTAGTGTGCCTTTCACAGAGCTTGAAAATGTGTTAAAGTTTACTAGGCTAGTGCTTGCATTCCTTCCTGTGGAGAACCCTGACATTATCTATCATTTTCTTTCGTCTCTCAAAGCTGATTCAAGTGGGATAAATCATTGGTTACTTGCGGATATCAAATGCCATGAAAGATCACAATACCACCCACCCCCAACAAGAGGTCTCTCGACAAGGTATATATTAGTTAAATGACATCAACTGTAAAGTGCAAAAAATGCCTGTGTATATTGCCAATTGCTCCGAACCGAGACAACAAATAGTTTCCCAAACAGTTACAAACCAGTTGGGACTCAACATCGGTCCCAAAATTTTAATGTAGAAATAAGAAAAGTTAAACATTAGAGAGGAAGCTGACGGAGGTTTGATTAGTATAATTAATTAGTAATATTATTAGTATAATTAATATTATACACTTGAATTCATTCTCCAGTTTAGGCTGTTTCTTTATATATTCAGCTAAAATTATAACACACTATTTACTTATATACATAATGGTTCCTAGTGTTGAGTACATCTTTATAGTGTAATGTAGCACACTTTTCTATATGAAAAGAGCTTCAGGTTCAAGTCCTGGTGAAGACCTCAACACTTTCAATCATTGACCAACATAAACACATAATTTTATCAGGCATAACTATTACATGAATGCTAACAGACATTGAACTAGCCTAAAGTTTCTCATCAACAGTTATGAAAACTCAAAATTGTTCTATCCTTCCTGAAATAAACATGCCACAAATTACAGATCAAAACAATTTTACTACTTTCATTTCATTAATGCAAACATATTTGCATTGCATTGTAAGAAGCCTCCAACAGATATCCGTAGTTGGAATTGAATCAACATCTTCCATCTTAAAGATTGATGTACTTCAATGTACTATAAGGATGCATCTTGAAGCTACATTTAAGCACTGCACACTAATTATAAATATAACCCTGTTTTCACTGGCTGATAAAAAAGCATAATTTGTTGAGAAACAATAATTCTGCAAAAGTCATTTGAACTAAGCATGACCCAAAAGTGATTGCAAAACCAGTAAATTCCACTCCTATTGATTTGGGTATAAATAATGCAAGTCCCATTTTATGAATAAATGCTGCATGCACAATAGTCATGTTACATTTGTATACATTAATATATTTAAAATGAAACTCTTGACTACTATTTTAAGGTATTACTATATCATGACTAACCAGTTGTATTCTGTGTAATTTAGTTTTGTTGCATGAAGCCATAATATGAAAATATTATCATAGTTTACTTAATTAATAAATCCACATAAAAGTATCTAAAAAAGTTATGGAAAATGGATAGTTTTCACAAAAAAACATAGTTACAAACAAACAAACAAATATTTTTATTCGACATAAAACAGCACTTGCGTGTTTTATACTCATACAACAAATATCAATGTAAACATAAAACAAAAATTAATCATAATATTGTCAATATTCATCCAAATGAACCCAGAGTTGGCCCATGCAGAATATCATTTTCCTATGATCCTCTCAGGATGATGATGATTGCTTATCTCTCACTGCTAAGGTTGTAGGTTAGAGTCGCGCTTGCTCCAAAAACTTCATGCTAGAAAGTTGGCCAGTTACTTGCAGAAGTGTGGTAGTTCAACTCCAATTCATTCTGAGGTCTTCCTCCACCAAAAACTGTATAAATTATGTCATTATATAAACTGAATGTATTAAAAATGGCATTAAAACCCATTAAAAAAGGTACATTTTCCGGAAATATAATCATTTTAAATACTGATAAATATTTGAACATGCAAAATTATTTTGTGAAATGTAGCCAAGGTGTTTGTCTATCAAGCCATGGGTTGCTAGTTTGGTCTGCTGTTTAGCATTATGGCCTATACAAATCAACATCCAATACTGGATCTACACAGGACATGAGCTCAACATTAATTCATTAAAGCTGTACGGTTTTTTTTCACACTCGCAGCTGAAGCTGCACTTAAAAACTTGAATAATATCGAGACGTTTTTTTTTACAAATTTACTTGCATTAATTTTATTCATCCTGTGTCGCACTATAATGAGTTAGGCCTTAGGCCTTCTTAAGGACCCCTTATAAATTCATGCATGGTTAATAATTCCTATGAATAGGGGTTTGAAGTACAAATCAAGATGCAGGGGAGTAAAGGGGCCCCTTAAAGTTACATTACACAGGAATACTTGTGGAAAATAGAAAATATTGTCACCATGTAATAATTCTTATAATATTTTTATGAATAATATTTAATATTGTACCATATTGCTATATTAGAAATTTCTGTAATTAATACAGGTATTATGATTAGATAAATAATCACTTGTATATAAACAATCCTTAGTTTTATCAAAGCGTACAAGTAAATAAGCCTATAGTCATGAGGTGTCACATATGTTGTACATCTTGGGCAGGAAGGACATATTAGTGCCAGAATGTTTGCACAGTAGTTGTCACAAATTGGGTACATCCTGTATAGTGTAAATGATAAGTTGTTTGAGTGATGGGTATAAGTAGTTAATGTATGGAACTGACCAATGAAAGAAAGGATTCATAAGGTTGTTAGGGAGTTTAAAGACTATGAGAGAGATGATTGAGTGATACTAAATATGGGGGGAGTCTGAGAAGAAAGAGTGTGAAATATGAAAGTATGTAGGTAGTAAGAAAAGGGAGGTTGAAGGTTAAGTAAGGAAAAAGAGATTGAGGGGTTAAAAGGTGAAAGTAGGTTGAGAAGTGAAGGTTAAGATAGTTAGGAAATAAGGAGAAAGAAAGTTAAATAGGAAACATTTAAAGTGAAGAAGAATTAAGAAGTTAATGTTAAATTGAACTGTGAGATATTAACTTGATGATTAAATGGAAATTAAAATTATGTTAATTGAATACAGGTGTTATAGTAATAATTGAACATTCCCTGAATAGCGAAAACATAAATAAGGTCATTTATATACGGCTGATTACAATATTCTCATTTTGTCATTCATTTCATTTGTGTAAAAAGAAATGTTCAATTTGAACCATTGTGTTATAAAAATTCAAAATAATTAGACTTGGTTCAATAAAGAAGATTATATTCCAATAAATGTCAAGGATGGACCAAAAAAAGTTACACGGCTTAAATGGGAAGGGTGATGGACTATGACATTATTCTTTGGTTTTTGTATTGAACTTTTTTATTTTATTAAGATATTCAATTTATAATTTTCATTATAATTATAGTTTGACATTTGAAAAAAAAATCCAGGGGATTAAAAAAAAACAGAATTTTTTTACAGGTTTTGTAAGTATGCTGTTCTGAATATTTAAGTAGACTTTATTGTTTCCATCTTTTTTTCCCATACAATTATTATTATTATGAAAAATGCAAATATTTAGTACTTTAAAGTATTGAAAGAACATGAGAAAAAACAAGCAGTTATAGCAGTTTCAGATGATGTTGATGTCTGTAAATAAGTAAATGTAACATTAATTCTTTAAATCAAAACAGATAATACTGCATAGTCTTTCTTTGAGATAAAAATATAGTATACAAGTATGTAACATACAACATATATGGTTATGATGAATACTTCAATGAAGCTATCTTACTTAGTTTTTTCAATGCACTGAGTGTGGGTTTTTGTTTCACCAACACCTTCTTTGGATGGTGGTAACTGGGTATTGTATCAGCCGTCAATGAAGTCCCATCATAGATAAGAACTCGTCTATTTTGATCACTTTTATTGGAAGGTCACTAATGATGGGGTCATCTAAAAGTTCAGTAATCATAAGTTGTATTAATATGCTTATATTATTTTCTAGTCTTAACTGATTTTAGAATGGTGGTTTGCCTATTCTGTAACCAGTTGGACAATTGCAATTCTATAGAATCCAGTGCAAAAACACTGTTACCTAGAATATATTTCTGTAAACTTATGTTTCCTTGAGGTACTAGTGCAAATGACCGAGTTTGTGTTGTTGAGGCGGTAGCCTGCTCTCTGCTCATATGGATTTTGACTTAATTTAAAGAGCAAACTTTCCTTGCTAGTAAATGTTGTTTTTTTCTTAATGTTAGAACAAACTGAAACACATTGGTTTGTACAGTTATTGTATAACTTACCGCTATTTGATACAAAATACATCAAACAAAAATCAGATTTAATAAATTTACTAAAGAACTTGGAAAGTTTGCCTCTTAATTTGCAAATACATGTATGAAAATGTTATATCTGAAATTTTGTACAGACTACATCATAATTTGTATTTTTTACATTTGATTTTGTTAAATGTTACAATGAAATAAAATATTACCAAAAAATTAGCTTTATATTGTGAAATTGAAAAAAAATCCAATGGTTATTACAAGCCAGTACAGCATTGTTAAACTATAGATCAACTATACTTTATATAACAACTGATATCCATATTCATTTAGGTCAAAACTATGCCGTCATCACAATGAAATGATATATGGCGCACAATATGATATTGGTCATTGAAAATGATTCAATCACAGCTATATGCTTTGACTGATAGACCGGTTACCATTGTCTAATTATTAACAACTATGACAGGGAAACAATGTAATCTTTCTAAGCAATAAGGTCATAACAGTACAAAAAGAATGGCGTTTTCTTTGATATAGACTGTTTAAGTAACCCAAAGAAAATTCAACCTGATATTCAAGGTGTAGTATTTGGTGTAGAATCCCAGAGACAGCAGGGCCTGATTAGCTCAGTCGTTAGCGCGTCTGACTATCAATCCAAGGGTCATGAGTTTGAATCCCTGCCCAGTCTGAATCCATGTGATGGTTGATATATGACATTTCTCACTGCTGATTCAAGTGGGAAAGGTATAAGCTACTTGTGGAGATGGGGTGTGCTCGAGTACTAGTTAAACTTCCATGATCCCAAGAAACTCGTTACGTTAACTAGACATAGAAATATCCATGTAACAAGACAAATATACAGCAAGTCTTGGACTAATTATAACCTTTTATAAGGCTTCAACAATATCATAGACTAGATTTTCATGCCTATAAATGAATTTATGCATTTATCATTATAAAAACAAATATTTACTACAGTACCTTTCATCGTCGTCTTTGGCAGCAGTATGAACCATTGAAGCATCTTTGTTGCTAAAGCAGGCAGCTTTTCCACTTTCACACAATTGGGTAACCCGGTCTTCCCTTAACGTAATAATAAGAGGAAAAATACAAAGAAATAACAAAGTTAAAGCTGGAAAATCAAACTTTTCCTCCCGAGCTCGTAGGCAAAACCGGTACTGTATTATGTACATTGTATAGAATTTGACACTTATTTGATTTGAACTTCAATCAAAACATGTATTTAAACATGATTTGGCATTTGCAATATTCCAAATCGCCTTCAAATGGTTCAGCGTCCCTGTCAACATACGGCGCCATATTTGTTTACAAACATAAGGCGAAGACACCAACAACAATCCGAATGAAACCCCAAAAAAGTTCCTGTTGTGTTATTCGCCGGGGAAAACCTAATTACATTTCCGATTTGGTGGATCCTTGGACTACCTACGAGGTCTAATACCGAAGATGACGGAATTGGCCGAGTATATACGATTGCGTCAATTCCATGTCCTAAATACACACGCCCAGCATGAAGATACACTTATAACTTAGAGATATGCGCGTCTAAAGTGTCTAATTGCATAACCTCTTTATTTAAAACATCGGGTTTCTGAAGCCACGATTTTGTTTTTGTAAAACATTTACCATTTTCAACAAACCGCTTTCGGGTTTCCGATCAATCATCGGATATCATCGTGAAGACTCGTTCCCGATCTCGTTTCCGAGGGTTTGTTCGGGAAGTTTACGGAGTTCAATGTAAACATTGCGCAATACTTTATTGCAGGACGTATTAAAGTTTTGGCCACTATTCAATTACTGTTAATTTGATAACAAAGGTTATACGTCACTACATAAGCATTATTTTGTGCACACTGCATAAAGGAAAAGTCTGGATTAACAGCGTGTTTGTGTTACTTGTCAATATAATCCCTTTAATTAAAATATTTATAAATATTATATAAACCACTAAATGCTGCACCATGTGTATCGATACAACTGTTTACTACCAGCAAGATTGACCATGCTATATACAATATGTGGCAATTGGTTTTATTGCGATCCATCCACTGTTATCGAGAAAAACTAACGCGCTATTATTTAAAGATCACTTACCTGTCACATGTGAAGTTGTTCAAGACCAGCTATATACATTTTTTTTTCATTGATTGATCAATTTTGTTATTCATTTTGTTTTGCTGTTGTTGTATATTATAGGGTTAACAATGCCATGAAATTTTTCATCATTATTTATGTGTTTAAGTTATTGAAATTTTGATAACATAGTGACTGATAAGCCTTACTAGGCTGGGTATTTCTTTGTATGTACTAACGCTTTTTCAAATGTTGTAATTTTAAAATGTATTGTACCTGTCACTTTAATAAATAATATATATATATATATATATATAAAATGTATTACACTTTCCTCGTGGAAGCTTCTGCTCAGACTTAGTTATTTTTTGTACATACATGAGGCTCACTGACACTGTCACTACACTGACGACAAAAAAGGAACACCTCATTCTAACTCTTTGTACAATAATTTGTTCACCGTGATTCAGAATTAGAACAGAACAATTCCATTCGCAAATTTCATCGTTTAAGAGAGTTGATGGTTCATAAGACAGCATTTCATGGTCGAATTATGCTTCAAATATTGAATTTTAATATACTGTTCAGGGCAATTTCACTGACATAATCAGTAGCGCGTGTGGCCATCTCTACTGGCAACCACAGCAGCAAGACGTCGCCCCATGGAACCGCACCAGTTACGTAGCAAATATCGTGGGATTCTAGCCCATTCCTGGTGGAGCGCCGCTGTCAGTTCCTGGACGTTGGCAGGCTTCGGTTGACGTTGACGTAACCACCGTCCAAGGTAATCCAAGGCGTGTACGCCGGCCATGGCAAGACGTCAATGTTGCGAGTCTGTAAAAGGTTCCTAGTGATGCAACGTGAGATGGCGCGTTGTCATGCTGGAAGACCAGGCCTTGACGTTGGCGGAACATAGGTAAAACCACGAGTTGGGACTTAAACCCATGGTTGATGGCTGCCCAGACCATAACTCCACCCCCACCGTAAGGGTTGTGTTGTTGAACGCAATTGTTAGCGTAACGTTCATGACGTCGTCTGTTTACACGGATACGTCCGTCGGCGTTCGACAAGTTGAAACGTGACTCATCACTAAACACTACGTTCTGCCAACGCTGACCTCGATGGTTGCGGGCCCAAATAAGACGTTGGTGCATTGACGTCGCATAAGAACTACACCGTGGTAGGGCCTGAGGCAGCTTATATCCCGTTCTCTAAGCCTATTTCTGACTGTATGTCGACTTACAGGGCGTTCACGGTTACCTACCACTAACCGTGACGTGGATTCAGCCGTCAGAAATCTGTCACGCATATAGCGTTAACGTATGTAATAATCCTGCCGTACTGACGTTACACGCGGTCTACCTGAACGTTGCATATAGACAAAACGTTCCCGTGTCTCTGACACGACGAACGAGATGCAATATTGTCGAACGAGAGACGTTAAAACGTGTAGAAACTTGTTCTTGCGTTTTCCCACATCCAAGCATGGCCAAAACACATGTACCTGTCTAAAATTTACTCGATAAAACCACATGATTGACACGAACGGGCTGCACGATGAAATCACGAGCAGGTACATGAATTGAACAATGAGCTGAATAAAATCGTACGAGTTACGGTTGGTTGGGTTTGTCGGTCAGAGTACATGGACATTTCCTCCAAAATTTAAACTACATGTATGTAACGAAATTAACGCCAATTTCGATAAGGCGTTTCTTTATCTCGTCAGTGTATATTATAGACAGGTCTCTAAAAAACACAAAAAAAACTAACTCAACACACTTATATTTTCTACAGTATAATCATACAAACAATGAATGAATGAATGAATGAAAGAATGAATGAATAGGGTTTTACGGCGTATCAACATATTATAGGTTATTCGACGCCAACAGGAAAGAAGATTCCAGGTTCACTCTACATGTACAAAAACAACAAATTAACATACAGATTTAAAAAAAAATACACCAAAAAATGAATATGCAGGATGAACCTAGAACCTTGATACCTGCAGAACTGCAGTCCGATACTTCCTACGCGGTGACGTACATAGAACTGGTATGTGTTGTTCTAGTCCTACGTCTATTTACCACTACACTCTCTCGACATCATTATACCTTTGGAAAATGCAAGAGTTTATCCGAATTTCATAATACTTAGCAGAGTAAGACAGATATAAATCCTAGGATGTCTGTTGTTCCCCCTTATTATGATTTAAGCATAGAAGTGCATGTAGTTGTCTGCTGAGTGCAGAGTGTACTATTTGCGTTTGTTTAACAGCATTCAGTATAATTTGCTTTGGATTTGTGCATAGCGTTTTGTCTTTATTTCAATATTATTTTTATAATACGGTGATATCAAATACTCAAAATCGATTTGTGACAAATGGAATGTAAAATATATTGCATTGGAAAATATTTAAAACAAAATAATGCTTAACTAGTTTAGGCTGACGAATTGGGAAATTACAAATGTGTCATTTCGGAAGCAGAATGAAATTAGTAATATAGAATAGAGTTGTTTATTTCCCAAGTGTACAGGACTTGTAAAATTATGGCTATGTATTTTACAATTTAACCTTGAAAATAGACTTTCGAAGTAAATAACTATTTGTATTTAATTAAGATCCATTCGATAGAGACATGCGTACGAGTAAATTCCATGGGGATATGTATACAAGTCCATTTCACGGAGACATATGTACGAGTACATTTCATGGGGACATGTGTACGAGTACATTTCATGAGGACATGTGTACGAGTACATTTCATGGGGACATGTGTACGAGTACATTTCATGGGGACATATGTACGAGTACATTTCATGGGGACATGTGTACGAGTACATTACCTGGGGACATGTGAACGAGTACATTTCATGGGGACGTGTACGAGTACATTTCATGGGGACATGTGTACGAGAACATTTCATGAGGACATATGTACGATTACATTTCATGGGGACATGTGTACGAGTACATTACCTCGGGACATGTGAACGAGTACATTTCATGGGGACATGTGTACGAGTACATTTCACGGAGACATATGTACGAGTACATTTCATGGGGACATATGTACGAGTACATTTCATGGGGACATGTGAACGAGTACATTTCATTGGGACGTGTACGAGTACATTCCATGGAGACATGTGTATGAGTTCATTTCATGGGGATGTGTGTACAAGTCCATTCCACGGAGAAATATGTAATATATATTTCATGGGGACATGTGTACGAGTACTTGCCATAGGGACATGCGTACGAGTACATTTCATGGGGACTGTAGCAAAATGACCAAGGGTCGACAACTCACAAGGGTAGAATACAATCATACACAAAGTAAAATTTATTATTTTAAATGAATAAAATTACGAATATACAAGCAGCGGTGGCTATATAACTGGTTTGTCCTCCCTAGAACTCTATACCGAGTAAATGGCTTAACGTCGTCCCGTACCGACTATCGATCGTATTCCGACGTCAGGATTGTCAAGTCGTCCATATGACGAATATGTGGGTTGCTGTCCTATGACTGTACTGCCACCAACTGACTTGCTGTCACGTCTATACGTCGTTATTGACGAAGCGGAAACATTTATCGCTTACGTCTAAAAACGGCTACAATATATATATATATATATATATATAAACTCAGATTTACTAGTTACTCAAATATGTAATGAAATTGCGTCTATTATTTACCATCTATCCATTTCATGGTATTTTTATCAATATATGATAACAGTGCATTCATTTCTAACCATCTAATAGTTTCATGGTAGATTTATCAACATATTATAACAGTTCATTCAATTTTTACCATCTAACAGTTTCATGATATATTTATCAATATATGACAACATCAACTCTTACTATTTGCAGTTTCATAGCAGTTTTAAACAACATCTCATATAACGACCCTCCGTCAATCTCAACATAGCAATTATATCTCTACATAACTTCTCATCATAATATTAACAATTACAGACCAATTATGTATCTATTCACTTTGTGAATATCAGAATAAGCTTCAACAAAATTTAATTATACATATCAATCAATTCTTACACGGTGAATCTCAATACTTCATCGTAAACACAGTATCAACAGCTCAAAATACGTTCTCAGATTCCTCAGCCTAAATTTAACAAAACGCTTCCCAATACTGTAGATGTGTATTAAATTTCATACATTACCGTCGGCCTGGATATGAACAATATAAACAACTTTACTTAGATCTGAATATGTCAAAATATATATATATATCAAAAGTTTAAATATAACTTAATATAAAATTTAGATACCCATATAGCGTTATGTACTGGAACGGTAACAAACTCAATCTTTCTTGTCACAACTACACCTAAAGATGATTCTGCTAACTGGACATTGTTCTCATAACAGAGTCAGCTTTTATAGCAAAATCGTCCACATACCTTAGTGAATTTCGTGTAAATCATGAAACAACAAACCCTAAAACATCGTATGATGCAGATTTTACGCTATTAGGCCAATGTAAACCTATTTAGTTTTATGACAAATAAACCCGTTTAGTTATTCTAACTTTCGCAATACTTGATGGAATTTGATGAGCTAAACTTCAAAATGACTTATTCTTTAATGAAAGAATGAAAATGTAAACATATCGTAAAAACGTTGCCCCTATCGATCTATCAATATGTTTTAACAACTCCACGCTACCTGACCTAAATATAGCCTATATATCTACAATGGACACGTACTAGCTGACACTACTAAATTAGGCAACAACAAGCTAACTATTTTATTACAGAGACATGTGTACGAGTACATTCCATGGGGACGTATGTTCGAGTACATTCCATGGGGACATGTGTACGAGTGCATTCCATTGGGACATGTACGAGTGCATTCCATTGGGACATTTACGAGTACAAAGTTTCCTTACATTATATCTTGATTCATTATTATTTGCATTAACATGTTCAGGTCGTTGAGACATGGTAATTGATTCATATGTTACATCCAGGCCAAAACAGATTATATCATTGTTTAATGATAATACACTTTCCTTTCATCACTTTTCACAAAACAAATGAAAGTTTAGATTCAATTCACATTTAAGTTGTTATTCAGAGACAAATGAATGATAACTTAACTGCTATGCAGGATCATTTTGTGAATAGAACACGTGCATAAAGGAATAATCGTAGTCCTGTGCCATGTTCATATTGATTTAATCTTTCTCCATGTTCTGTTAAAGCCGATTAAATTGCATGATGTATAAATAAAATAACAGTCAGCTGATTTTTACAAATATGAAAAAGATGTTTAAAAGTTATAAAAATAATACATAAAACTGCATCTCAACTATCTCAAGCAACAGTCAAAATAACGTTTAAATGCATTTAAATAAAATTTGATATAAAACGATGTTTTGTATTTCATAAAAAAGGGCTTATGTTTGTTCAAAATGATATCGATTAAAATCATATCTTTAACAACATCAACCAAACATACAATCTAACCCAAAAATTGTGTTTTAAATATCGAATACGACAGACATTGACTGACACAGAATCAGTTATAGACCAAAACGAGCATGGTCAGATGAAAAAAAGAAAAACAACAGTACGTGTTTTATGAAGAGTAGATGCTGATTATTTAACTCCTGACAATCGTCAATGACAGATATAGATACAAGGGTAAATGAGAAGATAAGAACCGAAATAAATCAATTAAGAGCGTTTTCGGTACATGTAACATTCACATTACATTCCGCTCTGGTATCTTCTGTCTAAACACTTGATATGGGGAAGTTTATTTTCAAACAGCGGTGGTTCTACTCAGATTGAGTTTGAGGTATTTCTCTGTCAATATAATAGGACGTCGTTATGTGTTGGAAATGATGTTCATCTCCATCATGGCTCGTCTTCACTGTTCTGTCATATTTTGTACCAATAATAACGTCCATTTTTACTTCGAACAAAATCAATGACTACCGTTCTAAATTCTCATTTCCCATGAAAAAATTGAACGACTTTTTGACACAAAAAATACACAACACTCTCAATATTAGAATTGCCTCACACGGTTTATAGGCAAAGTGAACAGCCTTGTATTATATTCCCAGCATGGGAAATTAATGAAAGGCCAAAATAATCGTATTACGGTATTCACTAACGGGATCTTATTAAGGATGACATGTTAAAATTTGAAATGCTTTACACTTTATATGTTCCTTGCAGAGGGCTGAGCCATTTCTATTCCCACTGTGGCATAACGTAGCCGTACTACTGATAATGACGGGAAATTATTTAACGGAAGACAAATGTGGCGACGAACACGACAAAATAAATCAAAATCATGTACAAATGTGTTAATATCAATTACTATGTTTGCTACTGTGTATTGAATTAAGTTCATATGATAAAATAATAGTTCATAAAGGTAAAAGCGTGTACGGCACCGTATCTAGTCATATCGTCCGCCTGTTACTAGAAACTGACTTGATTTACACACCTCGTGTATATACGGTTTTTGTGATTTGACAGCTGTGTCGTCAAGATCACATGTACAGTCGTACTCAAAGTAGCCAATCAAACGTCCTCACGAATGGTTCGTGAGTACTTGTCAGAGAGATAAGGAAAGCTTGATTAAAGTGGGAGCTCCATTAATTAAAGTGACGATGAAATATTGTTAACGTTATATTGGAAGGGTAATGAATGGGAGATTTGTATAGACAGGCAGTTTCAGTTTTGTACACAGAGAGAGAGAGAGAGAGAGAGAGAGAGAGAGAGAGAGAGAGAGAGAGAGAGAGAGAGCACATGGAGATATAGTATCATACAGCGCTCTGGTCTGTTGCTAGCCACTTGCTATCTATTGCTAGAATAAAAATTACTATTTGTAAAACCACGTGTTTCTTTTTAAGTCTTGTCATTGTAGTGCACATGGCATTTTACATATATAAGCATTCAGCAATGTGTTATTTTTGTATGTTTGTTTGAACATTTAGCTTCACTTTTATGTCATCGAGGGTTAACAGATGATCAATTTACCTAACCACTATTTTCTTTCAGGAATCTTAGAAGATCAACCGAGCATATCCCATCTGCACAAGTATCTGAATATGTTCTCATTTGAATCAGCGGTAGAAGACAATGTGATACAACATCATACATCAATCTCCAATGAGTTGTGGCAAAATTTGATTTCATAACCCCTAAATCTAAGTTAAAATAACAAATAGCCATTTTTCCTTAAAAAAATATTCTAAATGCTAATACCAAGGGCAAATATTCGGACCATGTGATATTACTCAATCAAAAAGAATAGTTCAAATATAAAAACTATGGTCGCATACTAAGACCATGCATTTGGAAAGCAAGTTCCATTTACACTGGCGTAAAACTTTGCAAGGAGTTGCGTTCGCAAAGTTGTTGATCCAAACTATGCTTACAATAAAAGTCAAAATATCAAAGGGTCATTACTCCATCAGAACAAGTCAGTCGGAATCTTAATATCACAGGCACATATTCAGACCATGAACTTGCTCTAGAACAAGTTTCATTTGAATCGCGTTCGAACTTTGGGAGAAGTTGATGTAAAATCTAAGTTAATAAACCAAAGAGCCAAACTCCATTTACAATAATTCAATCGGAATGCCAAGATTACAAGCACAAGCACATGATCACACATAGTACATGCTTCATAACATAACGAATCGGGTTAAAATTAGAGTTGCGACGGTAAAATAATATATTATAAGGACATGCTAAAAATAATGTTGGATGCTACAGAATATTACGAACATGTACACGAAGAGCCAAACAAAATTGACAAATTAAAATACAATAATTTGATTCTGGAATTTAAATCGTACTTTACTAAGAACGAATTTTATTATTTAAATAACTATGAGGTTAAGCAGAGATACTTCTATGACCGACCTAACGTTTACAAGAATCGGAAAAATAGTTACTGCATGTTGTCATGTTTCTTACTTAATATCGCGGCCTATGGTCGTAAGGGCAATCTTGTCACGTACACAGATAAGGTAATCATCATGATAGCACGTATTTTTATAAATGCCATTCCCAAACAAACCACTGAATTTCAAAGATGTTTTCTAGCTTCCTCTGATGTCGAGTCCTTATACTCAAACATAAAACATAATCTAGTAAGTACTGCATTAATACATGGTTTGCAAAATACGAAATACCATCATAATTCACAACATAATTAATTCTAAAAGCTGCCTAATTTATTTTAGAAAAAGAATAACTCTCCTTTAATGACAAACATCATAACCAATTGAAAGGAACTGCCATCGGAACTAAATTTACTACTGTATACACAACTTTAGTCATTGGTTATCTCGAAAAAAATCTATATTAACGAGTGTAAACGCAATTTGATACAGAATTTGCAAACTATTTAATCGGAAACGGTTTTTTTTGTCTACGTTCCCAAAAGACACGATCTAACGAAACTGCATTCGTTGTTGAAATATTTACATTTTGATTTTAAATTTGTTCTGCAATGTGACGAAGACGAACTACTATTTAAAGACGTTATGGTAAAAAAGGTTGATGATAAAATTAAAACTTATGTATTTTATAAACCACCAGACAGTAAACAGTATTTATTATTCAACTATTATGTATGGCAAGACGACTATGTACAATCGTGTCAAATGATTCAGTACTGAAAGAAACGCATGGAAGAATGCATTCAAAGTGCCAAAAACTATCTAAATACTATAATATTTAATGGGATAAATAAGACTTTAAATTTGGACAATCAAACACTTCATCAGTTCAGATGACGTTGCGCCCATTGAAGTCATTATTTGATCATTGTATGGGTGTCATGCTCTGAATGGTTGGACGTTACGACTCAAACGAGTATAACTAGTATTTGTTTATTTGATATGTGTATTGAATGTTTAACTTCGTGTATAATCGTGTCTGATCATTCAAGTCATTTACTGAATCCAATAACCACCCAATGCCATTCATGATATGTCCAACCCATTCCATTAACTGTTTTATCGGAACTGAAACAAGAATGTCAAGAAACCATTTTAACAAGAATTTAGTTTTTTTTTCACAGTTTGATTTATACAAGTAAATTCTGCTTTGCAAGCTTTGATCGTTTTTATTACTCATCACACATAGCACATATATATCTCTGTGAAAAAAATTCTCTCAATTGACATAACTCAGGGTATTGTGAGAATTATCTAATCTTTAAAAGAAGAAGAATATTTCTACTGAGAATCATTCGGAGATCTTCTAACGAAGCAACCATTGATGCCATGTATAACATGTAGTATGCAGATCATGGCGTTGACATCATTGAATACCCAATACAATTCAGAAATTTGAGATATTCTTCTACCAATAAAACGTGGATTTTATGTATTGCTTTTTTTTGTAAACCACATCAAAAGTAAATTTTATAATGATATATTCCTTCACAAATAAAATACAATACTGGATGCTGCAAACTATTAAAACTGGTGTTGTATATATTACAAAATAAGTCTTGAAAGTTTCCGTAATTATTAATTCTATCGGTATGGTTACAAACAAACCCTATATACATTTGATATATGTTTGCTCGTACTTTTATGACTACATAAGATAAAATTGACGCTGGTATATATTACAAAATAAAACGGACAGTTTCTTGATATATGTTTTTACATCTAATCATTCAAACAAATGTGATAAACATTCATTATTGTTGTTTCTCACTTAATTGTTTTAGTTTTCATGAACATATTTAAGTACTGCCAAAAGGATGGAGTGGTCAATATAGATGTAAAATGAAACAAGATGTGTTTCAAAGTGATAGTCATTGAAATTAGTTTTTTCAAAGTTTGAGTTAAAAGCTACAATAAATGTACCATCACTGCATAAATATAATCAATATCTAAAACAACAGAAGAATAAGACCAACACCTATACAAGTGACACGGCGTTCACCGCCTTTGTATTTAACAAGTCTGCTGCTGAAAATATATCTAATTAAATGTTTTGTTTCATTATATTTTAAATTATAATATATAAAAAAAAACATACATAGATACAAAAATAGGCGCATGAACTGTATATTCATAAATATGTTAAATGATGTATTCAAATGTACAATTCGTAGTGAAATACGAAATCTTTACATAACAAAAATATTGTGATCATTAAGGATCCCAATAAAGCTGGTTCATTTCGGTAACATGCCTAAAATTACTCAATTGATATTCGATTTGAACAGTTCAATTTGCAGATTTTTAATGCATCTCATTGCTGTATTATCAAACCCGTGCACGTCTTCTCGCCAATCGTTGTAGAATTGTCCTTTTCCAAAGTGTCATTTTGTTTAATGATGTTTTATCAACCTTAATACATTCGTTCCTCTTTGGAACGTCTTTCGATATTGGTTAAGTATATATCACAAGATGCCGTCTGAGTTGACATTTTAATTATTGAAGACATATTGCTCAGGAATAAACATGCAATATGCATGCAAATTTCTCGTAATATCAACATCTGCATTTCTGTGAGAGCGGATTTTATAATTAATGTTTGTGGCAGCTAACATATTATATATATCTGCATTTTCCTATTCACATGGGTTTACTTCAAATGAATATGGATAATAGGATCGACTTAAAATCACCAGACTTTATTGAGATAATCCATAAAGTTATACTTATTTATGGTGTTATATTTTAAGATACTTTTTAAAAAAGCAAGTATAAATAATTTATAGGTTTACAGTTTCATCAGGTGTATGAAGGAATTTGTTTTACACTAAAACTTTGATGACTCAAATTCGACGGTACTGGACAAAACAATTTAAGTGAAGAGTTGTTCTAGTCAAATATTGTCCAATACCAAACCATGCACACGTACATACAATGAAAAATGAATTCGGCCGCGACCAGGGATGTTGGTAGAGCTTTGTATTTTGTTCCAGCCATCCGTGTTCGAGCCAACGAAGTTCTACTGTTATTGCAAATAATAACGTTTTATGACAACACATTGACTGAAAAAAATGGCATTCATTTATTCGAAAAACAACACTTTGACTGAAAGGGAAACAAAGACATATAATTTATTTTCTTTATTTCCAAATATATTTTACCTCGTACCTCGGGTTATGTATCCAAATACTACGTACATGACATATTTAAATAACAGACACTATACATATGTAACTATAGCTTGTTTTATGTAAGTACTATTGCAGTCTGTCTGAATGAATTATCACCTTCATATCTGGAACTACTGTCAGGAGATCCAGTAAAACCGAGTCGGCTATTTTTGTTTCTCTTGGTTACGTCAGTTACTGTGCCTTGTTAAGTTCTATGCTTGGTTACGTTCCATGTTTGGTTACGTTCTATGGTTGGTTATGTTCTCTGCTTGGTGATGTTCTCTGCTTGGTTACGTTTTATGATTGTTTCGTTCATTGGTTGGTTACGTTCTATTTTTGGTTAATTTCTCTGCTTGGTTTTGTTGTTCTATGCTTGGTTACGTTCTATGCTTGGTTTCGTGTAATCGTATAATTTCGGTTTCTGCTAAGTTATGCCCTATGTTTGGTTTCTTTCTCTGCTTGGTTACGTTTTATGCTTCTTACTTTCTATGTTTGGTTTCAATCTCTGCTTGGTTACGTTCTATGTTTGGCTACGTTCTCTTCTTGGTAACGTTCTATGCTTGGTTACGTTCTATGTTTGGCAACGTTCTCTGCTTGGTTTCTTTATCTGCTTGCTTACGTTTTCTGCTTTGTTACGTTCTATGTTTGGTTACGGTCTATGCTTGATAACGTTCTATGTTTGGTTACGTTCTATGCTTGGTTACGTTTAATATATAGTTTCGTTCTCTGCTTGGTTATTTTTTCTATGTTTGGTTTTGTTCTTGCTTGATTACGTTTTATGCTTGTGACGTTCTATGTTTGGTTTCGCTCTATGCTTGCTAACGTTCTATGTTTGGCTACGTTCTCTGCTTCTTTACATTCTATGTTTGGCTATGTTCTCTGCTTGGTTGCGGTCTCTGCTTGGTAACATTCTATATTTGGTTTCGTTATATGATTGGTTACGCTCTATGAATGGTTACATTCTAATTTTGGCTCTCTGCTTAGTTATGTTGTTCTTTGTTTGGTTGCGTTCTATGCTTGGTAACATTTAATATGTGTATATGTCTATGTTTGGTTACGTTCTATGTTTGGTTAAGCTTTCTGCTTGGTTATGTCTATGCTTGGTTACGTTCTATGTTAGGTTAAGTTCTATGCTTTGTTACGTTGTATGCTTGGTTTCGTTCTATGTTTAGTTATATCTTTGGTTTTCAATCACAATAGTGCTGTTATGCTAAAACTCGATATTTTAAAGGTAAATTTCAATGTATACCGTAAACAAAACCACTTACCAAATTGTTGTCACCATGTCATAGACACAATACAAACGGTAATTGATAAAACATAGTCTAGTAACTTGAACAGATACAACTGGTGAATTTTAATGGACGATTCCTCTTTTTAGGCGTAGTATTAACGTTTTTATGAGGTCATAATTCACGTTTTAGTGGAGTCATATTTCAATTTAGCATAGAATAAAAAAACATGGGGGTCATAATCATGCTTTCAACAAACCAGTATGTGTATATTTGAAGTCGAAAACAGGGGACTGATACCCTCTTCTCTTCCAATATATCCATTTTATAGGTATACAAATGTAAACAAGATAACAACATATATCATGGTTTGCAATTATTTTATTTCAAACCAATGGGACTTTTCCCCTCTTTCAAGTAATAAATACATATCGTAATCAAAAGCAGTAAATACGTTCTTCATGCTGTACAATAAAGCCAACAGGGGACTGGTCTATTTTATTAGTGTGGTTAATTTTATCTAAATGCTGCTAGTTATATTTGTACATTCATGTCATATACACTTAAGACGGTCTTTTCTATTTTAAACTAAGAAAAAAATAACAACGATCATTTATTCTGGCATAACTATAGCTCTATATTCACTATATTGAATAATCCTGATTTTGTAATTATTGCTGATATGGCTATCATGAATAATTTACGAAGACAAAAGACACAAATATGGAAACGACTTAAAGTTAAATCCAATAAATATCAAATATACGATTTCAGAGTTGGAACACACAGTGAAATCAATTCTATAAATACTTATTACGTATATATGAATATCGATCTTCCAACATTGTTTTGTTCTTAACTGACGTTGACATGCATCAGGATTTACGAATATATAGAAATTCGCCAATATCAAAGTTAGAATATCAATCCAGGGGTTGTGAGTTCGAATCTCCGCCCAGAAACAGTCTACGTGATGATATATATACGACATTGAGGCTCATTATCATTCATTTCTCACCGCTGATTCAAGTGAGAAAGTTATCAGATACTTGAGAAGATGTGGTGTACAGGTAAACCTTTTAAGATCCCAGAAAACAGTGGTTAGGTTAACTGATCGTCTGTTAACCCTCGACGGCTTAAACATAGGGTAAATATTCAATTAATCAATCAGTTAGACTAATAATGTTGCAGCAATATTATGCACGTTAATAAAACTATGTCCATTCTATTTATGTGTGTATTTCTCCAGTTACTCCAGAAAATGATTAGAATATGATTGCTACTGAGATTTATAAAACCCAGGGCTGCGTTTCACATTGTAACTTACGATAAAAATCGACAAATTGACAAATTCTCCGTTTTGTGTTCAAATTTTGATCGACATTTAAAATGATTGTATTTTCAGAAAATAATAAACTTTCTGCATCATTTGGGCTAATTTGGCTTCATTTAGAGGAAAATTAAAACTATTATGAATAATTGTTTGTTTACGTTTACGACGATTTTTGTCGTAAGTTTCTTTGTGAAACGCACGCCAGGTTTAGTACGAAAATAACCATAACATGAAAAAGATGATTTAAGAGCCATGCACATGCAATTTGATCAAATTTAAAAATGAATTTAAGATGAATTTTAATCAATTGTCATAACGGCGACCATATTTAATTTGGGACAAAACCAAATATCTGAAAGTTCAAATCTTAAAAAAGTTTGTGACCAAAACTCTGAAAACATTGGTACTGTGGCAGAAAAGACATTTACAGAAGTGATAAAAGACGGGAAACGACGACTGTCAAACTTCACGCAGAAATATAATGGACGCTAATCTTTGCTCAACTAAGATAAGATAAAAACAACGAATGTACCCATGTTGAGTCCTCCTATGATATCATTAACTCTACAGTGCCATATTAGCTGAATCAATATCAAACAGAATTCGCTGACTTGGATTTAGGGCAATTCAATCCAGAAAGACTGCACTATATGATAGTAATAGCCATCTATGTATAAAGGGAAACAACTGTAGTTCGGTAATGATAGTTTATTCTGGTAGAGTACTTTTCCAAACACGGATCACATACAGACAAAGTGTCATAATATACGTTATATTAAAGTACGGACATTGTTTTTTTTTTAAGATCGAATAACGTTTATAAATAATTCGTCAGAACTATTATATTACTATTGTTATCAATTTAAAGGTTTGTTGTGAAATGCAGATTAATAACTAATCAATACGATAGAGTTTAGTATTAAATTCTCGTTCGTTCTAATTGGGCAATCGGCGATATAATTCTATAATGTTCATCAAGGAAGTCAATTTTATGAAATCTTCACGATTATTAGATTGTCAGATACACCAAGTTTTTGACTCTCGCTCATCAAGAAGGTCATCAACGAGTCTTGTGAAGATATGTGCACACGTTCAGTGCATTGGCTGGGCAGCGATTTGTACGAAATGTAGTGAAAAGATGGCTTCCCTTCCCGGTCCAAATGCCACCCCTTGACAAATAATTGGGTTTCATCGCACAAATTAGGTCTCTTGTAGTGACAATTTCCATTTCAGAACCACAAAGTTTTTAACTCTAGATCACCTACAAGTCCGTCAACGAGTCTTGTGAAGACATGTGCACACGTTCAGTGCATTGGCTGGGCAGCGATTTTGACGAAATGTAGTGAAAAGATTACTTCTCTTCCCGGCCCAAATGCCGCCCCTTGGTAAATTTTTTGGATTCATTGCACAACTAAGGTATCTTGTAGAGACCATTTACAACTCAGAAACACCAAGTATTCAGCTCTAGCTCATCAAAAAGGCCACCAACGAGTTTTGTGGAAAGATGGCTTCCCTTCCCGGTCCAAATGCCACACCTTGACAAATAATTGGGTTCCATTGCACAACTCAGGTATCTAGTAGAGACGATTTCGAGCTCAGAAACACCAAGATTTTGACTCTTGCTCATCTAGAAGCCAATCAACGAGTTTTGTGAAGATATGTGCACACGTTTAGTTCATTTGCTGGGCAGCAATTTTGACGAAATGTAGTGAAAAGATGGTTCCCTTCCCGGCCGAAATGCCAACTCTTGACAAATAATTGGGTTCCATTGCAAAACTCAGGTATCTATTACAGACGATTTCAAGCTAAGAAACACCAAGATTTTGACTCTCGCTCATCTAGAAGCCAATCAACGAGTTTGTGAAGAAATGTGCGCACGTTTAGTGCATTTGCTGGGCAGCGATTTTGACGAAATGTAGTGAAAAGATGGCTTCCCTTCCCGGCCCAAATGCCAACTCTTGACAAATAATTGGGTTCCATTGCACAACTCAGGTATCTAGTACAGACGATTTCGATCTCAGAACTTTCGAGCTCAGAAACACCAAGATTTTGATTCTCGCTCATCTAGAAGCCAATCAACGAGTTTTGTGAAGATATGTGCACACGTTTAGTGCATTGGCTTGGCAGCGATTTTGACGAAATGTAGTGATAAGATGGCTTAAAAAAACTCAAGTATCTTGTAGAGGCCATTTTCAGCTCAGAAACACCAAGTTTTTAACTCTAGCTCATATATAAGGCCGTCAACGAGTCTTGTGAAGATGTGTAGACGTTCAGTGCATTGACTTGGCAGCGATTTTGACAAAATGTAGTGAAAAGATTACTTCTCTTCCCGGCCAAAATGCCGCCCCTTGGTAAATTGTTTGGATTCATTGCACAACTAAGGTATCTTGTAGAGACCATTTACAACTCAGAAACACCAAGTATTTAGCTCTAGCTCATCAAAAAGGCCACCAACGAGTTTTGTGAAGATCTGCACACGTTCAGTGCATTGGCTGGGCAGCGATTTTGACGAAATTTAGTGAAAAAAAAATTTTTTTACGGCCCAAAATGCCACCATTTGCCAAATATTTGGGTTTCTTTGCACATCTTTGGTATCTTGTTAATACCATTTCCAGCTCAGAAACACCAAATGTTAAACTCTAGCTCATCTGAAAGCCGTCAACGAGTCTTGTGAATATGACACTAGTTCAGTCCATTGGCTTGGTAGCGATTTGACGAAATGTAGTGAAAAGATGGCTTCTCTTCCTGGCCCAGATGCCACCCCCTTGGCATATACTTGTGTTTCATGTCACAATTTAGGTATCGTTTAGAGACCTTTGAGTAATGAGTAAATAATGATATGTAGTGATTGCTTTTGAGTTGTGATAGGTATTGAGTTGTGATAGGGAGTAAGTAATGATAGGTATTGAGTTGTTATAAATATTTAGTTGTGATAGGGAGTGAATCACAGATAGGTTGTGATAGATATTTAGTTGTGGTAGGGATTAAGTATTGATTTGTGGGTATAGATATTGAGTTAGGATATATATTGAGTTGTGATAGGGAGTAAGTCACTGATACGTAGTGATAGGTATTGAATTGGGATAGGGTGTAAGTAATTATATGTAGTGATAGGTATTAAGTTGGAATGATTATTGAGTGAAATTTGGTGATAGGGAGTGAGTAATCAAATGTAGGGATAGATATTTAGTTGTAACAGGCGACAGTATTGATATGTAGTGATAAGTTTTGAGTTGGGATAGATATTGAGTTGTGATGGGAGCAAGTTATGATATGTACTGATAGGTATTGAGTTGGGATAGGGAATAAATATGATTTGAAGTGGCAGCTATTGAGTTGCGATATGTATTGAGTTGGAATAGGGAGCAAGTAATGATATGTAGAGAAAGCTATTGAGTTGCGATAGAAATTTAGTTGTGGTAGCGAATAAATAATGATATGTAGTGATAGCTATTGAGTTGCGATAGGTATTGAGTTGGGATAGGCAGTAAGTAATAATATGAAGTTATAGGTATTGAGTTGGGATAAATATTGAGTTCTGATAGGCAGTGATTAATGATATGTAGTGATAGATATTGAGTTGTAAAAGGCAGTAAGTATTGATCTGT
Organism: Panopea generosa; assembly: GCA_029582155.1. Lineage (NCBI taxonomy): Eukaryota > Metazoa > Mollusca > Bivalvia > Adapedonta > Hiatellidae > Panopea > Panopea generosa. The sequence continues at coordinate 64,197,938 of CM055907.1, forward strand.
AGTGATAGGTTTTGATATGGGATAGGGAATAAATAATGATATGTAGTGATAGCTATTGAGCTGCGATAGGTATTGAGCTGGGATAAGGAGAAAGTAATGATATGTAGTGATTGCTATTGAGTTGTGATGGATATTGAGTTGTGATAGGGAGTAAGATATGTAATGAAAGTTGTGAAAGATAGTAAATATTTTAGTAGTTTAATAGTGTAAACAATATTTTATTCATATAAGTACATATGTTTAGCCTATATTTAATAAAGAAGCAATAAGGTGTACATTTAACACATTTTGTTGAAAGGATTCAGAAAAAAGGTTTAATGCGTTTGTAGTAACAGGTATTGAATATTGATATTTCTTGCATACCGGATAACGATATTTGCACTTTGACCAGGGTTAGATATTTCTATCCCACCCTAGTGCCCCAAGATAAAATTATTGCGCTGTGACTTTGGAACCATCTAAAGGACGTAATTCATAAAATATAGAACGTAATTCATAAAATATATGAAGTTTATTAAATGTCTTAAAAGCAATTGTTGTAAAATCTAAAATGATAAATTAAGTTAAAATAAATACATGTATTCAATGTGTTTGCTATACAAGAACAGGAATCATTCACGGCTTTTCGGTACGGATATAAAATTCCATCACTTTGGGATAACTGTTTTAATGGAATCTACAGAGCTTCATTCCTGCCAAAACAGTTACTAGTATCCCCCGGGATGAAATTTTCTATATGAACATCAAACCCATGTAAGATTTTTATGGAATTGAGTAATGACAATATTTATAGTTGAGTAGTGATAGATATTGAGTTGTAAATTGGAGTTAGTCACTGATATGTAGTGATAGGTAATTAGTTGGTATAGGCTGTAAGTAATGATATGTAGTGATATGTATTGAGTTGGGATAAATATTGAGTTGTAATACGGAGTGAGTAATGATATGTAGGGATATATATTGAGTTGTCAAAGGGAGTTAGTATTGATATGCAGATATAGGTTTTAAGTTGGGATAAATATTGAGTTCTGATGGCTGTAAGTAATGATATGTAGTGATAGGTATTGAGTTGGGATAAATATTGAGTTGTAATACGGAGTGAGTAATGATATGTAGGGATATATATTGAGTTGTCAAAGGGAGTAAGTATTGATATGCAGATATAGGTTTTAAGTTGGGATAAATATTGAGTTCTGATGGCAGTAAGTAATGACATGTAGTGATAGGTATTGAGTTGGGATAAATATTGAGTTGTAATACGGAGTGAGTAATGACATGTAGTGATAGGTATTGAGTTGGGATAAATATTGAGTTTTGATAGGGAGTAAGTAATGATATGTAGTGATAGGTGTTGAATTTGGATTGATATTGATTTGTGATAGGGAGTAAGTAATGCTATGTTGTGATAGGTATTGAGTTTGGATTGATTTTGAGTTGTGATAGGGATTGAGTCACTGATATGCAGGGATATATATTGAGATGTCATAGGGAGTAAGTATTGATATGTAGATATAGGTTTTGAGTTGGGGTAGATATTGAGTTGTGATGGCAGTAAGTAATGACATGTAGTGATAGGTATTGAGTTTGGATAGATTTTGAGTTGTGATAGGGATTGAGTCACTGATATGCAAGGATATATATTGAGATGTCATAGGGAGTAAATATTGATATGTAGATATAGGTTTTGAGTTGGGGTAGATATTGAGTTGTGATGGCAGTAAGTAATGACATGTAGTGATAGGTATTGAGTTGGGATAAATATTTAGTTGTTATAGGGAAAATGTAATGGTATGTAGTGAAAGGTGTTGAGTTTGGATTGATATTGAGTTGTGATAGGAAGTAAGTAATGATATGTTGTGATAGGTATTGAGTTGGGATAAATATTAAGTTGTGAAAGAGAGTGAGTCACTGATATGTAGGGATATATATTGAGTTGTCATAGGGAGTAAGTATTGATATGTAGATATGGTTTTGAAATGGGATATATATTGAGTTCTCATGGCAGTAATTAATGACATGTAGTGATAGGTATTGAGTTGGAATAAATATTGAGTTGTGATAGGGAGTAAGTAATGATATGTAGTGATAGGTATTGAGTTTGGATTGATATTGTGTTGTAATACGGAGTAATTAATGACATGTAGTGATAGGTATTGAGTTGGGATAAATATTGAGTTCTGATGGCAGTAAGTAACGATATATAGTGATAGGTATTGAGTTGGGATAAATATTGAGTTGTTATAGGGAGTAAGTAATGATATGAAGTGATAGGTATTGAGTTTGGATTGATATTGAGCTGTGATACGGAGTAAGTAATGAAATGTAGTGATAGGTATTGAGTTGAGATAGATATTGAGTTGTGATAGGGAGTGAGTCACTGATATGTAGTGGTAGATATTGAGTTGAGGCAGGAACTATGTATTGATATGTAGTAATAGGTTATGAGGTTGGATAGATATTGAGTTTGGATAGGGAGTAAGTAATGATATGTGGTGCTAGGTATTGAGTTCCGATAGTGAGTAAGTAATGATATGAATGATAAGTATTGAGTTGTGGTAGGAAGTATGTAATAATATGTAGTGATAGGTATTGAGGTTGGATAGTAATTAAGTTAGGATAAGGCGTAAGTAATGATATGTAGTGATAGGTAGTGAGTTGGGATAGATATTGAGTTGGGATATTGAGTAAGTAATGATACCTAATGATAGGTTTTGAGTTGGTAGAAATATTGAGTTGTGATAGGGATTGAGTCACTGATATTTAGTGATATATATTGAATTGTGATAGGGATTGAATGACTGATATGTAGTGATAGGTTTTGAGGTTGGATAGATATTGAGTTAGAATAGGGAGTTAGTAATAATATGTTGTGATTAGTATTGAGTTGTGATAGATATTGAATTGTGATAGTGAGTCAGTAATGATATGTAATGATAAGTTTTGAATTCGGAAAGATATTGAATTGTGATGGGAGTAAGTAATGATATGTAATGATAGGTATTGAGTTGGGATAGGGAGTAAGTAATTATATGAAGTTCTAGGTATTGAGCTGGGATAGGGAGTGAGTAATTATATGTAGTGCTGGGTATTGCGTTAGGATAGATATATAGTATTGAGTTGGGATTGATATTAAGTTGTAATAGAGAGTAATTAATGTATGTAGTGATAGATATTGAGCTGGGATAATGTGTTGGTAATGATATGTTGTGAAAGGTATTGTGTTGGGATAGATATTGAGTTGTGATAGGGAGTGAGTAATGATATGTAGGGATTGGCATTGAGTTGTGAAACTGAGTAAATATTGATTTGTAGTTTAGTGTAAACAATATTTTATTAACATAAGTACATATATTTGGCATATATTGATCAATGATGCAATAAATTCATACATTTAACATATTTTGTGGAAATGATTCAGAAGCTTGTGTAGTGAAAGGTATTGAATATTGATACTTCTTGCATACCGGATAAGGATATTTGCATTTTTACCAGGGTTAGATATTTCTATCTCATTCTAGTGCCCCGAGATAAAATTCGAGCGCTGTGACTTTCGAACCATCCAAAGGACGTAATGTATAAAATATATGACGTTTACCTTTTAAATAAATGTCTTTAAAGCGATTGTTGTAAAATCTATAATGATAAATTAATTAATGTGTTTGGTATGCAAGAAAAGGAATTATTCATGGCTTTTCGGTACGGATATAAAATTCGGTCCCTTGGGATAACTGTTTGTACTGGAATCTGCAGAGCTTCATTCCCGCCAAAACAGTTATCCCTCTTAACGGAATTTTCTATATGAACTTCAAACCTTTGTAAAATATTGAGTAGTGATGGTATTTATAGTTGAGTTGTGATACATATTAAGTTGTGATAGTGAGTAAGTATTGCTATGTAGGAATAGATATTGAGTTGGGATAGTGAGTGAGTAATGATATGTAAGGAAAGGCATTGTGCTGTGATAGGTAGTGAATAATTAAATGTAAGAATAGGCTCTGAGTTGTGATTGGGAGTGAGTAATTATATGTAGGGATTGGTATTGAGTTGTGATAGGGAGTGAGTAATGAATTGTATTGAGCTGTAATAGGGAGTAATGATATGTAAGGATAGTTATTGAGTTGTGATAGGGAGGGAGTTACGATATGTAAGGATAGATATTGAATATCGATGTGTATTGAGGAAGGATAGTATTTATAGTTGAGTAGTGATAGGTATTGAGCTATGATAGAGGGTGAGTAATGATACGTAGGGATATGTATTGAGTAGGGATTGGTATTGATTAGGGATATGTATTGAGTAGTGATGCAATTTATAATTGAGTAGGATAGGTATTGAGTTGTGATAGGGAGTGAGTATTGATAGGTAATGATTGTCTCTTGAATGCTCATAAACCTTTTTTTCTTAGATGTTGTCTTCTTATGATGCATAGTGATTTTGAGTATATTTGTATTCATTTAGTGATACCCTACATTATTTTATAATATATGTTCATTCATTGATGATATTCATTATTTCTCTTCAAAACTAAACCATCAGCGGTAACTGCTGCTACATCAAGTATATAACAGCACATTGACAAACTTAATCATTTATGCGTGTACAATGTTTTATATTTTCCATAAAATATTTACAGATGTGCTGCAGTGAAAATATGTGATACATGATTGTTTTATAATGTCAGTAATAGTTAAAAAAACACATAGAAACAAAGTCATTTCTGTAATTTGATCGGAATTATAGTATAATTGCTATTTTGATAGATGTTGCAAATATTTAAGTCCATTTTCTTAGTACAGATAATAAAACTTCTGTGGTGTAACTGGAAAACACATCCACTGTTTCAATAGAGGTTCCAGGTTCGAATCCTGGTAGAATTAAGCTTTGAAAAAAATGTCTTAAATATTATTGGCAAAAAACATCATACAAAAGTTTAAATATTAAAAAATGTTATTGAAATTCATATTAATTTGATGACTTTTTAACACAGTTCATCGCATACATAGCGGTAAAGCACTAAAGGTGATGAACCTTTTAACTGTTAATATAAGAAAGCTTGAAGTAAATCCTAAGACATCGCTCCAGTTATCTGATGCATTTGTTAGTTCTATTCTTAATTATGCAAGAGAGGTATGGGGATTTATTTTATCAAAAGCAATTCTGGTATTTAAAGTGAACTAGGACATTTTCCAATGTTTATTTCTCGATACTTTAAAATTGTAATGTAGTGGTTTAGATTATCAACAACTCATATTGTTTTACGCAGTGTTTATAAGAACTTATTAGCTGACATTTGAAAAAGGGCTAATCAACTGGGTCTAAAAGGTTAAGTCCATCCTAAATAATCATGGTTTAATGTATGTATCGGATAATCCAACCAATGTAAATAATACATATGTTCTTTCGATTTTTCATGAAAGAAAGATTGATAGTTTTATTCAAACTTTGATGGCAGATGTGGAGTTGAATAGAGTATAGAACCTGTTGTGAAGTAATATAAAACTAGCATATGGTTATGAAAAATATTTAGATTTGTTATGTACTAACACACTTTTCAGTGTTTTTTTACTAAATTAAGGCTATCTTCACATCCATTAAGAATTAAGACAGTTCAGTTTAAACATATTTTATTGCCATATAAACACATATTACAATATTTATCATGCATATAAGTCAAATACAATATATGGCAAAAGGGTTTGGCCACAAGTTCTCTCAACATTAGATACGGACATTCCCTTTCAACTATATTTTGTAATTTTAACGATGGTTAAGGTATATTATATTCCTGGCAGGTAAATATGAAGCCAGGGTAACAGGGTGATATGGGGTAGCAAGACTGTGCCAGATATGTAATAATAATGGTATTGAATATGAGTTTCACTTTGTTTTGATATGTTCTAACTAAAATGAAATTAGAAATAAGTATATTAGGAATTTATTACATAATACCAAATATGTTTAAGTTGATACATTACTGCAATCTACAAATAAAAGAGAGCTTTCCGAAGTTTTTGTAATAAAGCGATAAATTCCAAATATTATTTCTTAAAATTTGCATTGTTATGTTCATTCTCATGATTTTGTTGATGACACAAATATTTATATTTTTTATGAAATGATTCTAACATGTTTTATTACAGAGATGTATTTAAAGTAAACGGCATACCTGTCATTTGTAATTAATATTTGATGTTTATATTTGTGCTTATTCAGGTTTAAGTTAATTATCCAACTATATCAATGAAGCTTGTTTTTAAATGGGAACATAACAAACAAACAAATACATGTACCATGCTATGTGAATATGTCATTTTAGTCATAAAATTATTACATTATAATACATAAACTGAATAGATTATAATGTAAGTATTCGCCCTGACGAACACCGAATTCAAAGCTATTTGATCCAATTGAGCTTTCAATGTTAACAGTTTCTGTACATTTCACAGAATTATACATTGATTTTATTCCATTACAAATTTAACCCCTAATTCCATTTTTTACTAGTTTAAACCAAATATTTTTGATGAACTAAGTAATCAAATGCCTTAGAAACATATATGAAAGCACAGTACAACTTTTCTTTCCTATTGAAAAAAAAGTGAATAAGCCCATGTAAAAGAAAACAATTTGGTCGCATGTACCAATTTTAGCCCTTAAACCAGCCTGGGCTTTGACATACACATACTTTTCTATGCCCATTCAGTTAATCTGTTATCTATTAAAGAAGCAAAGAGCACATAAACACTTACATAATTGAAGAGTATTTAGTCAACAGTATGTTAAATTGATTTTATATCTGATACACAAACTAATTCATTTAAATTATTTTTTTATGTTTTAAATTTACATGTATCACAATTTCATAAATAGTGTCAAAGTAAAGAGATTAATATATTATGTCAAAGTTAAAAGAAGATAAGTCTCAATTCGTACACTTAACAATTTATTTATCACTGCAATTTTTAAGTTAGATATTCAAATAGGCAGAGCTTCCTTAAAACTTTTCAGAAAATATCAAACACGAAAGGTGAACCCATCTTTACTCGTTACCATCAGACTGCCGTGAACCGATCGCCGTTTTCTTTTATACAGAATCTCGGCCACTTATCTGTCGAAAGTCCACATTTCACGGATACACGCACTACCACCTTGAACCTGCTTACATAAAGATATTATTTTTAGTATTGAAACAATACTACGATTGATAACAGGAATCCTTAGTGTCAATAATTAGAGGTCTGTGGGATCAGTCAAATGTCCCCTCTTAATAAACATATAACCTCCATTGTTTTAACAAGAGTATCGTGCTTCGTATAAGGATAACAAGGTTCAATCATCAGCTTGCAAACCGAGTCTGAACTCAATGTATGGTCAGCAGTTTTGATAAGATTTCAAGTCATGTTTGACCACCTTAATTGTGACACACTTTATCATCTAATTTTACCCCCAGATACAAAGTATATGGGGGCTTTATAGGAGTCACGCTCGTCGGTTGGTCTGTCGGTCCGTCTGTGGACAATGTATTGATCCCTATATCTAAGAACCATTGGCCGACATCAAGTTTCAATGGAACTTCACAAGGGGTACTGGTACCAAGCCTAGTTGTGCATAGTATCGGCAAGTTGTGCGATAATAATTTTTCTATGAGTTATTTTTTCATACACACTGTTTGTGATCGCTATTTCTCAGCAACAATTGGCTGGAATTAAATGAAACTTCACAAAAGTGATTAGTTCCAAGCCTAGTTGTGAACATCATTGATATGTTGCGCACGAATATTTTTTTCAATAAGTTATGGCCCTTTGAAGTTTTAAGACATTTATTTATGGTCGCTTTTTATTGGCAACCATTGGCAGGAGTTCAAAATCACAACCAAGCCTAGTTGTTCATAACGTGGCATGTTGCGTCTAAATAATTGTTCAATGAGATATGACACTAAGCATTTTTCAGACGGTTTTTTTTTGTTGTTACTGTTTGCAACCATTGGCTGGAAATCAATGGCATCAATGAAACTTCACAAAAGTAATTGGTTAATCCAATTGGTTCACTGTGGCAAAGCAGGCAGCAAAAGGTTGCAATAACTGTGCCAGGGCATCATCTGGGGCTGTTCATCACAGTCAGTGATATTTTAGTTATATAATCTAGTATATAGTAAACCAATGTTAAACCATACAGCAGGTATATATACTAGTGTTATGGTACATGTAACTGTTACAAATATTAAATGACCGGTTACAGTTTATTATACCCCCGCCAAAGGAGAAGTGGGATATGGTAATTGTCTCTGTCCGTCCATGTGTGCGTGCGTACGTGCATCCGCCGTCTGTAACATTTTTGTCCGGAGCATAACTTCAAAATTACTCAATTGATTTTGTTCAATCTTCACACAATGACAGAGAACATTGAGAGGAAGTAAAGTGTACAAGAACCATAACTCATCCTTGCTTACTTTTATAATTATCTTCTTTTATTAATTTACACTTTTATCTTGAGCATACCTCCAAAACTATTGAAATAACCATAATTTCAACTTGCTTACATTTTTAATTATCTCCTTGATTAAATTTACTTAGCCTGGGCATAACTCTAAAATTGCTAAAAGCAATTTCTTTAAATTGCACACAAAGACAGAGGACATTAAGGGGAATTGCAGTTGCTTAGAACCATAACTCCACCTTGCCTAATTTTTAAATTATCCCAATGTATCACTTTTAGTATACTTGTCATAAAGATTACAAAAGATCTATTCAAAGGATTTATTAAATATTTTTCACAACGATATAAAATATTGAGTTAAAGTGCATTGTCTAAGAACTATAGGTCTACCTTGCCCACTTTTAATTATCTCCCTTATTTATATTTTGTTATGCTTGGTTGGAACATAACATAAGATATGTTTATGGATGTAGTTGATATTTCACACAATGATAGATGACATTGAGAGGAAGTGCAGCTTTTGAAATGTAAACAGTTACATCCCTTTGACAAATAAGAATAACAATTTTTTTCTATTGACATCACATGACTTGACAATGAGCATGTTTTATTTTTCAAAAATTCTAATATAAAGTGTTTTGTATAAATGCCGGTGCTTATCTTTTTGTTCAAAGTCAGACTTTTTTTTCAGATGACCGGAGCCAGGTTGTGATTTTATGTCATTACAATTAAGTGTGTAGGGAAGGTCTCAGCAGTTTCTCAGTGACCTTCTATTTTTTTTGAAGATTCAAATGCCCTTAAACGTTCTTCTGAAATGAAGCAGTCAGGCAATAAAATAACAACTCCAGAGTGATTCTTACTGGCACACCGCTTAGCTATTTCCACCTGGAGATAATTCAGAATTATTTTTCTATATATTCGTGATAATTTTTTTCACTAAAAAACTAAATGGTTTTGTTAATTTAAACTTTATTTTGCATTTTATTCATCACAATTCACTCTGTATTCTCTTAAAAGGATATAGTTGTACTATGCCGATTAATAAGTAAACTTTTGTCTGAATTTTAAGGCGAATCGTTTTGTTTCTCCTTAAAATACTTTCTTATATATATTTCATAAAGGGAGTAATTAAATTCATAACAACGGAATTAACAATTTTAGGAATCTTTTCAGATGTTAATTCACAATATATGCTACATATTTAGATGGAAATAATTATTTGTGAATAACCAATACATAAATGTACAGACCAGACTACGGCGAGCGCGCCTAACTACAATACAAATCATAGATACAATATCCAAGCCTCTGCCAAACCAATAAACTTGGTGCCGACCATGACTTATATACTATGGATTTACATGTAACACTTCTGGACTCGACTGACAATTTACATACATGAACTGATAGCTTATATGAGTAGGATTCAGTCAAGAATGCATGACTACTCAGATGCTATATAAAGACAGATTTATAAACCCGTTGGATCATAGAGATACAATAAATTTATATAAATAAACAAATAAATAAATAAATATATATATATATATATTTATTTCATAAAGGGAGGTAATTCAATTCACAACAACGGAATAAACGATTTTTTGGGATTTTTTTAGATGTTTGCATTGAAGCTAAGTGCGCTTGCCGAAGTACTTTTACGAACACTTGATAATAGCAGTAATGACACAGTGTGTCCAGACAATTGTTTATGCTAGGTGAATTTAAGTTCAAATTGTTAAGGATATTTGGGATATCACTTCATTAACTTCGTTAACTAACTTGAAATCGAGCTATTAACAAAACAGACAATCAGCACAATGAAGGTGTTACATGTATTCATTCTTTTTAATTGACGATTATACAATACAAAATGATTACGATGAATGTTTCTAATAAAACCAGATAAAAGGTCCGCAAAACACATGTACAAATAGTTTATATATATATATGTGTGTAATATTGTGAGTTATTCAAAGAACAAGCCAGTGTCTCCGAGTTTTTCCTTTACCATATTGTCAATTCTTGTCTGCAGATCTTCTGGGACAATGCCAGACCATCCGTCAAGCTTTCCTGTAAAATATATGTATATACACTGTATTACAATACCAGACCGTCCGTCAAGCTTTCCTGTAAAATATATGTTTATACACTGTATTATAATACCAGACCGTCCGTCAAGTTTTCCTGTAAATATATGTTTATACACTGTATTATAATACCAGACCGTCCGTCAAGCTTTCATGTATATACACTGTATTACAATACCAGACCGTCCGTCAAGCTTTCATGTATATATATAAATATATATACGCTTTATTACAATACCAGACCGTCCGTCAAGCTTTCATGTATATATTTAAATAAATATACGCTGTATTACAATACCAGACCGTCCGTCATGCTTTCGTATAAAATGTATGTTTATACACTGTATTACAATACCAGATCATCCATCAAGCTTTCCTGAAAAATGTGTATTTACACTGCATTACAATAACAGACCGTCCGTCAAGCCCAACTATTAAATGTATATAAATACATTGTATTACAATACCAGACCATCCGTCAAGCTTTTTTGTAAATATATATATATATATATATATATATATATATATTGTATAACATAAACATACTCTCAGTCAAGCATGTCTATAAAATAAATGTATAAGACTTTATTTCAATACCATACCATATGTCAAGCACTTCTATAAAATGCATGTGTATACACTGTACATCTATTCAGAGAATGCATTAATTTGTGTTAACGAATTACTCATATTAATTTGTGTTAACAAATATCTCATATTTTCACTGTTGCCTTACAACGCTTGATTTAGAAATTAAGTTGAAGGCTAGTCATTGCGTCTGGATATTTGAAATGACAAATACTTCATTGAACTAAACATTACATCTATATATGTGACTTTTTTCAATTACGTGTACCCATGGATGGACGCCAAACAGCGTATTCTAATACTCAGCCTAAATCAGTTTGTCTTTAGAGTTTATTTATACCTATGTTTACAAATCCTGGCTGTTTTCTTATATTGACGAGGTTGGAAGATAAACCGATGCGATTGAATCACACAAAATGGTTACACAATCATCCACTGTATTATCCATTAATGCATAAACTAGATTTTATTTTTTTTAAATTAGGTAATGTACACACCGCATCAATGATTGTTTGTTTTTGTTAAAATAATTAATCATCAGTTAAATACTTAATTATATCATATATACATTCGGTCCATTCATAAGACATATTTGATAACGCAGCATTTCGTTTCAGTACCAGAAATAAACATAAAACATATGTTTAAATAAAGCCAACTTATAAAGCGGAACATTCACGTTTTCGATGATTCACGTACACATATATACAAACTCATGGTTGTTTAAAATGTCGCTTACAATATGTTATATTACTTACACTGTTCAGTAACATCGGTTATATAAATTTATTCAGTCAGGTCAGATAAAACATTATTTTCCTCATAAGGACCTACATTCGTTGTGTGGGTGATACAGTAGTTATATGTGACTATTGTATAAGAGTGTATCAATGTCGTGACTCCCTGGCGGATACTTTGGATATGAGTTATAAATAAATCTACTGCGATTGATGTTTAGGTAAATACTCATTACTACATATGTATTTCACGTCCGTAAATAATCAATACGAGGTTGATATCAGAGTTATGTATAACCAATGAAATATCAGGGAATCCAATGCCTATGCCACAATTAAGAGCTATTAAACGCTTACTAAACTATGACGTCTTTCAAACATTCCCAGAAGCAGCTGACTAATCAACGTATTCAATCAGGCAAGCTGGATCAGTTCTACAGACAAATAAGAAATATTTATAGTTCCATTAATATCGATTCGAGTTCTATGCGTTCTTCCTACGAAGTAAACTACACAGTTGAAAACGATTTGTACTTAATGATAAGTGATCGTCGATCAGATTTATAATAGTTTGTCCTATGCACTGAATTACATACCATGTGTATGAGATAAGTTAATCTAGAACATAAATGGTCATTCAGATTTATCAATAATGTATTCCGTTTGGCCGGCGTAATACACACCATATAATAATTATATATACATGTAGTTAAAACATAACCCAGATTTATTAAAACGAAGTTGTTACTTCTACACGTAGAAATATTCCCCATATATGCTTAGTAAGTTAACATATACCTGTATTTATAAATGGTCCCTCAGATTTGTTAAAACGCAGCAATTCCTCCTGGACGGTGAAATTCAACATTTTGTTCGTCTTCATGTTCTCTATTTTAGTGTGTTCAAATATTTTGTCAACGTCATCTTCCCTTAGCTTTTCACCCAGGTGACCTGCTATTCGCCGGATAACTGACTTCCTGTCCTAAAATAATTCATCAATTTTTAATTTACAACCTATTACATTTTAACGATTATAGGTAATGTCTCAGTTGGATAATGTTATTTGGAAAAAGGAATATGACCATTGATGCATATCCCATGTAAATTGACCCATTAATTCAGATATGTACCATGGATACATCGTATATTTTGAATTTGAAAAAAAGGAATGATTAAAAATTAGATTTTATCCAATACAGAACATAAAAGTCCATAACGCATGTAATAGCCAAATGTATATCCTGTAAGAAACAAACATTTGAACCAACCTAATATATATATATACATATACATGTAAAAGTATGACAAATGTCACTAAATAGACATAAAGTGTTGCATTTTTCACTTCATACATTGAAGCCAACATATTAATTTCTACGGTCACCTTCACAATATCCTCAAATCGCACGATTAGTATATTGCTTGCATGTCTGTTTTCCCAATATTGTCTGACATGAGACCACCATGGACATCCAATCACTGGAAGAAAATAAATACATATTTGTAATAGAACTATATACCTTTAAAATAAATGCATGCAAAATATGAACTTCTATTAAACCATTAGATATATAACCTTTTAGTTAAACGGTAAGTTTTTCCTGCTTTCTAACATTGACTTACTTAACCTACATTGTCCGTTGTTTCGTGATCACAGACTTAGAAGAGCATATATAATTATGTCATTATTTCCTGATGATAAACCATCTGACCCGAGAACTGTAAGTAGCGTATTCATCATCAACTTGTCAGTTTAACTCTCCTTTTTTCCAGACTTGGCAATTAAAATCACAATTAATTAGCGAAACCATCCGCAAACCTGTGTTAATGATTACTTTAACCCTTTACTCCATAGATACACGTTTACCCGCACCAATTATAGAAGGCCTTTGAATACAGTGCAGGAAGAGTTCGTCACGAGCAATCTGAACACTTCCTGCACTGCTTGCCACTCTGTCAGTTTATATAAACAAATTTCACCTAATAATTCAAAAGCCTTCTATATTAGTGTCTAAAGATGTCTATATTAGAGGTGTCCAAAGGCGTCTATATGAAGTAAAGGAATAAATCCCTTTTTAATGTCTTTGATAAAGACTAAACATGTTGACGTTTTCCTCTGCTTAATGTTTATAAATTGAATAATGCAAATGGGCAACAAACAAGGATGTTTATACATCTAATGGCAATTGAACAGTACAATATCAATACCTTGTAGCGGATAAAGTACATGGTGTAAACATATTTTTGTTACTAAAGTAGCCTATGCTGTTAAGTCTCAAAATACGATAGAATAATTTGTAGTATTCCAATAGTAGCCAGAACAACACTTTGATAAATGAACAACGAACATAACATTCCTAAATTGTTTTCAGCAGCATTTTTATTAATGAACACTTTACAAATAAAGCGGTAGAGCTGTGCAATGTCTGTTTGTGGTTTTGCAAAAATTATAATACAAATGAACTTCAAAACGAATTTTGATGGAGATAACGCCGACAACTTTTGATTTTGTTGATTGTTCAAATGTGTCGGTTTTAACGAATTGTATATAATATAAACATTGTATCAGAATAAACACTTAATTTTCTATGAAATTCTAATCCATATTTTTAAGGAATAATGTCTGTCTTATATGTGAATAAAACACTTTGTTCTTAATTGGGGTTGGCTTAACGCCATTTTCAAAATGTTGCAGTCAGTTTTGTTGGTCAAGGAAAACGCCAGATGTGCATACATGATGCCTAGCAAAAACCACCGTTGGGTTCGAACCCACAGTAGTGTTTAAGGTCAGTAATTAACGGTTACTTCTACCAAATAATTTAGGTAAAATTAACTAATTAATTCAAATTCCCATGAAGTAACCATGTATGCATATCCATGAACGGTTTATATTAAGTTTCGAATATAATGCCCGATATCTGTATAGGATTATGACATCAAAAACGATATAATTGTCAACGGATTTTGACGTCATGCAGCAATGGTGACATTTGCCGTTTACCAACTTTAGGCATACAATATATACTTTACCGATGCATCGACGCTAGATTAAATAGAAACAGGACGTGGTGGACATGGTGGTTTTAATCTAGTGCAATAACGCTATGCATATTGGAAATTAACTTCATTTGTCGAATATTCATGCAATATCAACTTTCGTGTAACAAACTTTGAACGTGGCACTTGTAAGAACGTTCATGCGATATGAACTTACATGCAACTAACTTTGAACGTGGCACTTGTAAGAACGTTCATGCGATATGAACTTACATGCATCACACTTTGCACGTGGTACTTGTGAGAACGTTCAAAGAATACAACTTATTACAACCATAGATAAGAATTACCTTTATCCTCCAGGAACCAGTCTCCAAACTCTCTTAATGTTGCAGGTAATGGCTTTCTATTCATATACTTTAACAGTTTATAAAGGCTTGGTACGACGGATTTTGCATTCCTCATTACATATATAACCTTTCCTTCACCATGTTTAATGTCGCTTGGAAGAAGTGAATAATGGAAATGTGACTTGAAAAATCGTGGAGACTCTCTATTAACCATGGAATCAATGCCTGTTAAATAAACACATAGTATGTATCAATAGATGGAATTGTAATATGTATGAAAATAATAAATAAATTAAGATTGATTAATACATGGTACTTCGGTCATAATGCAAGTGAACAAAACATCAGGATCCCGTTTCACTAACGTTAATAAGTCGACGACCTTCTTAGTAGATAAGTTATGATAACAAGTTTGGAAATTCAATTAGTATGTTGCTTACTTATGTATGATCGTTGTAAGCCTTATAAAACGTACTCTTTCTAAAATTAACAAAACTACTGGCCAAATGAAACGTTCCAATATGTCACAATTCGTTCGTACGAAAAACCTAAGACTTGCAAAAGTTAGTATAACAGGCCCTAGACTTAAAAATTATCTTAAATTATTAGTTGGACCGAGACGACATGTGTAACTGGCCAGTACGTGTACTTTCATTTGAACAGGAACACAATTAAAACTAAAACATTGTTTTAATGCAGTTGTGTTTTGTTTGCATGGCAATAAACGTGTCTGGATATAATTATGACAAAAACATCAACATGAATTCAAGTTCGAAATATATACAATAATCCCCATATTTTAAAATGCTTCTAATTTTTGAAGATTTTCTATTGTTGATAAATAAGTCAACCAATGAGCGAGATTTTTAGTTTATCCCATAAATAAGTCAACCAATGAGCAAGAGTTTTAGTTTATCTCATAAATAAGTCAACCAATGAGCAAGAGTTTTAGTTTATCTCATAACGTTACATCTCCCGAATCAGCTTTATTAATCCCCTAAGAAAAAAGCAGGCAAATATATGCCTGTCCCACAATTCATAGGAATTGACCGCTTACTAAACTATAATACCTTTCAGCGTGCTCATAACAAATGCTATTTAACGGATCCAATTTGTTCTACAAACTAGCTAGATTTTCGAAAACCTGGAATAAATCAGCATCTTTTAATATATAGTTCTTGAAAACAACACGAACGCCACTGGTGGTTCGCTGGTAACGGAAAATAATGGTAGGAATCTGGTACAAAATAAATATGTGATATGCATTCAGTTATATTTTCTGTACTCGACAGATATCATCTTTTATATGCATTATGCATTTTCTTTATTTATAACATTTTCATATCATATTATGATTAAACAACACTCGTAAAATAATCTGTGGGAATGCAATTTTAATTTCACGAAATGAGTAACGTGCTCCAAAGTAGTATAATGCTTAATGTATGAGTATATATTTATATTGTTGAATTCAGATATTCATATATTACGTTTATTTATATATGTACTGTTCATTTTCATGTTCATTTGATCATGTTATCTGTCATTATTTTTCATTCATTTGTGGTTAACTTTGTTTAATAATTTGTAAGAACTTAAGTAACATGTTATATATTACAGACGCTTTGACTTCGTTAGCTAATTTACGATGACGTCATTACTGACGAAATAGTGATCACATCAACATATGACAACAAAACACAGTGAATTCCTGGAAAAACTCTTTTTTTTTCAAAAACCTTTTTATTATCTTTAGTTATTTTTATTGAAAAAGTATCGCAGTTTGAAGAGTACGACTGTGCGATCACAAAAAAGGTAATCAAAAGCATCATCAATTGTCGATTTATGTCACAACTAT
This sequence comes from Panopea generosa, assembly GCA_029582155.1. Taxonomy (NCBI): domain Eukaryota; kingdom Metazoa; phylum Mollusca; class Bivalvia; order Adapedonta; family Hiatellidae; genus Panopea; species Panopea generosa. The sequence continues at coordinate 64,214,997 of CM055907.1, forward strand.
AATCTAAAGACCCCAAAAAATGCATGCTTACCCACTTGAAAGTCGTCTCGTCCAAGTTAAATTTCCAATTGGAATTTCTAATTTCCAACCTGTAAGTTTCAAATTGGAATCGTAAATCTATTTTTAGAATTGGCCAATTGGAACCGAGGTTTTCGAGTTGGAGGGTTCCAATATTGATATCGGTGTTATATAATTGGAACGAGTCGGTGTCACGTTATATTCACACGCACTAAGGAAAGTCCACGCTGTATAGGTGTACAATTATGCTTATTTATCTGGTGTTACTTTAAGTTATGTATTTATATTTAAATGATTTGTTTCATAATACTGAAACTTCAAATTTGTAAAGGTTAAAAGAAATAGTTCGTCCTATAAAATGTTTAAAATCACATTGAAAATCGATCAATATGGACAAAATGTGCGGTTTTATCCTCAATGCTTTCTTTTTTTAAATCTTTATTCTCGAAAAATACTCCAAGAAACAAGAAAACCTGATAAAACTCATTTGAAATAATATATTTTCAATGGATCATATTGTCAAGATTACCAATATATGAAGTTTTATTACAAAAGAAATCATCCACAATTTGCTAATTTCCGAGCAATGTATATTTTTCAGCGTCAAACGGTTCTTTTCAAAACCTTAATTCACAAAAGATATTAAAAATACCAATAACCATTCGGAATACTATATTTCAATCGCCGATACTTTTAAAGTTATCTTTATTAACTCAAACTGATAGAAAAAAATTGTTCCTCCAAAATGTATCCATTTACGAAAATCAACATTTCACCGCCATTGTTTATATGCGTAGTTCAGAAAGATCTGAACCCTAAATAAACAATGTTAATTATCTTATTTTATTTAATGACCTTTAAGAATGCAAGTTTTATATATCATTCAACAATAAACATATAAAAATTTATTTTTCATTGTGTTTTGAGGGAAATATAATAGATTAAATCCAGGTATTTGCTTTACAATATTTTGCCTCGCTTTCGAAAAATCTAGTCGTTAAATTGACAACATACAAATCCTTATGTTTTCTAATAGTTATATTGATTTTCTAAAAGAATGAACAATGGGGAAATTTAAAACATTTTTAAAATAAAGTTTAATAGGCTGAAGGAATATACGAGTGCTTTTGATGAGTAATTTATGTTTTATTTGACATTTTCAAGGTGTGACGCCATATTAACATATATTGATGGTGGATTCACTTTTTTAATTTTAAGTTCTGAAATTAAGTGTGATGTAAGAAAATCATATGTCAATTAAAATATTGAATCTATAAAGATTAGAAAATCTAGTGCCCAGTAAGTAAAATCTAGTGTTGTGTAAAGATGTTGTGTATCGAGTGAGAAAATCTAGTGTCGCATATGAAAATAAAGTGTAAAACAAGGAAATTGAATGTTCTGTAAGGATGTTGAGTATATATGGATTAGAAAATCTAGTGCCCAGTAAGAAAAATATATAGTTGAGTAAGGATGTTGTGTATCGAGTGAAAAAATCTAATATCACATATGAAAATAAAGTGTCAAATAACGAAATCAAATGTCGAGTAAGGATGTTGAGTATACATAGATTAGAAAATTTAGTGCCCAGTAAGAAATATCTATAGTCGAGTAAGGATGTGGTGTATCGAGTGAGAAATTCTAGTGTCGCATATGAAAATAAAGTGTTAAACAAAGAAATTCAATGTTGTGTAACGATGTTGATTATATATACATTAGAAAAAACTTATGGCCAGTTAGAAAAATCTATAGTCGAATAAGGATGTTGTGTACTGATGAGAAAACCTAGTGCCACGCATGAAAATATAGTGTCAAATAAGGAAATCAGTTGTGTAAGGAAACTGAGTAAATATAGATTAGAAAATCTAGTGCCCATTAAGAAAATCGATAGTCAAGTTAGGACGTTGTGTGTCGATTAAGAAAATGTAATGTCGCGTATAAAAATATAGTGTCAAATAAGAAACTAGAATATAGTGTAAGAATGTTCAGTAAATCTAGATTAGAAAATCTGGTGCCAAGTAAGAACATATATAGTCGAGTAAGGATGATGTGTATTGAGGGAGAAAATCTAGTGTCGTGTATAAAAATAAAGTGTCAAATAAGGAATTTGAACTTTTTGTAAGAATGTTGAGTGAATATATATAGATTAGGAAATCTAGTGCCAAGTAAGAAATATCTATAGTCAAGTAAGGATGTTGTGTATCAAGTGAGAAAAGGTACGAAACTTGTGCTTATCGTGCAGCTGATGCTTGCCTTGCTTGATTTAAGTACCAAACACGTGTAATGTGCTTATCATGCAGGTAACATTTGTCTTGTATAATTTCGGTACAATTAAGTGGTAATCATCGATTGGTGCGTGTCTTGTGTGATTTAGGTACCAAACGTGTGGTTCTCATGACGTTAGTGCCTGTCTGTTGTATATTAGGTTTCAAACGTGTGGTTCTCCTGCAGTTAGTACTTGTCTTGTGTAATTTAAGTATCAAACTTATGGTATTCATGCCGTTGGTGCTTTAATTGTGTAATTGAGGTACAGTCACAGTCTCTCTGATGATTCATATACATCGTTACGGTTCATTGTCATTTGCCCGTCAATACTGAGTGAAGTGGCACACTGTCAGACTGACTATGTTACATAATGAGCCGTTTTTCGAAGTCATATATCAGAGCCACAACGAAAACGGTTCACGTTCCACCAGCACCACCACAACGACCACAACCACTACTGCTATTACTACTACTACTACTACTGCTACTACTACTACTACTACTACTACTACTACTTCTACTACTACTACTACTACTACTACTACCACTTATAGTAATACTGTTACTACTGCTACTGCTGCTACTATTACTACTACTACTACTATTACTACTACTACTACTTCTATACTACTACTACTACTACTACTACTACTACTACTACTACTACTACTACTACTACTACTACTACTACTACTACTACTACTTATACTAATACCACTAATACTGCTATAACTAGCAATCCCTCTACTACTACTACTTCTAACACTTATATTACTACTACTACTGCTACTAAAACAACCAAAACTACAACTATTACTGTTACTATCATTACAACCACTACTTCTTCAAGTACTACCACCACTACCACTACTACTACTAGTAATACTACTACTATTATTAATTCTTATTCTTCTTCTACTGCTATTACTACTACTACTACTACTACTACTACTACTTCTACTACTACTACTACTACTACTACTACTACTACTACTACTACTACTACTTCTACTACTACCACTACTACTACTACTACAACTACTACTACTACTACAACTACTACTAATACTACTACCAATACTACTACTACCAATACTACTACTACCACCACCACACCACTAATACCATAACCACCACTACCATAAGTACTACAACAACAAACTACTAGTACATATATTAATACTACTACAACTACTAAAGCTACAGTCACCACCACCACCACCACCACCACTACTACTACTACAACTACTATTATTATTACTAATTCTACAACTAAAATTATTACTACTACAACTACTACTACTACTACTACCATCACCACAACTACCACCACCACCACCACCGCAACCATGACCACCACCAATACTACTAATAGTACTATTACTAGCCGTCACCAACACTACCACCAATACTACTACAACTACCACCATCACTACTGCTGCTACAACTTCTAATGCTACTACTACCAGCACTATTACTGCAACAGTCAACGCCACCACCACTACTACTACAACAACTGCTATTATTATTACTACTTCTACTGCTACAGCACTGCAATCACCACCACTACTACTACTACAATTATCATTATAACTACTTCTACTTTAACTATCACTTCCACCATCATCACCACCGCAACTACTACTAATAGTACTGTTAGTTACACAACACATCATCACCACTACTACTACAACTACCACCACCACCACTACTACTACTACTACTACTACTACTACTACTACTACTACCACCACCACCACCACCACCACCACCACCACTACTACTACTACTACTACTACTACTACTACTGCTATTACTTCTACTACTACTACTACTACTACAACTACTACAACTACTATTATTATAACTTCTTCTACTATTTATACTTTTATTACTACTACTAATACTACCACAACTACTAATTCAACTACCATCACCACCACCACTATTACTACTATTATTACTACTACTACTACCACCAACACTACAACTACTACTACTTCTACTAACACCACCACTACCACTATAACAACCACTACCACCACCACCACCAACACCACCACTACTACTACTACTACAACAACTACTATTATTATAACTTCTTCGACTACTTTTACTACTACTACTACTACTACTACTACTACTTATAGTACTACTACTACTACTACTACTACTACTACTACTACTACAACAACAACTACTTATACAACTACCATCACCACCACCACTATTACTACTACTATTAATACTACTACCTACTACTACCACCAATACTACAACTACAACTACTACTACTAACTCCACCACTACCACTATTACTACCACTACCACCACCACCACCAACACCACCACTACTACTACTACTACTTCTTTTACTACATCACCACTACTTATACTTAAAATACTACTACCACCACCAATTGTACTACTTTTACTACTACTACTACTACTAATACTACTACTACTACCACCACCACCATCTCCACCACTACTGTTACTACTATTACTCACACCACTACTTCTATTACTTACATCATTAGCACAACTATTATTATTATTACTAGTACACCACGACCATCAACACTACTACTACCACTCATACTACTACTGCCACCACCACTACCACTACCACTACTACTACTACTACCACTACTACTACTACTACCACTATTACTGCTACCGCCATTAGCACTATTATTATTATAACTATTACACCACCATTATCACCACTACTATAAACACTACTACTACTACAACCAGCACCACCACTACCATCACCAATACCACCACCACTACTACTACTTCTAACACCACTACCAATTTTGATACTACTTCTGCAACCACCATTTCTACTACTGCTACTACTACTCCTTCTACCACCACCACTACTACTACTACTTCTACTACTATTACTACCACCACATCACTACTTTTATTGTTACTAATACACCACAACCATCACAACTACTACTACCACTACTACTACTACAGTCACCACCACTGCCATCTAAACTACCACCAATACTATTACTACTACCACCACCATAACAACTACTATTAACATCACCACTACCGCTAATACTACTACTACTACTACTACTACTACTACTACAAATACTAATACTAATACTACTGCTACAGTCACGAACACCACTACTACTACTACAACTAATATTATTAGTACTACTTCTACTACTACTACTACTACTACTTCCACCATCACAACTACTTATACTACTACCACCAAAACTACCACAACTACTTCTTCTATTTCAACTACTACTAACACCAATACTACAACTACTACTACTACTAACACCACCACTACCACTATCACTACCACTATTACTACCATCACCATTACTACTACTACTACTACTTTTCCTACTACCATCACCATTACTACTACTGCTGCTACTACTACTACTACTACTCCTACTACTACTGCTACCACCACCACCACCACAACCACCAGCACTACCACCACTACTACTACAACTACTACTACCACCACCACTACTACTACCACTAACACCACTACTTATACTTATACTACTACTACCACCACCACATCTTCTACTGCTACTACTTCTACTACTATTACTACTACTACCACCACCACCACCACCTTCGTCACCACCACCACTACTACTACTACTATTTCTCACATCAATAATACTACTATTAATTTTACTTATACACCACCACCATCACCACAACTACTACCACTACTACTACTACTACTTCTACTGCTACTATTACTTCTACCACTACCACTACCACAACCACCACCACTTCTACTACTACTTCTACTATTGCTACCGCCACTAGCAATACTAGTATTATTACTAATACACCACCATTATAACCACTATTACTACCACTAATACTTCTACTACCACCACCACCTCCACTACCATCACCAATACAATCACCACAAATACTACTTCTTCCACCACCACCACTGTTACTACTACTAACACCACTATTAATACTATTGCTACTACTACTACTACTATTATCACCACCACCACCACTACAACTACTTTTGTTACTACTACTACTATTTCTACCACCACTAGCACTACTATTATTGTTACTTATACACCATCACCACTACTGCTACCACTACTACTACTACTACTGCCACCACCAATACTACCTACACAACCACCAGCACTACTACTACTATTACCACCATTATTACTATTAACATCACCACTACCGCTACTACTAATACTACCAGTACTAATACTACTACTACTACTATTACCACCACTATTATTAATACTACTACCACCACCACTTCTACTTCTACAGCCACTACTACTACTACTGCTACTACTACTACTACTATTACTAACCTACTACTACTGCTGCTACTACTACTGCTGCTGCTACTACTACTACTTCTACCACCATAACTACTATAAATACTACAACCACAACCACCACCACCACTATAACTACTACTTCCACCATCGCCATTTCTTTTGCTACTATTACTTCTACTATCACTACTACTACTACTACAACTACTAATACTAATACTATCACTACTACTGTAACCACCACACTACTACTACTACTCCTACTACTTCTTCTTCTACTACCACTACTACTACTATTATTACTACTTCTACCACTACTACTGCTACCACCACCACTAATAATTACTTATTCTACTACAACTCATACTACCAACAACACCTATACAACTACTAACATCACCATCTACACCAATACTACTACTACTACTACTTCTACTACTACTATAACTATAACCACCACTGCTTCTCCAACTACTACTACCACCACTACTTCTACTACTTCAACTACTACTACTACTACTACTACTACTACTACTAATAATAATAATAATAATAATAATGATGATAATAATAATAATAATACTATTACTACCACTACTACTTCTACTACCACCACCACCTCCACTACCATCACCAATACAACCACCACTAATACTACTTCTTCCACCACCACCACTGTTACTACTACTAACACCACTATTAATACTATTGCTACTACTACTACTACTACTATCACCACCACCACGACTACAACTACTTTTGTTACTACCACTACTATTTCTACCACCACTAGCACTACTATTATTGTTACTTATACACCACCACCATCACCACTACTGCTACCACTACTACTACTACTACTGCCACAACCAATACTACCTACACAACCACCAGCACTACTACTACTATTACCACCATTATTACTATTAACATCACCACTACCGCTACTACTAATACTTCCAGTACTAATACTACTACTACTACTATTACCACCACTATTATTAATACTACTACCACCACCACAACTTCTACTTCTACAGCCACTACTACTACTACTGCTACTACTACTACTACTATTACTATCCTACTACTACTGCTGCTACTACTACTGCTGCTGCTACTACTACTACTTCTACCACCATAACTACTATTAATACTACAACCACAACCACCACCACCACTATAACTACTACTTCCACCATCGCCACTTCTTTTGCTACTATTACTTCTACTATCACAACTACTACTACTACAACTACTAATACTAATACTATCACTACTACTGTAACCACCACACTACTACTACTACTCCTACTACTTCTTCTCCTACTACCACTACTACTACTATTATTACTACTTCTACCACTACTACTGCTACCACCACCACTAATAATTACTTATACTACTACAACTCATACTACCAACAACACCTATACAACTACTAACATCACCATCTACACCAAAACTACTACTACTACTACTACTTCTACTATTACTATAACTATAACCACCACTGCTTCTCCAACTACTACTACCACCACTACTTCTACTACTTCAACTACTACTACTACTACTACTACTAATAATAATAATAATAATAATAATAATGATGATAATAATAATAATAATACTTTTACTACCACCTCCACTTATATTAATACCACCACCAACACAACTACTACTACTACTACTACTACTACTACTACTATTAATACTACAATAACTTCTACTCCTACTACTTTTACTCCTACTACCACCACAACTACTAATACTATTACTACTCTACTACTACTACTGCTACTAATATTACTACGACCATCACCACCGCTACTACTACTACTGACACAACCACAAACACCACCACTCCTACTGCTTCTTTTTACACTAGTACTACTTACACGACCACTAATACTACCACAACAACTACTGCTACGTCTACTTTTACTACTACTACACCACCACTATCACTGCTACCATCACCATCTCCACTACTACTACTACTACTGCAACCACAACTACTACTACTACTACTACTACTACTACTACTACTACTACTACTACTTCTACTACTACTACTACTTCTACTACTGCTACTACTACTAGTACTACTACTACTACTACTACTACTACTACACACGCACACACAGACGAACACACAACCGCACTGACACAAGCACTTACGCTGCACTCATACAAACGCATGTCCACATTCACTCACACACATACAGATGCACCTACTTTACACAAAATATTTGATCTTTAAATAGAATTGTCCAATTAAATTGTTTACATTTCAATTAGAAACCTGATCTAAAAATAGAATCTTCTAATTTGACGCTTTACCTTCCAATTGGAAAATTGGAGATGACCGGTTGGAAATCGTAATTTCCCATTGGAAACTAATGCCAATTGCACAGGGTGTTTTTTTACTGCTTTGATTCCATTTATCACAGTATTTTACGATTCTTTGAGCTGAAATTTTGAATTTAACTGTATATCAGTTATAATTATTCAAAAATATTAAGTTTATAACATTTAAGTTCATAATGAAAATAAGTTTCCAGAAATTCACTGTGTTAACCTATAAAATTAGGAACACATCATTAAACATCAAAAATAATTATATATATTATGTCAAAATTATCAATATAGAATTCAACAAAACATAATAATTAATTGAAATTAAAAACGTATAAATATTTAATCAACAGACATGATTTCAGGTAAAAGAAGACCTAAGAATGAATCTGAAAAGACATCATCATTTTGCCCTGGACAGGAAAATGATAGTTAGACGACAATATTTATACAGTTAATACAAATTTTATATATAAACAAATATGCAACGTTTGGACCGCAGTAGTAGTCTGGAAATATTTGTTTATATCAGTTCAATATATATTTTTTACAGCTTTTTTTGTTTAAGGCATTAATTAATCAACCTTAATGACCACTGGTCTTTATCTTTGCAACGCATCACTGTTAGAATACAATGTCTGCATTAACAAAATAAAATGCACTTTTAACGAAAAACGAACAAATCATCCGCTACAACATGTCCCAAAAATAGTGTATGCATCCTTCAACCTAAAGATGTTAAAATAGTTTTAAAAATGTGTATTCAAAAACAGTTTAACATATTTAATTATCACGTAAAAGTGACAGCCACCGCGTAGTAAACACGCCGTTAACACAAATCCTACCTGAATCAGAAATGATTTATTGAGATAAGATCCTGCGCTCTAAACATTCCATGTGGCACGGTGTATAAAGATAGTGTACAGTCAAATACCTCAACTATTTTTATCACATTACCACATACTGTTGAATGAAAATGTGTGAATAAAGCGATTGTTTTCATGTTCACACCATATAAATGAGATGCTTGTCTGCAGTAAGTGTACTAACCTGGCCAGAAAGGTATGAAATTATTTTTCTTTACGTCTACGAATGGAAAGCGCATATCTAGCTGCGTGGTAGATGCTGTTTCGAAATCCATCGTTTTCACAAGGTATGCTATCTCCTGCACTACCGTTGTTCCTATAATATAAAGGCAAATGATTATTAAATTAAAGTTCTAAAGTAAATGAAATTGTTTATTAATTATAAGTTTATCAAGAAGTGTAATAAAGTTGCTGTTGTTATTGTTGTTGTTTAATTGTGTTATGCCTCGGCACACTAAAGTATCATACCGCAGATACATTATGCTGGCACCGGACCATCCAGACATTTAACTATTCTTAAATGTTGAGCACCAAGTGATAGAACTTCTACTGCCATTTTACACATGCTGCAGATCAAACCAAGTTGTCTGAACAGCTGGTCTCACCATATGAAATAATGTTGAACAACAAATAGTCCAACACAACTCGGGTTTGAAATTGTATATTGCATATAGCTGATTGGTTAGGTCATTTATTAGTATGATTTCTTTCTATTAGAATCATTGTTTTTTTGTTTAGATTTACGAATCATGAGACAAGAAACCGTTGAAACAAAATGTATAACATAGTTTGAACAAAATAGTTTAACATGTTTTCAAGCCAGTGAGACACAGTCGCCTTACATAATATCACGTTTTAGGTTTAAGATACTTAGACTAACAATTATAAACTTGATTTGATGATTTGATATAAAGACAACATTGAAGGAAAAGTAATTGAATGTCAATAATAAAGAACTGCATGTGATTTTAAGCTGTTACTATTTTATTCTATCCAGGTACAATTTATTATTCATTATTCAACTTGTGTCGATCTCTGTATAGGGGTAGGAATCCTCGTGCTCATTTTTATCAATTTTGGCATGTTCATTATTCTGGTTAAATCATTACTCCCTGTGTAGTTCTCACGAGCCACATGCGTGATGGAAAGAATATGCTCATTGTGGCTTATGTATGTCGTACGAAGCGACAGTTTTAGTAATACGATATAATTTGATGAAACTCTGCAGTTCTGTAGGTATCAAGATTCTAGGTTCATGTATATTCAATTGTTAATGTCATTTTTAGGTCAGTGTGTTGATGTGTTGTTTTTGTACATACAGAGTGACCTTGGAATCTTCCTTCCTGTTGGTGCGAATAACCTATAAAATGTAGGTTGTACGCCGTAAAACCACATCCATTCATTATTTCATTATTCACTGGAGTGTGAATTAGTTCTAAACAGCTCTCATAAAACCGAATCTGTATTTGTTCCTTACTGTGGATACATGGAATCTAGAACAATAACATTAACAATTTATATATTTACGCAGCAACTGTATCAATAACCCGGACGGTGTAAAGAAACTAAAGTGCATACGAACTGATAATTGTACTTTTATAACGTGACAACGAACAAAAATAATATTCTCTAATGATATATATAAATAGATGAATGGGTGACAAGAAAAGAGAAGATGTATTATAATGTTTAATGACTCGGGGCAGTAATAATGTTAAAGCATTACTGTCGTAATGAATTGTACCAATTTAAACATGCCATATTTCCAAAATAGATAAATAAGGTCATATTGAATTAATAGCTAGATTACAATCTCCTATCGCCACTAAACTTTCATGCCGCCTCGACCCTTTTCATTTCCATAAAAATTAATTGATTAAAAATAAAATAAAATGAAATCCTCTTCCACTTTTAAAAACAATATGGATGAGAATCTGACAATAACTTTATATTGGCCTAAATGAAAATGAAGAAGAAAGGTTTTATAATTGTTTGTGGTTGACGAGCATGTTAAGGTTAAACGATTAAGGCGTTTTGTTAAAGGTTTTTGTATGGGGCGCACGCAAGACAATTTGCGAATACATATTAATTATCAGTCTGTTTAGTGGTGAAACTAAATTTTGGGTGGTGTAATAGTTGTTTATATATGTTATTTGAAAATAAAATGTCATATTTGATGCATACATATCCAAAAAACATTGCAAAATAAGTGTTGAACGCTTATAATATTTGACAAAACATTATTTATTTATGAACATATATGATATTTATGCATTACTTTTTCGTGCTATTTGCCCAATTAACTTCTTTATACACAACTATAAAAAAGATATAAGAATGATTTCATAGCCATAAGTATACCCCAGTCACAATAAGCTTGCAGTGGGTTTGCGAGTAGTTTGTGACGGATATTTAGGCATTTTCGGCCGGGGCCCCACGGGACGCCTTCCGGCTGTGGGTCATTTTTTGGCATCGGGCGGGCATCGAGTTACTTTTAACACGGACTTAAAACCTGGTGCGGCGTTACGCATCGCAAACTGATCGCCAATAAATCGGCCGATGCCCGGCCGATGTCCGGTAGGGCATCGCACACATCGGGCGGGCGTCGGGCAAAATTTTGGACAACCCAGACGATCCATCTATAGGCCAGGCGCCGCCCATACGCCGCTCAGATGCCGACCGGGCTCTGCCTGGCGTCCGTCCAACTTGGCAGCGCCCGGCCGGAAATCGGCCAAACATCGGGGCTCGCAGGGTATAAAGATGCGCGAGCTCACACGTTGTAGGAGCAAAATTGTGGATTCGATTCTGAGGAAGGCCCTAAAGTTCCAATGATGTTCCCACCTCAGCTCAGCCATGAGGGTCTCGTACTGAGGAAGGTGATAAAGTCCTCATGATGTTCCCGCCTCAGCTCAGTCATGAGGGTCTCGTACTGAGGACGGCCATAAATTCCCCCTTATGTTCCACCCTCAGCTCAGCCATGAGGGTCTCGTACTGAGGAAGGCCATAAATTCCCCCTGATGTTCCCACCTCAGCTCAGTCATGAAGGTCTCGCACTGGCCATATAAGGGTCTGCGCATCAACCAGGGTCGAACTCACCATCTTCTTCTGCGGCACAATATTTCTGCATGCCTCTCTTCTTCAACCACCAATGCAGCAAACCAGGTTGTAGCGGTAACGTACAAACGCCAACCTCATCCTCAACCGGGCGATCCGCACGCACTGTGCAGGTGCCCGCAAGCGCTGTGGATGTGGCCGTAATAGCTGTGGAGGTATCAATGGCATTTTGTTCTTTGTCTTCTTGTTTCTTCGTCTCGTAAAGTGTTCATAGAAAAAGGTCGAAGTGAATGAAGAAGGTCAGAGGAGCGCCTCCTCTATATATAACTCACCCGAAAATTGACAAATGGATCGCGGGGCATTCGACAAGCACACTACAAATGCCCGTCCGGCGGTCGCTCGTACACCGGCCGATAAACGGGCTAAGAATTCGACCCCATTCCAGGAAAGTCGGCCAACCGCCGGCCGGCGAACCTCCGGATCCCGTCATGGCAGCGTGCGGGGCACTTTTAATTGCGACTGTGACCGCCCTATCGCACAATCTTTCGCCGACCTATACACACCGGTCGCTGCGTAGAAATCGTACACGCAGCCCAGGCTCCGATGTATTTATAACTACTCCACTCATTCATATTTACATTGTAAATACACTGTTACAGCTACTATATCATGGGCCGATATGGCCGGGCGCTGTTTATTTTTCGTTTTAGTATCATGTTTCTTTGTTGTGTTTGCCAAACATATGTCACTATGACATAATATTACTTACTGGCTGACTGATTGACTGACTGACTGACTTACTTAATTATGGTCAATGAATGGTACGGACAAGAGCATTATGTTTTTTTCTATTATTGCATAGACCATAGCGTTGTCTTGTGTAGAGCGTACGCTTTGCATGCGGAAGATCGTGAGTACGATTCTGAGTTGGTTAATAGCATGGAATGGTACTAATAGCTTCAACGCTCAGCGCTTAGCATTAAGAGGACATCTCTAGGTCTGTCAAATGTCAGTATAATGTGATTGGATGTGGTGTCATATTATGAGTTTGCGGCATGATAATAAAATACTGATTTGCGATCTTCAGGCCTTTAATTTATTGATTATAAAGAACCTTACGGAGTAAATATATATACACTGCTCTCTGGTCTTACAGACTGTTAATCTGATTGATATTCAATGTATTGCGGTGTCCCTTTGGAGCCATTGCGGCATATTTAGTAAAGTCGAAACAACAAAACAACGAAACTACGATGGTGAAAAGTCGAATTGTTTCTTTACTTGATCTTGATTCCCATATATAATATAATAGTAGTACAAGCCATAAACACAAGTTAAACCGTTCTCAAGGACATAAATATTGTTAAATAAACTTTAACCATGTATTCTAACCTATGATACAACCAAGCGAAAGTCTGATATACCATATGAAATAATTGTTTTTTACAAATCTTGGATTGATAAAAAACCTTGTACTAAAACTATAGGGATGTACTTTTCATTCAGACAATGTCAACATAGTTAATAAGATGTATACCCAAAACAAATGGTTTAATACAGTTAACCGCAAACTGAAGAATTAAAATGTTACAGTACTTAAGCTTCAAATAAAACATCTATAAATAGATAAATGAATTGCCCAGGTAAAAGTACATTTAAAGGTGATACAGCGGCTATAAAATGCGAACTTTTAATATCACGTGGGTAAACTATAACTTCTAATGTTACATTAATATTCTCAAAAATCATTTAAAGGTAACTGATACCCTGACAATCGCTATTTTGTTGTAAGAGCGGTTCTCGTTCATTAAATAGAGAATAACACAAATAGTGTGTGTGTGTGTGTGTGTGTGTGTGTGTGTGTGTGTGTGTATGTGTGTGTGTACCACTATAAGTTGTATAAAAAAATAAAGTGTTTTGCAGCACGTCGACACATTAATAGTTCATTTCGTGGGCATTGAAATAATAAAAAAAATGACACTTGTCAATAATGTACCTACTAAATGTTTTAAATGTTTAAAAGGTTTAGTTAGTACAATGAACAAAGAAACAAATTATCAAGAAATATAAAATAAGTGACAACTAACAATGATAATCTTCCCCTGGACACGTATTGTATTTGAATTACCTGAATATGTAGAATGGATGTTCGTTATAAAGTAAGATGCCTTAAAAGGTAATCATGAATTTCGTGCACTTTTACTCATCGATAAATATTCAAAGTGTAACGTGCACTTTAAACAATTATATTAGAGGTTTAATAACACCAATTGTATATAAATGTGCTTGTGGCTTCTTTGTCTGATGGTTTTAGAATAATTTTAACTGTAATATGAACATTCATTTATTAATGGCCTGTATTAAGCATATAAAATATATCGCTAAACTCTTGGTACGCCTCAGATCCAAATATACTTGGACAACACACACAAGAACTAATGTGATGTTACCATGACACTATATTAACGGATGTCCGGACCGCCGGGACGAGGGGATTTGACGCGAAGAGGGAAAACACGATAAGCCGTAGTACAGCGTGTCATTTAGAAGTTTAATGCTTTTTCAACCTTTAAAACTTGAACATTGTTTAAATATTGTCTTTATTCTACAGAAACAACATTTAATAACATAGTTGATAACTGAACTATATTGTTACTGAGTAACTTTCCTAAGACTACTTGTCCATTAGGTTAATGTGAGTTTTTTCAATCACTTACTTTTCATTACCCATCTTTTCATAAGGATTATATACCAGTATGTTATCCGATAGATTCGGTTCAATATAGTATATAGAACATTGTGCTGATGGCCAACATCATGTCCAAAGCGCTAAACACGGTATCTGGGCGGGAGTGTGGCTCTGCCTTTGTTTGTATCTATTCGATCACACTGCTCATTAAAAGGTGAGAGTCAGATAAATATATGAGAGACGTTTACTATTGTTCCTAGGATATTAACAATGCAAATTCCATAAACATATAGTTGTACCACTGTTATTTACCATTGAAGATAATTGGTGTTGACAGGATGACAAATTTTTATATGATTCCTAGAGTATAAACATTGCATATTCCAAAAACATGTAGTTGTTTAAGCAATGCTTCTCAAAAGGTGTTACTAAAATTACTTGTTACGCACGTTATCAAAGCGTGTCTAATAGAGATGGCAACCCCCATAGATCGAGAGAGAAAAATCATGTGTGTAGTGTTTGCATATTTTCTTTGTACGAGTATGCGTTACTGATATTCAAATGCGTTTGTTCAAATAACTCTAAATAACATTGATTACATTGTCAAACAAGAACAATCTGCCATGCATTTTTACGTATATTTTATATAGATCTATATATATATCTTAAACTTAATTCTAAATTGTTTTCGTATTTCTTTTTATTCAACGAACCATCTTTACAGGTTTTATATATTGGCGATCTTTATAATAGATATAGCTTTGGATAATTTCTTTTACACTTATTAATTTTCGACGGATTTTGATAATGATACTTCTAGAGATAATTCAATTTACTACATTTATCCACATTTATCCACATTTATCCACATTTATCCACGGTATTGCTAGCCATCCAGACAGTACTTTTCCTAAACTCTCAACTGACATTCCGGAATGCATATTAACAATATCGGAGCGCGCGTTTTTCAACATCGTATCCAGGATTGGAGCTATCTGAATAGAATTGTGTTCCATATATACAATTTATATAAATTATATAAAACGTAATATGCTAAATTTGAAGTCTGGTTACTAACGCTACCGAATACAAAGTTGTATTGGCAGTAAGCGACGGAAATACCAAACGGTAGTGAACGTAAACGATCGTCAAACACTTTACTGAATTGTGAACTTGATTTTCACCTTTCAACATTAATGGCAGACAATTTAACACACTGCTAATATTTCATTGTTCCTTCTATTGGCTAACACATTGTTTAAAATCTCTTATTAATTGTATGTTTCATTTGGACACAATTTGGGATAGCAGTATTACATATGAGTATATCTGATGGTACGTTTTCAT
Source organism: Panopea generosa (assembly GCA_029582155.1). Classification (NCBI taxonomy): domain Eukaryota; kingdom Metazoa; phylum Mollusca; class Bivalvia; order Adapedonta; family Hiatellidae; genus Panopea; species Panopea generosa. Next base: position 64,231,922 of record CM055907.1, read on the forward strand.
TCACCAGCTTGTCTACTTAATTGATTCCCGGCACTAAGAGCGTGGGAGTGGTATATTTAATATAACCTCCAAAAAACAGGCTTACTAAAACCTACTCTGCTATTTTATTTGCTTGGGTGTGTTCTATACATTTAAAGCATCTTTATTTTTATGTGGTAGTATGGTTTTACAATTGTGTTTGTTACCGAATTTAAGATAGTTTATGGCAATGTTTATATATAACACTAAAACAAATCATGTCATTCTTACAGTAATTTCTTTGTCCATATCTTGTAAGGAGAGGGGTGTTAAACTTAAAACAAGAATGTCATCACTAGGGTTCAAAACAATTAATATTCGATAAAAAAGCGCTTTCGGCAGCGAGTACTTGATTGCGATTTTACATGAATTGTTTGATTCATTGATTAAATAATTGATAACAATCAACATATATTTTGGTTCAATACATATAACAGTTGCTCCCAGCGTTGATGGTTGTAAATATAAATTTCGTCAAATATGCCGATTAATTATCAACATGAGTTCATACTTGAGTTCAGATTTGTTATGCAAAATGCAGAAATTGGATCTGGTCAACAAACACATGTTGTAAAACTAACATAGACGTATCGTGAACCAGAGAAATATCCGCAAATTAACCGTTCCATTTGTGTTGTCCAAGACTTTACCAACATTTTATTAAAAACCAAAAACCTTATCTATTACGGTTATCTATTATATAATTAATACCAATGAAATAATATGCAGTTCGAACCTGTCTAATATCATGATCACTTGGTGTTTTTGTAACTTTTTAAGTATATGTTGGTGAAACAGAAGCATTGCCTCGTAAATCATCCTTCGTGTCTTCTGTAGACCACCATTCATTGTAAATCAACGTTATTTATTTATTATTGCGTTAAATTTACTTTTTAGCACTTTGTTCACGGCCGAACATCCTACATGTATCACGTTATATAAGAAAATAAATAAATCAACACAACTTATAGTGTTTGTCAGAAAACGATTAAACCGTCTGACAAAACAAATCGGAAAATATCGTTTTGTATTGTAGTCTTTCTTTCAACTTAACCGTAAGTGTATATCTGTGCAGCGTTTTTACTTACCCCCACCCCACTCTACGCAATTTGCAGGTCATTCAATAACTTATATAAAACGTTTAAATTCGTAAAACTCGTACTCGAACTATTCGAAGACTTACATGTAAGCATTACATACATAAACAAATAGCATATATTACGTTTGCTGACATTTTGCTTCTACTTGAAATAGGTCAAATTATTATGTTTTTTACAGATACTATATACTATTTCCTTTATTGTCACGTGTATCATTAACAATAGGATATAGGTATATACTTTTGTCATCTAAGCCGGGTTCTACAGTTTCACTCTATCTGAAACTTCATATGACCTTTACTAAGTATCCCGCTGGTACGACATGTTTAACAAACGCATCGACCTTTACTTTACATCTTTTGTCTTCAAGCGTATCGATACAATGAGAAGAAAAAAATGTTTGACATTTTGTGTCATATCCGACCGGATTACGCGAAATTTGACGCCTTTTCTCCATTTAGCTATGCACCTTTTGAAAGCAGAAATAAAGTGAGAATCTGTCCAAAAACTAGGTTAGTTCAATGTCATTATTGCATAATGTAGATAAATCATTTTAGAAACAGAATTAAGTGACAATTAATCACCAATAGTGACGACCTACCCATTCAAGTGCTGATGAAAGGATCCACTGGAAGAACAGCCAGTTAGACCCGGTAATCAAACACTGAATTTCTGCTCAACTGAGTATCATCAACTCAACCAACGGAAGCATTTCTTTCATTACAACATGGGTTTCAATTGGGTGTAGTTTAAACGGAATTTGGCAAAGTATGAACTCAGAGTTTTTTATGACCACGAGTTGAACGTTCAGTTTGTTATTATGTCCAGTCAACGTTCAGTTCGTAATTATGTCCAGTCAATGACACAGAGTCAATAGTCAAAGTGTTCGTTGCGTTTAAGTATAACAACGTAAAATGTTATACCCTTTCTTCTTCAACCAAATTATAGAATATAATAACAATGTATAATATTAAATTTAGTTTACATCGATTGTGAAACAAATTGTTACCACTTAGACAAATCACTTTCCGGGTATTCCTGGGTAGAATCAGTACTAAGTATATGCGGTCTTGCGCAAGAACATCCGCCATACATAGCAAAGGAAGAGAATCGCAACAATGATCAAACGACGTGGCTACATTGCTCCACAACTGGACCCACGTGCAATAATGAACCATATCAGAAAAATCTAAGTAATTCTTAAATGCATGTCATTTAAGATACTACAATCAAAAGTTCGTATATCCTATACATAATATAAAACTGACATACCGGAGCGCGGGAAACTGCAAACCCATACGTCCGAGGTTCGAACCTTGAAGTCCGGAAATTTTTCAGGTTCTGCTGTGACCCACATTGTAATTCCATTATGTTTGCGAAAAAGACTCTCCTCCGCAGCTGTTACGCGATCATTAAGCGCCATATCTAATAAACCGGACCAGTTGCGGCTTAAGCTTTAATTTACTATAGCTATATCCAACAGATTCAACGAGGCGTGGTGCGCATGTACCAGCTGTCGGGGCAAGACTTGTTGTATCACGGTGAAATACAACAGGTTAAAAATATAGCACATTAATAATACATATGGTACAGGTATGTCGTTAAATGTTAATATAATCTCGCTAACACGATATGTATGGATTTGAAATTTTAACCACGCGTAATAAATCCGTAATAAACTAATTTCATATGTAAGACTATGCACATGCCCTTAACCACTACTTAAGAATACGTTTTGTAATATTTATTGAGTTGTTTTTTTTATTATTTATTTATTGATTAGTGACTTATAACTTTCACTTCCATTTTATATCCAATTAGTATGCATTATACGTTATACTGAAATCAGATTAAGTACACACCTACAATCTTTTATCATAAATACGAACACGATATATTTATATATGTATAACACTGATAGTAAAGTTACCGTTTATAAAATTAAAATAGCTGTTACCGACATAAGGTATATATGATACTTGCTTCGACTACTGCGATGCTATAACTTAAATACACAAATAAGATTTACCAGTGGCCGTTTTCTCTCTGCACTGCACTGAACGAATGCAATCTGGGTTATCTGACTGATTATATGTCAATTATGTTGTCAAAGGAAAGTACATTTTATACTGGAGAAAAATAGTTAAGTGTTTTCGTCATTATAGTTACCGAACCTTGTAGCTATTTTATGTGAAGGAAAAAATACAATTAAATTTAAAGTACATTTTTCCGATCAGGTAAATCGAGCTTTCAGCTTAATTTCAATGTAGCATTTAATGTGGCATTTTGTAGAAGTATGGTCCCGAATCTATTCATCTTGGTCCATTTATATTTGTCCATTCGTTCATATTGATCTATTCATATTGTTCTATTTAACTATGTCAATTCATCTTGTTTCATGTATCTTTGTCAATTAATCTTGGTCCATTCATTATTGTCCATTCATTATGGTCTATCTATATTTGTCATGTCCATTTATATTTTTCCTTTTATAGTTGTTAATTTATCTTTGTTCATTAATATTTGTCCATTTATACTGGTCCATACTTCTTGGTTATCATCTTGGTCCATTTATCTAAGTCCATTTATCTTTGTCCATTTATCTGTATCCATTTATCTTAGTCCATTCATCTTGGTTTATCATCTTGGCCCATTTATTTTATTCCATATATTTGCCCAATTATCTTTGTCAATTTGTCTTCATTCAGTTTGGTCCATTTATCTTGGTTCATATATATTTTTCCAGTTATCTTGGTCCATTTATCTTGGTCATATATATTCATACATTCATTTTGGTTCATTCATCTTGGTTTATATATCATTATCCATTTATCTTTGTTTTTTTATCTTGGTCTATTTATTGGTCCATTTATCTTGGTCCATTTTTCTTGGTCCATTCTTCATGGTCCATTCATCTTGTTCCATTCATCTTGGTCCATTCATTTCGGTTCATTTATCCGTTATATGTTTAATACACACCTGATATTATTTAAATACAAAGACCTAACAGTTATTGATCGGAAACCAATTGCTTTCATCGGACGGATGAAACACGAACAAACGGACGTGCACTTTATCATTTTTCGAATGGCGGAAGCATAAAATCATTATTGTTAACTCAGAATAGTTTAAACGTTCGAGTCATATATATAGGTAATCTATAAAGTCAAGCTTCCCTTTACTTCCTGGTCGGGGCAACTGATTCAGGTTAATATAAAGCATATCTCTAATACACACCAGCGACATCAGAATCAAAGCAGTAAAAGTACTACCAAAGGTGTGAGATATAAAATGTCAGTTCTTTTTTGTAATAGAAAAGAAGACCAATTTGCACCGTTGCGAGCATTACTAATACATGTTCTTGCAATGTTGACCCCCATTTTTTTTAATACGGCAGAGAAGGTTACTGGATTTGTTGCGTTCGAAAGTATATTTGTCTGCTATGTAATAGTCATTGCAACAACTTTCATCTTTGGCAAATGTTCAACTCCGAGATGAGTGTCATTATGAGATGTATGATAGTTCAACTCAAATATTTTGTTAAGTTCCAAGATATGAGATAAATATTAAAGCTCAACTTCATATTATTTTTAAAAAGTGCCAAGCTTTCTATTAAATATAAAATACAAAGTGCTCTGGACCTAGCAAATTCGACTTCAAACTTGTAGAACAACACAAAAGCTAGAAATATGTATGTCGATACGAATGCCCACGCGATCGGAAACAATTTTTTATCGAGGATTTTTGGTCCAAAATGGCTATAACTCATTACACAGCTACAAACAACATATTTAATAGATACCTAGACCCCTTTTAAAATTATTGATTTGAAACCAATTGTTTTCCACAGACAGACAAAATACAGACGAACGGACGTACATGAATAATTTTATCCTCCATCCTTTTTTCAAATGGAGGGAGTATAAAAACAATAATTTAATCTCAGAATAGCTTCAACGTTAAAGCCATATATAGATATATAGTCAAGGGTCACTTTACTTCCTGATCGGAACGTTGCTTTGCTACTGATGTAGGTTACTTATAGAGGACAGGAAATAGACAAGACTGTGATTTAAATCATGAATTGGAAAATGTTATGAATGTGTGTACGCTGCTTCTATAAAATACGTAAGACCGATTTCCTAATCCGTAATAAATGTTTTTATTAAGATCATAAGACCAATGTTCTAACCCATAATGGGTTTATTAACGATACACTGCATATTCCATAGTCAATAAGTAGATTATGTATCAAGCGCGCTGATTGGTCCTAAAATACACTTCCCCGATGAAGGCCCAATCAGCGCGCTTGATACATAATCTACTTATTGACTATGGAATATGCAGTGTATCGTTAATAAACCCATTATGGGTTAGAACATTGGTCTTATGATCTGTTTAGATGATTTTGAAATAAATAAGTGAGCATGAAAGAGTTCATTTGCTGTTCACTTTCCTGGAAACATGTTGGCATACAAGACTACAGTTGTGTTGAGCCGGTTTAGTCCTGCAATAATCCGTTAAAGATTGTGCCATTTATTTTTACGACTTAACTTTTTACCACCTAAATGTGCGATTTGAAAATGTCTTATTCGGGAACGATTAACTCAATTTTTCTGTTGTTGTGGGTTATTTTGTTACGTAATACCTTCCCCAGCTGGCTGTGCATACCGTATAAGAATATTCGTGTTAGTTTGCACAACGGGTATCTAAATACAGTTATGATTATGTGGGCTGTGCGTCGAAGTAAACGGTCTTTACTCGAAGTTTTAACGTCATTTTTTTTTCAGATTCCTTTTCAATTTATATGATGAATTGAACCTAGTTTAGAAAAAAAGAAGGAAAGATCCGATGTGTAGGGGGACTAACCAATGTCAGTTATTTCTGCCTGTAGATCCAGGAAGAGAAGAATGATTCTTCAAAATCGGTGACACTTACAGGTTAGAAGGAAGTTATATACGGAATCTACTTACCACAGTAGAAAGGTCTATGTTAATTCTAACCGGCTTATTCGTTGATCTACTTTCTCTTTTTATCGGATGAGGAAGTAGGTCAACATCCACTGACGGCCATGCAGTTCTACTTCAAATAGAATATTCTACTTTTAAAAATCTGAGAGATTTTATTGGGCTGAGAAAGTAGGACAACAACACGTCAGCACATGTTTGCTCATGTTACTATTTGCAGTTAAAGTGTAACCAATCTTTTGAGGATACCAACTGAATGACGTCAATACAAGGACCATGTACGTCACAAGAGGCGTAACATTGATTATATAAAATGCTTAAACATTTTGATGCAGCACATGTCAATGTTCTGACTGCATTTTGCACGTGCATTTGTTAATATCCATTTTCAATATATATATATACATATATATGTTCATTAGAATGATATTATTAAAGACCTTATACAAGTGGCACATTGGTATTTAGCTAGATTTGAAAATATTACTCAAGTTTTAGAAACTGAAAATCGGCTCTCATTGAATATGTGTGTATCATAACGATACAAACTTATATTTAAGCACATTTTACACTCGATGCCAAAAATTATAAAAAAATTGTACGGAGTAAGACGCCTTTCAAACAATCAGGCGAGAAAACAAAACAAACTCAAAATAAGTGATATGAATAACAATGGAATGTGATATTGTCATTTATTGATATGGATGCGAGGGTATTAGCTTGATTTGTTATTGATATGGATGTGTTTTTTTTCTTGATTTGTTATTGATATGGGTGTGAGGGGTGTTAGCTTGATTTGTTATAGATAAAGGTGTAGAGAGTTAGCTTGATTTGTTATTGATATGGGTGTGGAATGTTAGCTTGATTAGTTACTGATATGGCTGTGGGATTTTATCTTGATTTGTTATTGATATGGGTGTTAGCGGTGTAAGCTTGATTTGCAATTGATATTGGTGTGTTTGTTTAGCTTAATTTGTTATAGATATATGTGTGAGGGTTGTTAGCTTGATTTGTATTGATATGTATGTGAGGGTGTTAGCTTAATTTGTATCGATATGGGTGTGAGGGTGTTAGCTTGATTTGTTATAAATATGGGTGTGGGGAGTAAGCTTTATTTGTTATTGATATGGTTGTGAGGGGTGTTAGCTTGATTTGTTATTGATATGGGTGTGAGGGTGTTAGCTTGATTTGTTATAAATATGGGTGTGGGGAGTAAGCTTAATTTGTTATTGATATTGGTGTGGAGTGTTAGCTTGATTGATATTAATACGGTTGAGGGGTGTTAGCTTGATTTGTTATAGATATGGGTGTGAGGGTGTTAGCTTGATTTGTTATAAATGTGTGTGTTGGGAGCTAGCTTGATTTGTTAAAGATATGGGTGTGAGGGTGTAAGGTTGATTTGTTATAAATATGTGTGTTGGGAGTTAGCTTGATTTGTTATTGATATGGATGCGAGGGGTATTATCTTGATTTGTTATTGATACTTGGTGTGAGGAGTGTGAGGAGTGTGAGGAGTGTTAGCTTGGTTTGTTATTGATATGGATGCGAGGGGTATTATCTTGATTTGTTATAGATATCGATGCGAGGGGTATTATCTTGGTTTGTTATTGATACTTGGTGTGAGGAGTGTGAGGAGTGTGAGGAGTGTTAGCTTGGTTTTTTATAGATATGGGTGTGAGGGTGTTAGCCAATTTGTTAATGATATGGGTGTGAAGGATATTACCTTGGTTTGTTATTGATATGGGTTTGAGGAGTATTAGATTGGTTTGTTATTGATATGGGTATGAGGGGTGTTAGCTTGATTTGTTATAAATATGGATGTGAGGGTGTTAGCTTGATTTGTTATAAATATGTGAGTTGGGAGTTAGCATGATTTGTCATTGATATGGGTGTGAGGGTTGTTATCATGTTTCGTTATTGATATGGTTGTGAGGGATATTACCTTGGTTTGTTATTGATATTGGTGTGAGGGTTGTTAGCATGGTTCGTTATTGATATGGTTGTGAGGGATATTACCTTGGTTTGTTATTGATATGGGTGTGAGGGGTGTTAGCTCGGTTTATTATAGATATGGGTTTGAGGGATGTAAGCTTGGTTTGTTATAGATATGGGTTTGAGGGATGTTAGCCTGGTTTGTTATAGATATGGGTTTGAGGATGTTAGCTTGGTTCGTTATTGATATTGGTGTAAGGGATATTAGCTTGGTTTGTTATTGATATGGGCGTGAGGAATGTTGCATGTCTATTAATGATACAATATACAACATATGGAACATAGTACCGTTTGCAATTGATATTATTGGTGCTGTTGATTAAGTTTGTTATCACAATTTACTCAACAGTAAGTGTTTCCCTATAAAAATCAAGTTACATGTTGGATACGTAATTATATCGTTAATGTCAGCAGACTATATATTTACGAGCATGTAAAATAAATAGTATAAATCAACTCATGACATTACCACAAACAAAAAGGCAAACATTTAAAGGAAATACTGTAATATGAATATGTAAATAGACAAGTGTACGTTAAATGCACTTTTATCGCACGTTGTGCAAATTGAATCAAACGATCATATTGTGTCTGAAGGTTGTAGATAACAAATATAAAATGTGTATAACCCGGTGTACGAATATAATATCATAAGGCCTTTACAATTTTCAGATGCAGTTGACATTTTTATCTCAGAATAGAAAATAGCTTCTTGAAATTGAATTTGATAAGAAAAGGGATAAGTATCGTCTACCACCCAGAAAAATCGTTGCCACGCGGATATGGGATAATATTTAATGAACAAACTAAGAAATACAGAGTTGACTGTCTTCTTTCCTTGAACAAATTCTGTTTTTCTTATGCGTCGTTCATTGAACACATTCTTTCTGCTAATGTATTTTTCCTTGGACACGTTCTGTACTTCTAATGCATCTTTCCTTGGACATGTTCTGTTTTTCTTGTTCGTCTTTCCTTGGACACGTTCTGTTCTTCTAATGCATCTTTCTTTGGACACGTTCTGTACTTCTAATGCACCTTTCCTTGGACATATTCTGTTTTTGTAATGCGTCTTTCATTAGACACGTTCTGTTTTTCTAATGCGTTTTTCCTTGGACACGTTCTGTTCTTCTAATGCGTCTTTCCTTGGACAAGTTCTGTTCTTCTTATGCGTCATTCCTTGGACACGTTCTGTTCTTATAATGCGTCTTTCCTTAGATACGTTCTATTTCTTGAAATGCATCTTTCCTTAGACACGTTCTGTTCTTCTTATGCGTCTTTCCTTGGACACGCTCTGTTCGTTTTATGCATATTTCCTTGAACACGGTCTGTTCTTCTAATGCATCTTTCTTTGGACACGTTATGTTCTTCTAATGCGTATTTCCTTGGACTCGTTCTGTTCTTTTAATGTGTTTTTTCCTTGGACACGTTCTGTACTTCAAATGCGTCTATTTCCTTGGACATGTTCTGTTCGTGTAATGTATCTTCCTTGGACACGTTCTGTTCTTCTAATGCGTCTTTCTTTAGACATGTTCTGTACTTCGTATGCGTCTATCTCCTTGGACACGTTCTCTTCTTCTAATGCGTCTTTCCTTGGACACGTTCTGTACCTCTAGTGCGTTTTTCCATGGGCACGTTCTGTTCTTCTTACGCGTCTTTCCTTGGACAAGTTCTGTTCTTCTGATGCGTATTACCTTGGACACGTTCTGTTCTTCTAATGCGTCGATCTCCTTGGACACATTCTGTACTTCTAATGCATCTATCTTCTTGGACACGTTCTGTTCTTTTGATGCGTATTTCCTTTGACACGTTCTGTTCTTCTAATGCGTTTATCTCCTTGGACATATTCTGTACTTCTAATGCGTCTTTCTTCTTGGACACATTCTGTTCTTCTAATGCATCTTACCTTGGCCATGTTCTTTTCTTCTAATGCGTCGTTACTTAGACACGTTCTATATTTCTGATACGTTTTTCCATGCACAGTCATGTTCTTATGCGTTTTCCTTGGACACGTTCTTTAAAGATAAATCGTACGGTGTCACTGCACCCTTTTTAAAAAAAACAACAAGCTGATCTACCAATTATTATGCTTGTTATGTGGGTATACATTCCTGCTATGGTAAAAAAGACTACGTGGAATATCTTTACGGTGAGAATCCTAAACCTTATTCCATATAGAACAAAGAACAAAACTCAGCTGTGTAGTGGAGCTGGCAGATATATGTTACAAAGATAAAGGTACAGTTGATGTTCACTTATAGAACACTACAGATCGTTATTTTATGTTCTTAACTTATTTATAATTCTGCTAGACATACAATCGATCATATCGGCTCCGTCATAACATTGTAAAGTGTACATAAAATAATATCAATAAAACTATGTTTACATATTCTGATTATATTTTATAAACAGTTCTAAAAGTGCAATCTATTTATAGAAGAAAAAGTTCAATTCTGTCAATTTTAGAAAATAATGCTTATCTTTGTTTCATTGTATTGCGTCTCTGCTTCTAAAGAGTAGCATTGATTAAACGCCGACTTCATCAATATTCTAACTGAATTTATGTACTTGCTGTCTGTGATGTATTTTGAAGGCTAAACAAATCCATTAATATATCTAGATAAACTATATTTTGCCGATTATGAAATCCATCTTTCGAACTAAGATATGTGCAAAGGCATCAATAAAGTCTTGAAATTCGTCTTTGTTCTCCGGGATGCTTTTTCCATAGACGTGTTGCTTGAAATAAACAAAATCATAGGAAACTTAGTCAATTGTTATATAAATACTATTTATCATTTTGTATTATCATTACATACGTTATGAATATGATATCATTGAGGCCGTATTGGTTTTTCATCTGATGAGACACTTTTTAATACTTTTATGTTCTATACCACTTTAGACCTTTGAATTAAGACAGGAATGAAACTATTACACGTCGTGTGCTTGTATATGTTCGTCTCTCATATGTTCTCGTAAAATACTGTGATGAAAAAAAACAGGGTGGACTAAATATTTACAATTCACCAATGCATTGCTTATAAAGCCAGTTTATTGGACAGAAGGTAAGTAAGTGTAAAAAGAAAGACGTGTACTATTATGTGGAGAGATGGTGTCACACGAGTCCATATTCAAGATAAGATGAAACGATCGTAATATGTCATGATGACCTCATTTAACCGTAACAAGGATAGGCGATGTCAAATTCAAAATAATTTTATTTTTAAAAGGGTTAAATAACATTTTCAACAAATTAAGCGTATTATATAGTTGGTGGAGACGGAAATATACGAATCTGAAAATATGTAAGGGAATAATCGGCCATGAAAAGAAGTACCCTGTAAATACTTCATATATATTTAATAAAAAGATATCGAGCTTTTAGTCAAATGGCGTTATTCGTCTCACTACACAGTTGCGGCCTTTTTTTCCCCCCATGGTAACATAATTCTAACGCTTAAAAACAAGGCCTATGTAATTTGGTTTTTAAATATTTTCAAAATGGTTCATAGTAGTTGTGATTTCTTGCTGCAGATGGGTAGAGCAAAAGTTAGTTTAGCATATACTGCAAAAATACATCATTAGTGTTAAAAAAGTGGCTTTGATAGGATTTCAACATATGTATGTATTTATTAGAATCTGAGAACTATTTTTTTCAAAAAATCTTTACACCCTCTTCTAAAAAAACCAACGTGGTCAACCTACCAGTTATTGTGCATTTTTAAGTGGGTTCACATTCCTGCTAAGAAACAAACAACTTCTATGTGGAATTTTTTTTTACCGTAGGAATCCTAGACCTTATTTTTATAGAACAAAGAACAAAATTCAACTGTGCTGTGAGACTTTTAGTAATACAATGAACAAGAATGCGACTGTCTCCGGTGTCTATTTGAATGTTCACACCAAAACGTTCATCTTGGCAGTATGGATTTCAATTATCATGTTATTGACAGAATCACATACACTATGTCTTACCACTGATCTAAGCATTAAGTTACATAGTTTTAATTTAAACCTATAACCAAATTACCGGAGAATATCTATAACAAGTGGTTTCTGAAAAAACGTATATGCTCACAACATGCTGAATATATGATTTATTATATGTGAATAACCAAAACTAGCTACAATTCAAACCATAGATACAATATCAAGGCCTCTACCAAACCAAAGAATTTGGTGTCGACCATGACTTATATACTATGGAATTACATGCAACACATCTGGACAGGGTGGACAAATTTACATACATGAACTGATAGCTTTATGTGAGTAGAATCAAGTTAAGAATTCATGACTACTAATATGCTATTTAAAGGACAGATTTATAAACCCGTTGGATCATATAGATTCAGTGAATTCATATATATTAAATTTCATAAAGGGAGATAATTTAATTCACAACAACAGAATTTACGATTATATTTTTTTTATCTTTTCAGATGTTCATTCGCAATGCATGAAATATATAAATTGAGATAATTATATGTGAATAACCAAGACATAAATGTACCGACCAGACTACGGCGAATGCGTATAATTATATTGTGCAATAATGTTTGGAAGCCGTACAATTTCGCCCAAACCGTTTACAATGTGGTGTTTATTGTTTATTGTTTGTTATATCTTTTTCCTTGAAATGATCGATTTTATGACGGTACGGGTTGATTTTATTGCAGTCACTGATTATGTTAACACACTTGGTTAAATAAACATTGCATCGTTATATATTATGTACTGTATAGTAAAAACACATGCTATTAGTAAAATATTTAGAATTCGTTTCATTTGTCTTCAGTATTTATATACAATGTGAACATCACTCGTTTCACACGTATCAATAAAGTTTAAGTTTTAAGGTGTTATTGCGCCGTTAAACAATGTCCCATAACCATTTATCAGAGAAATAATTATTTCAATAACAGTATTGTAAGTTCGTAAATGAAATACATAGCTTCTTTTTACAATACAGCAAACGGATTTATTCTAGGGTCGTTATCATCAACCATTCTTGAGAATATTCTAGTTTACCATGACATCAAATAAATGTGAGAGATCATTTAACTATATATTAGGTGTTCCCAGAAACTTTTGTCTAAAGAATAGTTAAGCTTAAGAAAATTCTAAATAATGGTTAGTAATTCGTTTTCATCTGCTTAAAACGATTTTGTTTTTGATACTAGTAGCACTCTTTCTTTCACATTCTTGCACGTATCCGAAACAAAATCATGCTGAGCTAATGGCAGTTATACAATAGAATTCAAGCACTTCAAAGTAAAACATATCCATCTGCGATGATTAACATTGATAATGCTATCTATCGTGCAGCGTTCACACTTGAATAATGATTGAAGAATGACAGGCAGGTAACTATAAAAGAACAAGTAATAAGTTAACTCATACAATGTGTCAGTGGAGTGGTGTAAATAAATTCATTCATTCACTTAAATAAACTCCACACCTACACCGATGACAGTAAAATTAACTTCTTTTAAACGTCATTTAACTGGAAGAAAAACTGCTGCAACTGCCAAATTAAAATCACCCACATACACTGCCGCCGATTATAAAGTTGAAATCACCAACAAGCATAGCTAATAGTCATTCTAGATTCACATTTGTGCTGTTTAATTTGACAACCATCGCCGCCACTTTCTGATTTCGAACTATATGCATAGTTTTGAAATCATCTACAAATAATTATGCATGTCATTCTAGATAGGTGTTTAAATTGACAACAAAAATACTGCAATATATAGTTAATCCATTTATATTGTGTTGGAATCGAATACAAACACTGCATGGCAACCGAGATCATCATTTCGTGTTGCTACGCGTCAATGCATCATTAATCGTCTAAAGTTGTTGTTGCAGGTCACTGCATCATTAACCGTCTAGACGCGTTGCTGCAGGTCACTGCATCATTAATTTTCTAAAGTTGTTGCTGCATGTCACTGCATAATAAACCGTCTAAACGCGTTGCTGCAGGTCACTGCGTCATTAATCTTCTAATATTGTTGCTGCAGATCACTGTATCATTAATCTTCTAAACGCGTTGTTGTAGTTCACTGCATCATTAACCGTCTAGACGCGTTGCTGCAGGTCACTGCATCATTAATCTTCTAAAGTTGTTGCTGCATGTCACTGCATAATAAACCGTCTGAACGCGTTGCTGCAGGTCACTGCATCATTAATCTTCTCATATTGTTGCTGCAGGTCACTGTATCATTAATCTTCTAAACGCGTTGTTGTAATTCACTGCATCATTAACCGTCTAGACGCGTTGCTGCAGGTCACTGCATCATTAATCTTCCAAAGTTGTTGCTGCATGTCACTGCATAATAAACCATCTAAACGCGTTGCGTCAGGTCACTGCATCATTAATCTTCTAATATTGTTGCTGCAGGTCACTATATCATTAATTTTCTAAACGCGTTGTTGAAGTTCACTACATCATTAATCTTCTAAAGTTGTTGCTGCAGGTCACTGCATCATTATCCATCTAGACGCGTTGCTGCAGGTCACTGCATCATTAACTTTCTAAAGTTGTTGCTTCAGGTCACTGCATCGTTAACCATCTCAACGCGTTGCTGCAGGTCACTGCATCATTAATCTTTAAAAGCATTGATGCAGGTCACTGCATCATTAATTTTCTAAAGTTGTTGCTGCAGGTCAATGCATCATTTACCGTCAAAACGCGTTGCTGCAGGTCGGTCGACCGAGTGAGTTTATCAGAATCAGGAACGATGTCTTCTATGTCAACGTCTCAGACGTCGGTTCAAGTTAGCATCTGCTTCTGCAACAGCAACTTGGGGCAGAAATATGTACGCTATAAACTCTTACATATTCTATCTTTATCTGTCCAATGATAAAAATGTTCTAGCCGTTCACATTGCATTATTTAATTGTTGATTTCAGGCTCCAGGTTCGTGACAGCGTTTGCATTCACGACGTCTTTACAACGGTGTAATGTTTACACGTCGCTATCGGAATTCCAGGCTACTGTGGGAACGGGCACATTTTAGAGAGACGCGGAGACAGTGGGGTTCAACTATCTTTATCGACGAATTAAAATTCAATGTCCGTGTTGCTGATGTTGGTAAGAGGGTGTGGCGAAGGAACAGAGAGCGGTACAATAATAACCGCGTATTGGAATGCAATAGGTGAGGAGGTGGAAGTGTTCATGTTTTGTAAGGGATAACAACCTGGCAAAACAAACTGTTGATTTTAGAGAGCGGTGAAAATTGGCATACAGTGACAATGTTTTGGTACCAGTGGTAACACTCTACAGGGATGCCCCTTGCCAGGTGCCACGTTTAGGTAAGATCATGTGCAGTCGCACGCAGCAAGTGTAACATTGGATTGACTAAACCAGACTGACATAAATGGTGCTATAGCTTGGCCTGTGCATTCTTCTATCTATATCTACAGAACATGTATGGGACTAGTGGACTTGTACGTCGTCCACATCCAACATCATTTAACGTCGTCCAGAGAATTAATAGAACGACATTTCAGAAGTTATAGGTCTAACTTAAGAATTACTTCCCTGTGTAAAGCGGTTGGGCATTAGTTTTGTTGAAATTGCATACAATTGGCATATTTCTTTGTGCATATTTGAACATGTTTGGTGACATTGGGTACTGTTTGGTGAAACTATAACAGTTTAAAGATGCGTAGTTACACACTGCAACAAATAGGAAAAATTGTCAAAATTGAAAGGCGGTCATAAAACCATCGAAGTGGCAAATTGGTTAACACAAGGTCTGCATAACTCGACCAATATATCTATGAGAAGAAAGCACTTCTATAACCAATGGTAATCCAGTGCTCCAGATGAGTATTTTTCTATAGTGAATACTAAATTGTTGTGTGAGACGTTAATAGCCCATATGCAACATTTACATACAAGTGACCAAGTTTCCTCAAATGCATTGTTTCTTAAGCGTCTCAGTAAATGGGGTATTGCCATTATATAATATTTGAGGTACATGTATTATTGTTTTATACTATATGAGGTAGAACCATTTTATACTAACTGAAGTACATGTAGTTTTTTATATGCTGAATGAGGTAGTTCAATTACATACTTATTGAAATACGTGTAGTATTATACCAAGTGAATTAGTACCATTGTATGCTATTTTAAATGAATGCAGTATTTAATATACTGAATGTAATACCATTATATACTAATTGAAGTAAGTGTAGTATTTTTATATAACAAATGAGGTAGTACCATTATATACTAAAATGTAAGTAGCACATTCAATTTGCGAACAGCTAATTATAGTTTACACAAGTGATGCCGCTTTCCGGAAGTGTGTAAATTATATAAAATGACATGATAAGTGTGCCTATTGATGGCTTAATGAAGAAATTTATTTAATTTTAAACAGCGTTTTCAGGTAGGTCGCATGAGCGACCAAACCCTATATAAGGGATAAGGGCCACTTCATAAATTTACTTTGGGCGCTGGAATATTGAAACGTCACAACCACGTGTTTAAAACATTTGCATTCTAGTCTTGTACCCTGCCCAACTACATTCCGTTACTCTTCATTTCGAATGAAATTGCGCAGGGTACGACTGCAATTAAAAGGCAAATGCGGCGTGCGTGCGTGCGTGCGTGCGTGCGTGCGTGTGTTAATGATTACGGCGTTTAAATGCACGTATTTAAAATTAAAATGCATTGCCACTTGTATCTTAAATACGAAAATACTGACAAATGAAAAAAAACATTTAGGTCTTGAAACTTATCTTTTTTGACGAATTTTCGACGTTCGTGTGTGGTTTGGTTTGTGGGTTTTTTTTGGGGGGGTTTTGTTGTTTTTTCTTTCAAATTTATGTTGATTTAATGTAAATCATTTTCAAATAACCATGTTTTTACAAAAACATATGATATACTGAACCAATAACAATGAAATATTGACAAAATCAATAATCTACAATTGTTTATTCTGCTCGATGCAAAGGATATAAAACAAAGCTGTGTAATCGGTGTAGTTTTACCGGTGTGGCGTTCAGCACGTTATAAGAATCATACATATCGCATAACTTACACAAGTTTTAAAAATACATTTTTTTATTTTGTTAATTGATATATTCACAAATTGATTTAAGCATTTGTTTTCACACTCGTAAGTTTTATAGAAACTTTACAGTAAATTAACAGTAAATAAGTTTGAAAATATATATGGTAAATTTCAAGACATTTTTTCCAGATATTTTCTTATTGAATGTGCAAATGGAAATGCAAAATGATTCATATTTATGCATTTTAACACCATAATAACTATTAAACACACCACATTTGCTTTTCCCCTGCAGATTGAATTTGTCCGGGTCAGCTGGAACCTGATCGGGGTTTTGTATCACCCACTCAATTAGTACCCGGAGCGTGGCTGTTTTTATCTTTCATGCATTCACTTAAAAATTGCATTTTACACCGTTAAAGAAGTTTTTTTCGTACATTCGCTAACTTACACCTTCGTTCACATTAATTGCCACCGCCTTTATAAGACTATTGGATTTTTTTTTTTAAAAAGGAGACTTGTTTAATTTTAAGATAGATTGAATGACGTCCATCTGATATACCTTACTTGTTTTGTGTTTTGAACAAGAGGATTTGATGGTTTCTTAACTGAAACAGTGATAGTTTGGCAATACTATTTCTAAAAAGTAAATAGTGCAAATGTACTTAGATGGTGACGCTACATAATCTTCTCTCCATCTTCTTCTTCATCATAATATATTAGGAGTTATTTTTTATTATGTAAATTGTATGAGTTTACATAAAGTACATGTAAAATATACCTATGTCCACTGACAAGCTATGTCAGTATCCCAAGCTTTTCTTTGACCATTGCATCTATACGCTGTTGTAAATCTTCAGGCACTATTCCTGTCCATCCGTCTATGTTTCCTAAAGTACATGTACACGTTAAATGGTAAAGTATTAAGTTGGAATATAATTATTATCTGCTATTATCCATATATTGTATAAATATGAGCAACCACAATTTTTCATGAATGTACTTTTACGTTTTCCCTTATTGATTATAACAATCGAGGACAGTGAATTATATATTAACCTATAATCTAGACTTAAATGTCTAAATAATAGTGTAAGTGACACATTTTTCTTCCTTTTTTTTTGCCTTCTAAATTAGCGACCCCACTTTCATCATAATGAAGCTTAATTTCAACAATTCTAATATTTTCTAAAGTTTTCTTAATATTATGAATAGTTAGTCATAGAAACATAAACTTTATTAACAAACATAAAAATATAATTTTATCTGAGCATTTCTCAGTTTGACATTTTTATCCAATCAGATAATAAGCTAACTATCCAATATATGATATGAACATCCCTATACCTTTGTTCAACCAACCAGAGCCCACGTAGCGATGATGGTAGCTGACATAAGGTGTACCGGCACGGGGCATGTTATCCGAACCTTTCAATCTAAATGTGCCAGAAAAGAGTTTGAATGTGTTTTTAGGGCTGGACTTGTTATTATTTATGATATGGTTTATTTCCTATGTCAAAATAGTTTAGCATCACTGGCCAATTCATTCAGATAATTAGCCGTTTATTTTTTTTTACGCTAGATTTGTCGAATATTTAGAATTTCCATAGCATGTGTGGTGGTATTCATATTATTAACAAAGTAGAAAAATGTTTGGATATTTTTACAAACTTAAAGTCAAATTGTGTTAGTATCAAAAGCTGAATATAATATCATTTTTGTCTTTGTTATGTGTATGTATGACTAGTGTTCGTTTCCGAAAGTTTTACCTTTATCTATATAACACCTTGCCGATCCGTCAAGTTGTAATACGTTTTCTTGGGGTTGAAAATTTACCATGGTGTTTTTCCGCATATTGTCTATACTGGTATGTTCAACAATAGCCTTGACATTAGCGTCTGACAAGTTGCAACCAAGATGAGTTGCTATTTTTTGTACCGTTGACTTCTTGTCCTGTAAATTGAAAATTTTATACCGTACTTTATGATAAGGAAAATTGGTATAGCTCACAAAGTTATATTTATGTATTGATGTGACATAAACATATCAAGTTAAATTATGTACATGGCCAGCGTCTATATTCCTAATTTGTTATACTATGTGCAATTGGCAGATTCAAGAAACGCACATAGCCATTTTACGACCAGACAAAGATATGGTAAATACAGCAAACGGAATAGGCATGTGCAGAACAATGATGTGGCAGATACATCCAGGACATGGTGAATATAACCTTATGACATTGTTAATATATCGTAATGACATGGCATATGTACCACAAGATTACCATTAATACAGCCCAATGATATATTAAAGTATTAACAATGGAATATATATGGTTAAAACGTAGAAAGACAGAATAGCACAGAGAAATGGTAATTATAACAACATAGATAGAGCACAAAGAGTTCAATGCAACACAACAACGTGGTAAATACAACACAACAACGTAGTAAAAACAACACAACAACGTGGTAAATACAACAAAACAACTTGGTAAATAAAACACAAAAACGTGGTTAATACAACAGAACAACGTGATAAATACAACACAACAACGTGGTAACTACAACACAGCAACGTGATAAATACAACGTGGTAAATACAACTTGGTAAATAAAACACAAAAACGTGATGAATACAACACAACAACGTGGTAAACAAAGCACAAAAACGTGGTAAATACACACAACAACGTGGTAAATACAATGTGGTAAATACAATAAAACAACGTTGTAAACAAAACATAGAAACATGGTAAATACAACACAACAACGTGGTAAATACAACACAACATCGTGGTAAATAAAACGTGGTATATACAACATAACAACGTGATTAATACAAGGCAACAACGTCTATACAACACAACAACGTTATAAATACAATGTGGTAAATACAACACAACAACATGGTAAACAAAACACAAAAACGTGGTAAATACAACACAACAACGTAGTAAATATAACGTGGTAAATACAATACAACAATGTGGTAAACAAAACACAAAAACTTGATAAATACAACACAACAACGTGGTAAATACAACGTGATAAATACAACACAAAAGTATTGTTAAAACAACACAACAACGTGGTAAATACAACACAACAACGTGGTAAATAAAGCATAAAAACGTGGTTAATACGACACAACAACGTGTGAAGTAGAACAAAAGGCCATGGTAAATACTGAACAAGGACATAGTAACAAACGCAAGATAAATTGTTAAAGGGTACATTGTAAATACAGCATAAGAATATAGCATATACAGCACATTGGTACGACCAAAATGTCATGGCTGATATCGCACAATGTATTGTAAATACAGCATAAGAATACAGCATATATAGCACATTGGTACGACCAAAATGTCATGGCTGATATCGCACAATGTATTGTAAATACAGCATAAGAATACAGCATATATAGCACATTGGTACGACCAAAATGTCATGGCTGATATCGCACAATGTATTGTAAATACAGCATAAGAATATAGCATATACAGCACAATGGCACGACCAAAAGGACATGGCTGATATCGCACAATGTATTGTAAATACAGTATAAGAATATAGCATATACAGCACAATGGCACGACCAAAAGGACACGGCTGATATCGCACAAGGATATTGTAAATACAGCATCAGATTATAGCATATACAGCACAATAAAGTATTACAAATAATTCCCAGACTTTGCAAATACAACACCAGGACATGGCAGATATACCACTAAGAAATGTGATACTGACCGTAACGATATTTTCATATTTTAGAAACAGCACGTTGTCGTCATTTCTGTGTTCCCAATATCCACGGACGTGCAACCACCAGGGACATGAATAAACTGAAATATAAACATAAACAATATAATGCAACATATTATGCATGTATCTCTGTAATGGCATAGCAATTGAATTTTAATTAAAGTTTTGAGTTATACAGAAATTAAAAGATTATTCTATTACCTGTGCCTTTATATAGTTATAATAATGATATATCTGTATTAATGACTCACCACAGTCATCTTAACTGGTATATAATACCCTTCACTAACCGATGTTACAATACCCATCAATACCCGTATACATTGTTGTATTCAATCATGTACTTAACATTTATTCCATTTACTTACCGTTATCATTCAAGAAAGATTCAATAAACTCTTCTTTATATATTTGAACAAGTTGTACATGCTTGGTACAGATGCCTTTGGATTTCTTGTCACATATATCACTTTTCCTTTTCCTTTTTTGATATCGTCAGGAAGTAGGAAGTAATGGTAATGACATTTAAACATTCTTGGCGACTTCATTAATTCCATAGCATCCAATCCTGTCCAGAAAAAAAATCATTTATAAAATTTTATATTTTAACAGTATTATTTTTTTAAATGAAATCTATTAAGATTATTGCATCCTGTTTACATTGATGTTTGCATAAATATCATACATCACAGGATATTATATATTTAATGTTCTTCACACATGTCTATCGAATGAAATTGCTTTGATTTTCAAAATTGTTTTACCTTTACTGTCATTAAAAACTGGTTATGTTGACTTTCTATCAAACAAACATAATTCTATTATGATATAAGACAGGTTATTATCATACATACTATAACGTAAGTTCGCAAAAGATCCATGCCTCTAATGAGCAAATGAGGCATTGTTTGCATATCATTGCATGAGATAATGAGCAAATGAGGCTTTATTTGCATATCATTGCATGAGATAAAGAGCGGGTGAGATTTCATTTGCATATCGTTACATGAGATAATTGAATTGGATTAAAATAATTTGCATATCATTGCATTAGATAGTAAATGGACTTAATTAGCATTGGTATGCCCAGAAAGATGTTATTATCAGTTATTAGTCGGTAATTAGTTTTGCAACTTAGTAAGTTACTATTTGTAAAGTGATTTTCTTTATCAAAAGATACATCACCTTCTAACTGTTGCTTAGTTTTATGTTTCTATATAAATACATTTTATTTTCTAGAAGTTACTTGATGAAATGCATACGTGTATAAATAAATGATAAAATTGCTTGATTAATTTGAATAGTGCAAATTGAATTACGTCACTATGTTATTTTCATCATATAATGCTTAAATTTACACAATAATGCTTTGATATACTCAGGAGTGCTTGCATACTTAATAGGTATATAGTATATTTTAGTTTTGCAAATATTATTAAATAAATGGCCATTATATGTCCGTCATACGAGTTAAGTGTCAAAAATAGGAAAATAAATGACCAACTGGAAACGAAACTTTCAGGGCAATAAAACCATCCCAACAGGAACAAATGTAATCAGCTAATGTTATCGTACAACGAATTTGTAAAACAAAAAGGAACACAGTTAATTGTCATACAGGAGATAAAGCATTCAAGGTAACAAGACCACCACAACAGCAGGACTATAGTCAG
This sequence comes from Panopea generosa, assembly GCA_029582155.1. Lineage (NCBI taxonomy): Eukaryota > Metazoa > Mollusca > Bivalvia > Adapedonta > Hiatellidae > Panopea > Panopea generosa. Next base: position 64,254,483 of record CM055907.1, read on the forward strand.
CCTATTTTCATTAAAAAGTAAAGGTTATATACGGGTAAATGTTAATAGGAGACATATCATACCATGTATGTTGCCAGAAATCCCAATGCTAGCATCAACAATGGGGAAGCGCTCATCTAGAAGTGTTGATTTAGCTGTACGGAAGTCTAACGTGTTGATAAGGTATGTCATCTCCTGTACAAGAGTAGTCCCTGAAATAAAGATATAGATGTGATGTGGATGTATTGAAAAGGTACTTACGTTATCACGTTTCCTATGCTTTGGTATAAGTTTGCTTTGAAATAGATCTATTATGCTATATAGATGATTATTTAAAATTTTGATTTTGTTTTGTTATTGAATCTTGAAATAGTACATGTATATTAATCGGATCCCATAGGAAATCATTTTCAAATTGAATTCCAAATCCTCTTTTGATAAAAAATGTCATTCCTTTACCTGATCGTGTAAAAAAAAACTCTATTTTAAGATAAAACATTAACACACCTGACCTCGGGAAACTGCAAACCCATACATCTGTATCCCGAACCTTAAAATCAGGAAACTTCTCTGGTTCGGAGTCTTCCCATAAATACACCCCTTTATACCGTCGTGTATTCTGTGCAAAAGGGTTGCTAAAAAATGCAACACTAATGTCTGATTCGGCAGCCATATTTCTTTGTCTATGTTGCATGTGTCAAGCAAGATGGTTTATGCATATATAGAAGTGATTTATCCTGTTATCTTTTATCCATGCGTATGCATAAAACGTGTTACGTTATAATTGTGTAATACATCTACATGGGGAGATGTTTTGTATTCTCAGATACCTACATTGTTTGTAATAAAAAGTTACTTCTCAAAAATGTTAGATTATCTTTCATTTTCAACGGAATTTCATATAATTTATTTTATTATTTGGACAATTGTCCAAGGCGATCAGCATATGACCTCATTTATTACTATATTTTGTTCCTTTACAAGGCAATCTTTTGAAATGCATATCGCTATAGTTTTGAACTTCTCAATATATGATATAAGAAATGTGAAGGAATATGCAAGAAACCTCACGCCCCTTTGCAACAGTTTATGAAATAGTCTATCTGCGAGCAAAACTGAATACACTTCAATGTTCCAATGTTCCAGAAATTATAACAACACTGAGTCAAAGTACGGGGTAACTTTTTACGACCGTTGCATCAGAAAAAGTATTATTGATTGGTTTTGTATTTGCAAATGAGAGCAGAATTATGGAAATAGAAAACTTCTAACCTTTTTTTTTTTTTGGATGAAAGCTTACTTCTTGAACTATTTAGGCAGCTAATCAATTTCTGCAGTACTCTGTTCTAATGTGAAACAGCGAGCGACGGATTGTATTTATTAGGTACTGGACTTATGGTAAGTAATGTAATACATGTTATAATTATAACCTCAATTTCATATATGTAGTTAAAGAATTTTCATTGGACGCCAATTGTTTAAAAAGTTTTATTTTTTTAACTTCTTGAGCGGGACTATTTTTTACGTAACCAGCGTTTATGTATTTCTACGCGTTTACTATGCAGAGGATATTCTAAATTTCCATTCACATACTTTATTCGAGGGAAACCTAAAAGAAAATTAAAAAACTATGGAAATAAAAAGATTAAATTATTTTTTCTGTTTTTTCTTTTGTATTCTTTTTAACATCGACTGTGAATATTTATTTTTTTCCATTACAGTGCGACATAGTGAACTTTCCTGCACGTTCACATGTTTCGTTGGGAGACCCTCCCTCGGTAGCAGGCCGTCAATGTCTTTTATTGAGTTCTTTTTTCAGGTGGTGTGGGGGAGCTTTATAAGATTTGCGCATTATTTGATATTCTTTGCACGTGAAAAAACAATAGAAAAAATGAATTCAATCTTATAATGAAATAATTTTTGGAAGCACCGGACGAGAAATAGCAGACTTGGTTATTGAATCTGTTCGTGAGTTTCATACAACACCGCTTTTTAACCTCCACCTACACTTAACAACTCCTTCCGAGTAAGCATTGCTCTATATGTGGACTCAATTCCCATATTTAACGAACAGACCAAAATCTGGACCCAAAAAAAATAAAACCACACTGAAGCACGATATTAAACGCCGCAACACAGATGAGGTGCAATTATATAGATACTATTACACATAAGATAAGCGTATCACTTTACTATGGTTGGTTTTAAAGAAAACTTTTTTTTTAACTTAATTATACAGTAGTTTGAATTGATAATGCAAATCTCTTAGGGTAAAATGAAAATAATATATTATAGTGAATATCAAATTTCAAATTTAACCCAGACTTGATGTAAACACGATTATTCAGGTTAATATTTAGGTCAGACAATATTCAACTGATTTGTATCGCCAGGTCGGAAACACTGAGATATTTATGGATGGATATTCATTTCCTAAAGATGAACAGATGTGCACCTTCATGTATAGCTGAGCTCACAACATTACATTATGTATGCATATTTAATACAGATATATGTACGTATTCACGTATAGCTGAGCGAATTAACGAACACAACATTATGTATGCACATTTATTCCATATATATGGACGCATTCACGTATAGCTGAACGAATTAAGGCACACAACATTATGTATGGACATTTATCCCATATAGATGTGCGCATTCACGTATAGCTGAGCAGTTTAACGCTCACAAAATTATGTATTGACATTTATTCCAAATAGATGTGCACATTCACGTATAGCTGAGCGATTAACGCTCACAACATCATGTATGGACATTTAATCCATATAGATGGACGCATTCACATATAGCTGAACGATAAACGCTCACAACATAATGTATGGACATTTATTCCATATAGATGGACGCATTCACCTGTAGCTGAGCGATTAACGCTCACAACATAATGTATGGACATTTATTCCATATAGATGTGTGCATTCACGTAAAGCTGAGCGATTAACGCTCACAACATCAATGTATGGACATTTAATCCATATAGATGGACGCATTCACATAAAGCTGAACAATTTACGCTCACAACATATTGTATGGACATTTATTCCATATAGATGGACGCATTCACCTGTAGCTGAGCGATTAACGCTAACAACATTATGTATGGACATTTATTCCATATAGATGTACACATTCACGTATAGCTGATGGATTAACGCTAACAACATTATGTATGAACATTTATTCCATATAGATGTGCACATTCACGTATAGCTGAGCGATTAACGCTCACAACATTATGTATGGACATTTATTCCATATAGATGGACACATTCACATAGAGCTGAGAGATTAACGCTCACAACATAATGTATGGACATTTATTCCATATAGATGGACGCATTCACCTGTAGCTAAGCGATTAACGCTCACAACATAATGTATGGACATTTATTCCATATAGATGTGCACATTCACGTATAGCTGAACGATTGACGCTCACAAAATAATGTATGGACAGTTATTCCATAAAGATGTGCCCATTCACATATAGCTGAGCGATTAACGCCAACAACATAATGTATGGACATTTATTCCATACAGATGTACGCATTCACGTATAGTTGAGCGATTGACGCTCGCAACATTATATACGGACATTTATTCCATACAGATGTACGCATTCACGTATAGCTGAGCGACTGACGCTCACAACATTATGTATGGACATTTAGCCATATAGATGTACACATTCACGTATAGCTGAACGATTAACGCTAACAACATTATGTATGGACATTTATTCCATATAGATATGCACATTCACGTATAGCTGAGCGATTAACGCTCACAACAATATGCATGGACATGTATTCCATATAGATGTGTGCATTCACGTATAGCTGACCGATTAACGCTCACAACATAATGTATGGACAATTATTCCATATAGATGTGCACATTTACGTATAGCTGACCGATTAACTCTCACAACCTCATGCTTAGCGATTAACGCTCACAACATTATGTATGACATTTGTTACATATAGATGTGCTCATCCACGAATAGCTTAGCGATTAACGCTCACAACATTATGTATGGACATTTATTCCATATAAATGTGCACATTCACGTATAGCTTAGCGATTAACGCTCACAACATCATGTAAGGACATTTATTTCATATAGATGTGCACATTCACGTATAGCTAAGCGAGTTAACGCTCACAACATCATGTATGGACATTTATTCCATATAGATGTGCGCATTCACGTATAGCTGACCGATTAACGCTCACAACATAATGTATGGACAATTACTCCATATAGATGTGTGCATTTACGTATAGCTGACCGATTAACTCTCACAACCTCATGCTAAGCGATTAACGCTCACAACATTATGTATGACATTTGTTACATATAGATGTGCTCATCCACGAATAGCTTAGCGATTAACGCTCACAACATTATGTATGGACATTTATTCCATATAAATGTGCACATTCACGTATAGCTGAGCGATTAACGCTCACAACATTATGTATGGACATTTATTCCATATAAATGTGCGCATTCACGTAGAGCTGAGCGAGTTAACGCTCACAACATATGTATGGGCATTTATTCCATATAGATGTGCACATTCACGTATAGTTGAGCGAGTTAACGCTCACAACATCATGTATGGAAATTTATTCCATTTGATGTACGCATTCACGTATAGCTAAGCTAGTTAACGCTCACAACATAATGTAAGGACATTTATTCCATATATGTGTGCGCATTGCTGATCCAAGACTGGATCCAAATATAGTGTTTGGTCGCCGCCAAACACGACATATTTATAAAAAGAATAGTATAATATCCCTAACAAAGCATTCAGAGGAGAGTGACAATATCTAACACTGCCTCGGAACGGTCATCAACATTTGACTTTTGGAGTTTATAAGAACACTGTTAAGTTATGTAATAAGGAACTCTAATAAATCATTGAAATAAACAAGATCACCAAAGGTATATGAACATGAGGCACGCATTTTGTTCACGACTAGTGTGTAGTAAAAACAGTTTCTCTCTCTGATCATTCAACAATGTTGCCGATGTATTATTTTCAATCGTTAAAATTTTCTTTTGTTCTGTTCTACATTTATATTGTAATATGTTTACAAAGCAACATTAACGAAACTATTACAAAATACTTCATCTGCAGAATTAAATTAATAAATAAGACGAAAGAAATATACATTCGTATAGTTTTATTGTCGATTCACGCATATAAACGAACCCTCTCGCCACAGTAGGACTCACATGTATGATGGGGAATAAACGTTATGAAGCATGCAGTAAATAATCAACTACAGGTAAGAAAGAGAAATAGGTTAGTAAGCACAATATTGATGTGAAGGTCGTGACATGTTTTTTTAATGTTCCACGTCGCAAATCTCACAGTTAATCAGTCATGACATTGCACGCCAATTTCTAACTGTTGGTGAATAATGGGGTGACTTGTTTGCATAATTTGTGATGTGGAACATTAACGGAAAATGAAACGATGTGTTTACTATAGCAGGTAGTTCGTGCCTGTTCATAAGACGACTTAATTACCACATCAATCATTTGCAAAATAAAATATAGATCAAAACATCACGTGGGGCCACTACCAAGATACTACAACACTTTTTTTCTATGAGCTAATTGGCTGAATATACATGCGAGCAAGACAAAGTGAACGTGTCATTTTATTATAACGTGTACGATGGAAGGTGAGCAAAGCGATCGTAACAGTTTAAGTAAGTAATTTTACAAACTTTAGTAGTATATGTGAGTTTATTAATTAAATAACAAGAAGTGTTTTATAAGAATGTGTAATAATGGAAACAAACACGAGACAACGCATATTGTAACATCTTTATTATTGTATTTCAATGTGAAAATAAGGGAATGATGAGATAAAGGATAATGTTACATACTGAGTTAACTCTGTCATCTATAACTTGGTATTGAGGATCCCCGTGGTCAAGTGGTCGATAGTATCGTCTAACGACCACTAACATCTCACCACTGTGGTCATGGGTTTGATTCGACACCTTTTATGTGAGAAAGTTTGTCAGTAACTTGCGGCTCTATTCATATAATCATTCGGCGGTCTTCCTTTACCGTTAAAACTTGATAGTCCATTTATAAAATAATGTGTGCTGAAAATGGCGTTACATCCAATTATATTGTTGTCCAGTGTTATTTTAATTACATGTTAACAACTACAGAACATGACAGCTACTGTCTGTTCGGCCGCCATATTTTTCTACATTACAGTGAAATACTAAATATTTACATTAATTTAAACAAAATTTTCTTTACATTTCACATGGAAGTCATACATAAGTTTAACATATCAAATAACAAGTGTAAATGATGTTTCTGAATAAAGCTATATTACTTTACATGTATATGTTTTCCTTAAAGATATATATATATTCGTGACGTCACCCATTCTTTGACTCGATATGGGATGTTGCCATTCATTTCCTATAAACGCAAATTCACGAACGGTCAATTTTGACTTTGGATATAGTTTTAGCTAAGTTAACACTGTTCGAGATTTGCGTTTGATTATAACTCCAGTTTATTAACGATTTTGATGTCACGTAGAAACTGATAGTGTATTAGAGGGGTGACTTCCGTCCATTAACATCAACTTAAAGATGAAGTTGATAGCTGACCTTCTTATCGGTGCTAGATAAATGTAAACCAGATGTCGGTAGAATATCTAAACTATAATGACTTAAGTACAGTATAACTTCGATGGCTCGAACCCGACGGGACTGGACAAAATAGTTCGACTTAAGGGTTATTAGAGAATTGTTGAACATCATATCATAAATGTACCTGTATAAACATCAAAAATGGAATTCGGCAAGAACCAGATAAATGGTTCGAGCTATATGTGGTGTTCTAGCAATCCGTGTTTGAGCCAGCGACATTCTACTTTATTTTATTGAACATCCGTGATATATATATATTTATAAACTTACATGTCCAGCAATGTTTACGTTCGTGATCCACTTACTATGCATGTGCGAAATTTAAATTTGTATCTCATGATCTTTCAACAAATAATATTCATGTAATGAATATTCAACAATTGATATTCATCAAATGAATATTCAACAAACCGTATTCATCTAAATGATTATTCAACAAATAATATTCATCTTATTATTATCCAACAAAAAATATTCATTCCTTAAAAACATTATTTTTTAACCTTCCATATTTCATTCTCAGTGGATATAAGTTTATAAAGTTTGTTACAAAGAATGCATACTTTACTGATTAAAATTGTAAACACACTCAGAGTTATTCCAGATCTTGGCATTCAGTTCTTTGCTGCACAAGATGATTGATCATACTGTTCTTTTTTTGCAGTCAGGTATCGTTAATACTTATAAATATAAATGTTTGTTGTTGCAGAACAATCGCCTAAAATGGTTGAACGGGAGGAATTAATTACCGAGATGAAGAGTCATTATATAAAACACCGGGGAATCACGATGTGAGATTTCAATGAGCCCGAAAAGATGACAAACTTCGAAGTTCGTGATTCCGACGTTTGGGTTTGCAGCTTTCCCCGCTCAGGTATGGCGAAGAGTATATTCGCTTGTTTTAAATAGACAAAAGAAAGCGCCCGTAGCCAGGCAAGTAAACCTGTGTCTCGTGGTTCATAAATGTCCATACGTGAACATTCTTATCCCTATGTCTAATACATTGTAAATGCATATTCTTAGAACCAAATATTTGTAAATGAAGTTGTAGTTAGATTCCATTTCACTTATTAAATAAATGAAATGTAACTATTCTGATATCACTGATATTCATAATCAAGCTTATTTGTTTGACTCGTATAAACTATCCTTGCTTTCCTTATATGTTAATTCCTCTCATCGTCCAGATGTATATTAGGCAAAATCATGCTAATTACAAGAGCGTAGATAGGATATTGTTCAAAGTGAAACAAGTCAAAACAACGCAATATGGCGCAAGGTACCATTAAAATCGGAAACATTCTGTATCCTACGCTTTTTTTTACAATTCGGTATAGTCTTGGCCATCTCCTACGATTGTTTTTCTTTAAGGTCTGTTCATCTCAGTTTATCAAATCATTAAATTCGTTTTTTATAAATAGGTCATTGTTCTGTCCCTAAATAGTTTAGTGATATCAGTTGGCGCTTTTGAACGATCGTAAGTGGAAGTTTATCTTATAGAAAAGCAAGTGTCGGTGATGTTGCTATCAAGACTACGAAAGCTTTGCGGACTAGTCTATTTTAATACAAAGGTTATCATCGTTCAGCGTATAAAAGCATCTTCTATGTTAAAAGATACAAACAAACTTGTTATTACCTGTTTTTCTTGTTTGTTTGTTTTGTTTTTGTTTTTTTATTTGCAGGTGCTGACGATACTTTTGTTGTTTATTTCAATTTCACCACACTTTTAAATATGCCATGACTGAGGCAAATAAATTTCCTTCCTTAATAGACTAGTCTCGTTATTTTCCCGCCAAACTGCCAAATTATCTTATAAATATTAATGAATGAACCAATTATATAGGTTTGAAACCGTTACCACAATTTCATTTACCTAGTTGGTAGCCTTTAACTTAATATATTTGGGGTAAAACGTTTAAAAGATACCATGATATTAAGTACAATGTATATAGGTTATCGTTGAAATGATGTTAGAATGAGACATTACAATGGTGATTTACCTTCGTTGAAAGTGGGTCACACCGTTAATAAATTTTATTTTCTCTGTACATATAAGAGCAAAGGCGTAGCAGCCGGGGCGAGATGACCCCCTACCACAATGATTAGGTTTGGTGAGGTTAGCGGAGTCAGAATATGCGTTGTCCCAACATGTATTTTGATTAAAAACTTAACGGCGTAGCTGCAAGATACATAAAACACTGTACATGAAACACATTACATGTGCCCTTTTACACACACCGGCGTAGCTACACGTGGGCACTGAAGGCCAAGGTCTGCACCGTTCCAAAAATGATAAAAGTCCCTAAGTAATTGATATATGTTTACATAGAAAAATACACAAAAAAAACGGATAATGCACCATCGGTTATTTCCATTTTAAAACAAATATATAGTGGAGTACCTCAGAGCCCCCATCAAAATTTCTAGGCCTGGGATATCAGTTAGGATCAGTTTTTACGTTTTGTCTGAGCCGATATTCCAGTATATATAGTGAAAATTAACTTATTACTATACTGTGTGTTAGCTTTGTTATCTTAAAACCAAGTATGTTTTTTTTTTCACCTATGCAAGTCAAAACGAACAACAAATAAATATATAAGCGATTTCAATATTACATGACAATATATGTTTTGCAAAATGTTGCTAAAATTTTATACATGCTATTTTTGTACGGTTTGCAGCGAGGTGACCCCGACCCCTGCAGACCCATTACGGGGTAATAAGCGGCAACCTTACGGTAGCTCAAAAAAACATTTGGGCCAACAGGTTTACTTCGACCAAGCTAAGTCCCTGTCATACACACACCACCTAATCAAATTTGCAGGAGAGTTAGGGAAACTCTCCGATACTTCTAGGCTCGTTGGACTGGAAATGAAACTCGATTGAGGTTCACCTTTTAATACATATTATGGTTTAGTCTTAAGTATATATTGTGTGTGTATGTTTCTTTGATGAAAGTGATTTAAAGTCAAAAATATATTTGAGTAAATAATTACCACAACCCACCTACCCCGTAAATTTTATTCATAAGTTATGTACAACATTTTCCACAACATACACAGTAAAAGGATTGAAACGAAAGAAAATAATTCCCCAATAATTGAAGTGATCTTACACCAGTTAAATCGTCGTTTTCCTACAAAATATTTATAATTACGCTCAGTTACTCCAAAATTCAAGCCGTTCTTTTTAAAAAGATTTTTTATTATATATATCGTATATCAACATTCTCCGGTTATAATTCACACTTTATATCCACGAGAACATCCAAATTTATAAAAGCAGTTTTTACTGTTGAAATGTGGTCAGGCCGACTATTCGGTCAGTTTCCAATTGTTGGTGGTCAGATTTTAACGAGGGTTATTTTTTCATGTGTGGGTAGGTCATTTAATAACGGTTAGGGTCAATTTTTAATGTTAAACATTGATCACTCATCCGTTGAAAAGTGACCCATGGGGCCATTTTTCAACGGGGTCAACATTTCATTCGCGGTTGCCGGATCGTTCTCTGACCTGTTATACAAACATTCGTGCGGTTACCGGATCGTTCTCTGACCTGTTACACAAACATTAGTGCGGTTGCTTGATCGTTCTCTGAACGGTTACATAAATATTCGTGCGGTTGCTGGGTCGTTCTTCGACATATTCCACAAACACTCGTGCTGTTGCCGGATCGTTTTCTGACCTGTTACATAAACATTCGTTCGGTTTCCTACTCGTTCTCAGACCAGTTAATAAAATGTTTGCAATTGTTAAAAAGCAGGAAAGTCGTCAGTATTTAAAGGATTGCTGTTGGACTCAGTTTTATGTGAATAGGTGGGGTATTATTACATGTGTCAACGACACGAAATTTCGGCTAGACAACGCTTTAAATAGTGTCTTGTGTATGTTTATTTGTTATATGACTGAAATATTGTTGAAAACCACGCTTATTATAGCACAATAGTTACGATACCAACGAATCAAATATAATCACAAATAAATTCAAATTCAAATTCCCACAGCACTTAAGTTTAAATATAAGATTTGTATATTATAATAAAGCAAAAATAACACTAGTATCAAAAATATATATACACTTTTTTTCAATACATTTATTTGTGTGTTTGTGAGTTTGCCAAGTATATATATAATGGATACTACTTTAACACAATGGGGTCGGTTTACTGAGGCTATTTACATTTAGATATTCAGATAAGGCACATAATATTACCTGTACTAAACTACGTGAACTCCGCTGGCATTGAACCAGTCAAAAGTGATATTGCGATCTACAACATTGTTATTGGACACCAAAATCAAGTTCAAGGTCACACGTGCGTGTAGCCAGTTGAAGGTCACACGTATGATGCCAAATAACAAAGTTATAGACATCTAGACGATACACACGTTAAAGTATACTCTTCACATGGTTGAGTGCTCAGATAAATGAAAACTACGTAACGCAACACTACTTGTATACGATGCTCAGAGCTAATACAATTATATGTACCGTCATCATCTACAGCCAAGAGTAATGGACCTTGATGAGCCATATACAAGCAGAAGCAAATTTCTGTTGTTTCTTGTGTTATAACATATCAGTAACATATCTGTTGTTTCTTGTTTTATAACATATCAGTAACATATCTGTTGTTTTTTGTGTTATAACATATCAGTAGCATATCTGTTGTTTCTTGTGTTATAAAATATCAGTAGCATATCTGTTGTTTGTTGTGTTATAACATATCAATAACATATATGTTGTTTGTTGTGTTATAACATATCAGTAACATATCTGCTGTTTGTTGTGTTATAACATATCAGTAGCATATCTGTTGTTTGTTGTGTTATAACATATCAATAACATATCTACTGTTTCTTGTGTTATAACATATCAGTAACATATATGTTGTTTGTTGTGTTATAACATATCAGTAGCATATCTGTTGTTTCTTGTGTTATAACATATCAGTAGCATATTATCTGTTGTTTGTTGTGTTATAACATATCAGTAACATATCTGTTGTTTGTTGTGTTATAACGTATCAGTAACATATATGTTGTTTGTTGTGTTATAACATATCAGTAGCATATCTGTTGTTTGTTGTGTTATAACATATCTGTAGCATATCTGTTGTTTGTGGTGTTACAACATATCAGTAACATATATGTTGTTTGTTGTGTTATAACGTATCAGTAGCATATATGTTGTTTGTTGTGTTATAACATATCAGTAGCATATCTGTTGTTTGTTGTGTTATAACATATCAGTAGCATATCTGTTGTTTGTTGTGTTATAACATATCAGAAGCACATCTGTTGTGTGTTGTGTTATAACATATCAGTAGCATATATGTTGTTTGTTGTGTTATAACATATCAGTAACATATATGTTGTTTGTTGTGTTATAACATATCAGTAGCATATATATTGTTTGTTGTGTTATAACATATCAGTAGCATATCTGTTGTTTGTTGTGTTATAACATATCAGTAGCATATCTGTTGTTTGTTGTGTTATAACATATCAGTAGCATATATGTTGTTTGTTGTGTTATAACAAATCAGTAACATATCTGTTGTTTGTTGTGTTATAACATATCAGTAGCATATCTGTTGTTTGTTGTGTTATAACATATTAGTAGCATATATGTTGTTTGTTGTGTTATAACATATCAGTAGCATATCTGTTGTTTGTTGTGTTATAACATATCCGTAATATATCGGTTGTTTGTTGTGTTATTACATATCAGTAGCATATCTGTTGTTTGTTGTGTTATAACATATCGATAACGTATTAATTGTGTTGTTTCCTGTGTTATCAAGTATTGTTTTGTTTTTTGATATTAAACATTAACAAACTAATTGATGAAAGCTGTAAATAGTTTACTCGTGTACAACTGATGTATGTATACATGAAACTATTTTTATATGAAATGAATTCAATGTTCTGAATTGAATATCAACTGCATTGTTTAGTTATTCAAATCACGTATATTCACCGTATAACGGGCAAATGCTATCCAGATATAGAGCAACATTGAAGTACACTAGACTAGTTAATACAGTTGAGAGGTTCATATAATTCAACGATAATATCAGAAACTTATTTATATATTAAAGCATTTAGTGATTAACCTCATTTGGAAACAAAGGGAATCGATTCAATTTTCAAAATTGTGTCGCTCTTATTTGCTAAAACAGCCTGCAAAATAACACAATTATTAAGTTCGTTCTTAATTATTAAGAAGTTCGTTATCACTTCGCACGCGTGAATGACATTGCACAGACTCCGCCGTTGATTTAATTCTGAACGAGTCATCTTCAAACTTCAAAGCCGCGCGAGCTATGCTTTGAAACGACCTTAGCAAACTTCAACTCTCAAACGTCAATCGTCTCAGATTTCATTGTACTTCAAAGCCAGTTAGTGTTCATTAAATAAAAAATTAACAATTAAGGTTTCTTAATGTTAATTTTTTACTTAATGAATACTTACTACTACATAGTTTTGTTTAAGAACTTTTTAGGTCTATGGTCCTTGTGTAGACTATTTTATTTGGTCTTTTAAGAAATATAGCTCTACTTGAACGGCATTATTTAGATCAGGAACGCATACATTTTCATATTTGTCTTTATGTTTCTGTATAAGCAAAAAAAAACGAAATGAGTAACGTTAAATAAAATATACATTTATAGGCATAGTATCACTATTGGAGACAGGAAATGCTTCCGTGGGGTATTCGCATAATCGCGGTTATAAATAATTATTGTTTCTTTTTATTTAAAAATTTTCTTATTTTGATGCTCATGTTTCATTTGAATAGCATTATTGGTTGTTTTTGAACATTTTTAAAGTATTGCCATGTTTAAATTGTGAATTTAGAAAGAAAAATGATACTTGGAAATTGGGGTATGAATACATGATTTTTGAAGTCTACTTTCACTTTTTCATCGGTGTATACACTGAAAAGAAAAAGTATCTCATCATATTTTGATAGTGCAGTGGTTGACAAATAGTAAAATGTAAGTTTCTCTTCTTTCATTGCGTGAAACATTTTTTTATTTACTATAGAATAAACAACAAAATCTTTGGTGGGCTTACACCTATATGACAATTTCTCAGTGACGTTTCTTCCACATTTACAGTAAATGTATCCTATAAGAACAATAATAAAGAAAAAAGTGTCTCCTATAAGAACAACTTATAGAATGCATATACTTTTTACTGAGACTATTGTTATGCCAGATGCAAAAAAACTAAAGTTTAATTGGTGGCCGATATAATCATTATAGGTTGACCATCTGGTAGGGCGAGTACTACTTCATTTAGGGTGTGTCCGGATATATCACTAGTTTCTAGATGTTCAATTTCGAAACAATAGTGTGAGTAGAAAACAATATCTCTATCGTTCTAACTTTAATGAAGGTGTCTCAGTCTCTTTTACTATGTAATGGTCATAAGCAAAACGTCTTGAGTTCAAATCCCCGCCCGGCCCCAACCTTCGTGATGGTTGATATACGACAATGCGTCTCATTATCATTCGTCTCTCATCGCTGATTCAAGTGGGAAAGTTACCAGTTACTTGCGAAGATTTGGTGTGCTTGAGTACTGGATCCCAGGAAACAGTGGTTAGGTTAACTGATTGTCTGTTAACCCGCGATGGCATACAAATGACGCTAAATATTCAATCAATCATAAGCAAAAGCCTCACCGAGGAGCTTATATCTGGTTTATACTTTCGTCAAGTCACGTTCTTTCAGCAAGATGGTGTCAACAAACGACGTTCCTAGCCCGAATCAGATTGTAAGAAAGTGAATTAAATTTCCACTTAACGGTTTTGCAACTTGTCATTTTAAGATAATGATGCCACCATGTCTGCATGTACTGATTAAAAGTATGCTGCTGTGGCGGATGTGTCATTGCATTGCATAACATGGTGTTTAGCGTTGTTTTCAACAGATCTCTATTCAAAAGGCGACGGTGTCTGTTTGAGATATTTTTTGTAACCTTTATTTCAGTTTAGTTGTACAAAACTATACATATTGATACATAAATAATGACAAGTATATATGCATTTAGAAATTTCTTATAGCCATTAAGCGTGTCACTGTCTGTAAGAATTTGAAAGTGTGGCGAACAGTGCCCATTAAATCCAGATGAACAAAGCTCAAAGTTCGATTTATCTTAATTAGTAAAAATGATCAAACAGAAATCTTTCTCAACAATTTTTTTTTCTTTTCAGTTTATCTTTTAATCAATATTTGCGATACTTGACAGTTGAATCACCCCACTCAGTCATTACACACAGTATTGAGAAATTATTCAAAGCACTACCAGACTGGAGTTACATGTTGTAGACAAATGGTACAGAACTCCGCCGAGTCATATTATAATTACACCAAATCGAGCAGATCTCGATCGCCCTAAAAGTAGTGAGTGCTAGGAGAGATTCGAAAATATGTTTTCAATTCAAACTAACGACCTTTCACATGCATGACGGGTGTACTTTGATTGTAAAGTTAACGGTAGTTGAGAGTTGGTAGTTGGGGTTCGAAATAACCAACTATCAACGAGTTGCCAGTAGGGGATTCGGATTCGTTATTATAATCACCATTTAATATACATACTTTACTCGTGTTTACAATTTTAAACATTATAATCAACTGAAAACGGTTGGTAGTTGGCGATTCGTGGCGAATTCCCAACTCGAAGTTTTGAATCGCTGCCTGGTGAGTATACTCGGTATATTGAAGAATCAACCCGGCACTATTTTACTATCTAACTGATTTGTTTAAATACTAAATCAGCGTACTACCAATGTACCACCGATAGTATTAGTACATACATATGTGTATTTCTTATGTTTTTATTAACAACATGTTGATGCGTTGCAGGTACAACGTTGGTGCAGGAAATGACGTTTCTTATCAATACATTAGATTTCGAATCAACACAAACTAAACAGCTGGATGAACGTTTTCCGTTTGCTGATATCAACAATCCGGAGTATCCCTACTACAAAGGTCCACATATTAAAGACAATCATAGCAATCTAGTAATAATGATACTTGTTCAGTTAACATTATTTTGAGTAAAGAATATCACAACCTGCTGTAAAGCTGCAATTGTGTTACAAACATATTTTTTTCAGTTTTTATGCCCTGAAAAGTGGCACTTAAAGTCACAATCGTTTTAACACATTATTAAGTAGCTCTGTTAAACTGTGTAGATCGTCTGTTATTTATAAAAGAAAATAGAGTAATATCAATATATATATTTAGTAATATAGTATTTGTTTTTGTTTGTTAAACAGAAATCGTTTCAAAATCAGACGTTTTGTTTATTCTTACATGGAGGTTAATATCTCCGAAAAGTTATTTCAATTATTTACATTTATTTGATGTAGGGTCATAACGACATATTAATAATTCGATGGCAGTGTCTCACTTCAAAATGGAAACATTTGCCATTCTACAGTAAGATATAATAGATATGTTTTTTATTATATATACGACTCAATCCAATTTACAGCAAATTCAAATTCTGAAATATGTTTTTTGGCTCCAATTCCCCATTTATATATTTGCAATTATTTTTTATAAACAAGAGAGCCATAATGTGACCCAGACAAGCATATCCCGATTCGATTTTGCAATAGTATGAAACCAATTGGTTTTCAGAGTAAACATATTTAAACAATCTGAAAATCCTGAGTAATTTGACCCATCATGTCTAAAATAAGACAGAACTGGCTATACATGGTACAGTACACATATCTGTCAGTACAACTAATATAAAATTTCAAATTTAAAACATTTTAAAAATATTTCTTTCAATATGGCAATTTTATGGTTTCACAGAGAAATTACCCTTTTCACTTTAGGTGGTCATCTAAAAGATTTATTTTCCTTTTCAGGACTGGACGGTATTTCTACCTTGGATTCTCCAAGAATGATAAAATCACACTACCACTATTTTCTATTACCTGATGATATAAAGAACGGAAAAGGGAAGATAATCTATGTAACAAGAAATCCTAAATCGTCCATACTAAGCAATTATAAGTTGTCTATCTTTTATAGGATACCGGTAGCGCATTCATTACGGGAGTATATTGAAATGGTCCTTAACGATGAAGGTTGGTAGACAAACATATTTTCTTGACTTAAACTTAACCGTTTTTCTTCATTATACGTACAGCCGGTCGCAATTAGCTCAGTCGTTAGCGCGTCTGCTATCAATCCAGGGGTCGTTAGCTCGAATCCCCGCCCTGCCGCAATCTTCGTGATGGCTAATATACGACATTGCGTCCCATTAGCATTTGTCTCTCACCGTTGATTCAAGTGGGAAAGTTATCAGTTACTTGCGGAGATGAATGTGCTTGGTTAACTTTGAAGGATCCCAGACACAATGGTTAGGTTAGCCCTCGATGGCATAAACATGCTGCTAGATATTCAATCAATCAATCAATAATTATACATACGATTGACATATTTTGTGGAGTGCGTGGTCAAGTGGTAGAGTATCGGACACATGTGTAGCGCCGTTGAGCAAGACACTTTATCCGTATATACTTAGAACTGGTTATACCCAGGAAGACTTCGAGACTGATTTGTTATATGAACTTGCTTCACAATCGATGTTAATAAATACATTTTAGAACATTTGACATTATCTTTATATGACAGATATAAGCATAAGAAACCTTTTTGCAAAAGAATAAAATGTATTGTATATAATTACCTCTATTGCTATACAGTAGGAAGTTTCACTTTAAAATGATGTATCAATATACTCGGAGTGTGTTTTCCAATCATTTGCATGTTAATTATTTCAACAACTCATTTATAATTTACTTTGACATGGCTTTAGTGCTAATGCACTATTGATTCATTTATTAAAATAAATGGAATATAGCGTCTAATTTGTACAGCACAATTCACTCCAATTATTTTTTATTTGTATTGTCTCTTTAGTGCCATTTCCAATTTATAGAAATATATCAATTACGAATTAATGTTCATTAAAACGTCCGGGCCAGCTAGCCAAGACGGTAACACGCCCGGCTGTCAATTGAACGGTGTTTAGTTCGAATACCCGCCCTGCAAGAGTCTCTGTGATCATAAACCTTGCTCTTCGATCATGTGTCTCCAATATCTTATTATGTGGGAAAGTATTCAATGATTGGAAGATATAATGTGTGTCTAGTTATGGTTAACTATCTAGCGGATCCAAGGAATGACGGTTACCACGCTGACCACCCTTACATAAGTAAACTGAAATAATGTTGAAAAAAAACAACATATGTAATGTTACCGAACGTAGTATGCCAAATATGTTAACTTGATAACGTATTTAGGGGGCGACATGTCTTAAATATTGTTTTACGACATCTCGAAAGCTCTATTGTAATTTTTATCTGTATGCTTGTATTGAATTTATTGTAACATAAACTTTTGTATTAAAGTTAAAGCTGATGTGTCGTCTCTGGTTATACATAGGTTTTTGAAAACCAAGCAAAAGTACATCGCTTAGTACATCAAGTTGTGTACTGAATTATGGCATTGTTCAAGTTTCAATTCACTTTATTTTGTTTGTTTTTTAATGGAGTTTAACGCCGTTTTCTACACATTTCCGGTTATATATGGCATATCCAGTTTCACAAGTGGAGGAAGACCTCAGCCTGAGTTAGGCTAAGTAGAACCACCGACCTTCCGCAAGTAACTGGCAAACTTTCTCACATAAAGTTTTTGGAGCGAGAGGGACTCGAACCTACGACCTCAATTTACTTTAGACAATGCATTAAAATATATTACATCAAAGTACATGGCGAGTTTGTTTTCTTGACTCGTGCACATGCTAGAGTCCTTGTCGTGGTACCCGACGGGTCGGTTGGACGGCACATGCCACGTACATCTTATAGTGTTGTTAGTTCATAGTTTATATTAATTTATTTTAGCTCGAATGCGATGAAAGCTTAGAGCTCATATGAACTGTTCTCGAGTCCGCTTTCTCGGTAGAACCAGTACTGAATGTTGTTTTATGAAAGTCATAGGGTCGAACTGAGGATCGAACACACAATCGCTGGCGTGAGCGGTCAACACTCTATCCATTAGACTATCGCCCCGCTTAAATATTGCTGTTGAGAATGTTAATAAAAGATCAGTTCGACTCTCAGAACGCAACCAACAAACGAAAATGGTGGACGCTGTTTAATTGTGTCTACCTTTAAGAGTTTGTTTTACCATTTATATTCCAGTGTATGCCTGTCCCTGGTGGTCACATGTCCGCGAGTACTGGGAACACAGGGAAGACCACAATGTTCTCTTCCTTAAATACGAAGATATCATAAAGGTAAATTAATTAAAGTATACAGTCACAATTATCTTTTTGTTCAATAATGATTTTCATGTTTAAATACATGTATATATAATGAAGACATATACAGAGTTTAGTCTCTTTTTGACATATTTACTACAAATCCTGACTTTTTACCTTAATTTCGTCATGGTCATATTTGTAACAACATACACAAATTAATAATTTATGAGAAGGGTAACATTTAAACTAATATCAACATCATATATTAAATCAAATACTGAAGATCTAGTAATTGTTTGGTTAATATTATTAATACTATAATTAATAATTTTGATGCCCGTCTTGCGACTATGAGAATCACATTCAATAATACGTTCATTTACAAACAATAAATATGCATGAAATACATGGATGACTCCTGTACCATGAGAAAATTGGGTTGAGATGAACTATGTTTTTCTTTATTAAAAGACGTCCACGATATATCTCTCAACGTTTATGATACATTAAAACATAATCAGGGATTCTTCCAGTTAACGAAAAAAAACACAAATGAAAAACAACCGTTATCCGTTTAAAATTTTACGTGTTTGCTGGCGGAACGACTTTTATTAACAACGTCACATCTTGGTCTGTAGTGCGGTCCCAACTCTCCAGATCCGATCCGTTAAGTAGCAATGTAGGGAAAACCACATTTGAGCACGTTGATTGGTCAGTTGTTTCAACGTGTTTGTAATGACCTCACAGTTTAATAAACGTTCCATTACTATGAACTATTGGACGGCATAGAATTCGCTGCTTTTTCAGTTGGGGTTGATAAACGTGATTGAACTGTCACTTGTGAGTGTGTGTGTGTGTGTGTGTGTGTGTGTGTGTGTGTGTGTGCGTGTGTGTGCGTGCGTTTGTGCGTGTGTGTGTGTGTGGGGGGGGGGGGTAGGTCATAAGATAAGTTGGTACGTAGGTTTGTAGCAAGACATACGTTTCGTGTATTTATTGTATAACCAAGACTATAATATATTATCAATGACAAACTTGTAAGTGTTGATTCATTTGCAGGATAAACGGTCAGTAATACGAAAAATAGCAGAATTCCTTGGCCGGTCCCTCTCTGAAAACGATATAACTAAAATATTTGAACATACTCAGCTCGAAAAAATGAAATCAAACACGATGGTGGATTCTAGTTATCATGAAAAGTTTCGTGGACTGGACAGATCGGAAGGCGAATTCATTAATACAGGTAACTATATGGCAGGTAAAGGATTTTCATATCAAACAAATAGTAGCAAACTTTAAACAGATGCAATCTACGTGGCATTGCTTAATAGTTTTGATGGTCGACACACGAAAGACTTTGAAATTGGGAAATGTCCAATAGGTCATTAGTGTTTTTATGGTTTATGTGTTTAATCAGAAAATAATGTATGAAACGAACCTATAAAGTATATAACCTAATGATGAAACTGTAGGACTTTATGGTAAGTGTTATGTGTGTTCATTGGTGATACAATTATGAAACAAGATTGTTTGTAACATATTTCAGAAAATTAATATTTTTTATTTCTCAGATCCATCTAAACGCGCCCAACATCGCCTCGAGGTGGTGGTGCGGGTGGGGCTTTCATTCTGAGGATTGTGATAACTGTATATTCAAACATTGAATTGTCCTTATAACTGTTTATATATTTTTAGCATTTTAAAGTAATCTTTTATATATATATGTAGGTAATTTGCTTAAACACCCACAAAGTGTTTAATCCTTTTTTATATATATTTTAATGAATACAATGAATACAATGTGTATCTTACGACATGGTCATGTAATATATAACTTTTGTACTATATAACATTTTCCAATATATTGCTGTAGAAGTTACAATTTAATTAGATTGAACTTAATGTGTAGAATTACTATATTATACATATTAAATTTATAAACACATAAATCAACGGTTGTGAACTGGTGTATGTGTCTGCAGCCGGGAGCACTGCTCCATTCCTATCCGGTATAAAAAATAGCCACCTAAAAATAGCGTTGACTACAATAGTGTAGATTACAATAGTGTCAATTACAATAGTATATATTACAATAGTATCAATTACAATAGTGTCAATTAAAAAAGTGTAGATTACAATAGTGTCAATTACAATAGTGTAGATAACAATAGTGTCAATTACAATAAGTGTAAATTACAATCGTGTCGATTTCAATAGTGTCAGTTACAATAGTGTATATTACAAAAGTGTCGATTGCGTGTTAACTAAAAAAATGTACATGTATGCATGACATATCCATTGGAAACAGGAAGTGCTGTCGTTTCCACTGGCGTAATGACGGTCTTTAATTTTTATTTGAAAATGTATTTGCCCTATTTTAGATTAGTTTGAACTTATTTATTTTACTTCGATTGTGAAACAAGTTCTCACAACTTGGACAAATCACGCTCACACTTTTCCTGGGTGTAACCAGTACTAAGCATATGCGGAGAAAATGCTCAAGGACACGTTCCCCGACTCTTTGGTCATAAGTCTGATGCTTTACCACTGAACCACGCACTGAACACGCACTAACCACGCACTAACCACGCACTGAACCACGCACTGAACCACACACTCTGCATTCTTTTAATGAGCATTTGTTGATTTTGATGGCAAATGAGATGCATTTGGATTATTTTTGAATGCATGAATGTATGAATGAATGAATAAATGGTGATTTAAGACACGTCGAAACATGGCGTTTTAAAAAAACATTGCCATGTTGAATTGTGAATGAAACCATAGCACTGCACATGTCACAACAAACAATACAATAGAATTTTCTATGAATAGCAAGCGTGTAACATATGTTTTATTCATTATAGAAACAAGAATGAAACATTAGTTGTGGCTTAATACCTTAACATTCGAACAAGTACGTTGCCGGTGGTTTCCTATAGATTAAATATGTACCAGTGTTTATTCTTGGCAGTTCACCTTAAATTGTAAATCGTATCGTGTTTTCTTTACTAACTCGTTTCTATTTACTTTAGAATAAAGAACATAAATCAATGGTGAACTTACATCTAAAATGGGCTGTTCGTCACTGTGCATAAATCGGCAGTGGTCTTGTTTACATGTATACCTTGGGATCATAAGAGTCACTTATTGTATATTCTCATTTATATAGTATTACAATAAAATTTCAGGCAAAATTGACGGATGGAAAAACGAAGTGCCTTTAGATCTGCAAGAACGCATAGACGCAATGGTCAAAGACAAATTAGGAGACACGGAAATAGCGTTCTGAGTTGTTACAGTGAAAACCAACACAATACCTATACTTGGCTTATTATTACAGACATATGTTATATGTATAACTTCATATTATGATTAAAACATATATCCTTCAACAACAGGTTACATAAAGCGAGTCTGCTGTTTTTCTTTCTCTTGACAAGTTTTGTGATTCCAAGTGACCTATTTAATAACATTTCAAAAACGAACCAATCTATTCTGTCACTGGGTTTCGAAATGTTATTATTAGATCCTGTGTGAATCTGCACGTAGATTGAGGCAGTCCTATCTGTCTGTCTGATACCATAGTTAGTTTAATGCTGTATCTGACAGATAATTTATATTTAACAAATACACGATACTGGTATACGTGTGCTATCTCCCATTCTGCCAGAGCATTATCTAAATGTGATAAAACTTATCAACATAACATTCTTTGTTTATGTTTCAATGCCGTATTCCAAAACGATATTAGAGAAAGTACATATGATCTAGTTTCCGTAAAATGTTTCTGAATGAGCAGATCTGGACCGAACTGCGCTGGGCTGGATTGGATGAGTGAGTGAGTGAGTGAGTGAGTGAGTGAGTGAGTGAGTGAGTGAGTGAGTGAGTGAGTGAGTGAGTGAGTGAGTGAGTGAGTGAGTGAGTGAGTGAGTGAGTATGTGAGTGAGTGAGTGAGTGAGTGAGTGAGTGAGTGAGTGAGTGAGTGAGTCAGTCAGTCAGTCAGTCAGTGAGCCAGTCAGTGAGTGAGTCAGTAAGTCAGAGAGTCAGTCAGCCAGTGAGTCAGGTTACAAAATAAACTGCAGAATATTTGGATTTCTTCGTTTAAATTGTGGTGTCCGTGATATTGCAATTGATAATGACATATTTCCGGAGCTAATTTCGTTCTAGATTATGACATCCCCTGTTTGACCGAGATTAAAAAACATCTATTTTTGTTGAGTTAGCTGCATACATAGCTAAAAGATGTCAGACTGTCCAAATGATTTTGACATCAATAGAGTGGACTATAATCACTAGAAACTGACACTGAACACCTTGAAATAATTGTTTGTGAATAGTTTTTAAAACAGTTCGGAAAAGAGGCCAGCGACTTAATGATGAGTTGTTTGACAACCAAAACACGGAAGCGTCAGGTTTATTGACAGCTGATGGCAGTGTTCATCAGGAACATCATAAAGTGTTGTTTAAAGGCCAGGAAACTGTTTTTGCAGCAACGTTTGTAGCTGATGTTGATGCTGATTTGAATGAGGCAGGCTGTTTCACAGATCCCAAGGAACATCCTGAAAATGGAAATCCAGATTTTTTAAGAATACCAAGCACTGATGTTCAAGAGATCCTGAAGGACAAGAAATACAATAACATATTAAAAATACAAAATGATGAGAGATTTTTAAAGCTCAAAAGTGGGAAAAAAGAAATGTTATTCATTGACGCTGAACAGTTAGATAAATACAATTTTATACTGAAAACAAAATGGACATCATTACGCATCTAGTACATTAAGATCAATGATCTCCAGTATTGATCGCAAACTAAGGCGGTGGCGGCACACGTAGACGTTCGCCATCACGAACGAGACGGGTCGAGTTTTCTCCCTCACTTGGAATATTCTGAAATCTAAACAAGAATCACTGAAAAAGATGGGTAAAGGTAATCGACCCCGAGAGGCAGAGCCGCTTACAGATGGAGAAATAAACATAATGTATCCTTCAACACAGTTTGGCTAAACAACTATTTCCAGTTTGGTGCCATGGGCACAAAGAGCAATATAATCTCAGGTTAATATGCTACAGGAGTTTAACAAGAATACTTACAATTTCAAGCTATTTAAACAAGAACAAATAAACAGATGAAAACATGCGCGTTTAATCTATTTTATCATGATTCCATCAATAGAATATTAGAGTTGTATAGTAATTAGTGTCGGTGGAAACAAGAGAGCATGCCAACAATACCGGTATATGTTTTTATTTTGTTTAATAAACACATTGAAAATTTATAATTTATTTATGACAAAAATTATTAAAAAAAATTAATCTCTCATAATTTCAAGAACTAATCACATATAAAATACAAAACATTCTGTAAACTAATAACCATAAATATGTTTTGATTTCGTTAATTAATCGGATGGTTCAACAGAATAACTCAAGCTGAATGAACACCAAACGAAAACACGAACAGGCGAGAACATCGGTTGTGTACGAAAAGTGACATCTAAAATGTTCACAGAGAATCATACGAAGGACCCAATCAAACTATGCCAGCAAAAGGTCGGCTTCAGTGATTGATGCCAGTGCACCATTCTATCTTGCACCAAGAACAATTCTTAGTCAAAATGTGGGTAAAAAACGGGGGTCTATTAAAGCCGATGGCACTGAAGGCTAGAATGAATCCTGAAAACCATTTCACAAACCATTCGGCAAGAACGGATCTTGTTAAAACAATTGCGAGATTCAAATGTTGTTCTAACATCGACATAATGTAAATAACGGGTCATAAAAATGTCCAGTCAATATTAAATGACTGCTATATCTCCATATTCTACATTCTATTAAATAATATAAAAAAGCCTTACTATTTCATAGTTCAAATCCTTCTCCTGCATTTAAATCAGAGAGCCATGACCTCCAGTTCCTTGGTCCACCCTCAACCTCTTAGAATAGAGTGGATATTGCCCCTAACCAGTCCATCACGGTCTCAGAAACAGCTCGGAATCAGATGTTGCAATCATTATTTTATGGTGTTACCCTTCACATATTTTCTGCAGCCAATCCTAATCTTGAGATTTTGTTGAATAAATAACATTTCACTGGCCATGTGTCCCGTCGTTCTTTTCATTTGGGACTTATATTATTCAAGGTCGTAACGGCAGCGAATACCTGCTAATTGCAAAATTTGAGTTTTTTTATTTTTCCCAGTAAATTGGTATCATAGGTAGATACCTTTGTTAATTTAGTTTAATAATATTTTATTGCATCTATTATATACAATTACATGAATAATAACAATACAACTATATCTATATATAGTGCAAATGGGTTGGGCTACAAGTTTTAATAACATTAGTTACAGCTTTCCCCAAAGAGAAAATCACATTTAAATGTACATATTTTCCGATATACGAATATATATATACATGTTTACATACATATATACATATACGAGTTTATATATATACATGTTTACATACATATATACATATAGCTAACCGTCATAGTTTTGTTAAAACAGTGAAAGAGATAATATATTCATGAGAGTAAATAAATAAAATAAAACGTTTGATACGTATGCTTAGATATTTCGTTGTTGTTTTTTTTTAAATAATTACAATTGATTATCTATTAATGGATAACAAATGCATTACAATAGGAACTGAGATCCGTGCCTACCTATTTTTTTTTTTTTTTTTGAGATAATCTGGAATTGTGAAAGCTGCACTAAATTGCATATATGTGAAATAGATTCCTCGTATACACAAATACCCAAACGGTCGGTAGGAACTATAAAATCTAAGCATGTACCCAACATTGACACAAAAATTACTATAACCAGCTTTTGAAACAATATTCCGGTGTCTTAACTGAATTGCTAATTAAATATATCGCGTTAAATATTCACATTTTCCAACAAATTGTCTCATTTGTCATAAACTCGTCATAACTTACTACATGTATGTCAGTTTTAAACTGGAATCACATGACATGTTCTTCATTCATGCTACTTTCTGTAAAAATAAAGATCTTTGCAATGTTTTGCACAAATCGATTGTAGCATTCAAAAATACTAACCCCATCCCAGATCGCGGCACAACTATCGGAAAACTGATTCTCCGCCGCAACTGCTCCCCTCGCAACCGGTTAAAGGGTATGGTTAACAGTGGATATGAATCAAAACAATATGATTTTGATACTCGCTGTCTACCGTTGTAGTATAGCCCTATTGGCATTCTCCATGAAGCTATGTCATTACCTATTGGGTAAAAGATTTAAGTCAATAAATACTGAGAGAGAACAAAAAGCTACACATATGGATATAGTGGGAATACTCTCGGGGTACTGGCAGAAAAGGGATTAATTCTGAACCAGGAGACTAACTGATATAAAAATAAATAACAACAAAAATGAGCGTAATGAAATGCCCGATGAAAACATAATTGAAAAATTTGAAAATGAAAAAAAAAATTCCTAAGAATCTAATCGACAGTGTGGGATACTATTATCTACTATCATTACAAACATGTTATTGATATATTTGACAGTGTACCAAGAAGACGCTGTTAAGCATGTTTGTAAGGAATTAATTACACTCGTTTATAAGTATGCGTGCAAATTTGCATAAGTTGATCAGTTCGAATGTGTGTTTAAATGTTTATTTTTAATTAAAAATCCGCGTTCTCGTTGAAAGTGTGAGCATCTTAATAAATAGTGTATTTCTGAACCCACATTGTTACAGTTACATTTTAAGCATACTCTATTTTTTATGGAGGTATTTGCCCATATCCCAGTTTCTATAGGGAATCTATGGTTATATGTAAGCGGTTTAAATAGGTAATGACTAAGATTACGTGGGAGGATTTTTAAGTAGTTTTGCATGCGTCACAAAAGTGACTTTTTTAGCTGCGATAAAAAACAAGTTTTGGTGATAATTTAACTTCCAAAGATATTTGCTACATTCTAAGTAACGGTTTGCTGAAATTTCGTTCTAGAAACTCTTTTTTTGGAATTTTCATTACTTTCCTACGGTTACTTTAGAGGTGATCTGCATAAACCGGAAGTATTGAATGTAAACATTCGCCGAAGACAATATGGACCTATACAGTCCCAGTTTGCTGTATTGCATGCCTTTATGCCATAATTCTTACATCCCAGCCACAGAACAGCAATTTTAACACTCCAAACTTGAGAGACGAAGGTACCATTAGCTCTGGTTTTGCATACGCTAGTATAGTTAGCTTCACTAAAGGCCATCTTCGACCTTTATCAACAGGTTACCATGCCACTACGAAAAGATATTTGCTTTATCTTTGTCTCCTACTGATAACAAATTCATCAGACTGTCATCCTAACCCAGGACCACGAACACCTAAGTATCCGTGCTTGATTTGTTCAAAGGCAGTGCGTAGTGACTGTATATGTTGTGATACATGCGACAGATGGTGTCATCGTTCTTGTCTTTCTATGACTATGAACCGCTTTGAACTTCATTCAAGCAGGTTCCCTTGATAAACTTGACATACGTGATCCATCTTTCTATCAGTCATTGTCAACAGTGAATAATGATGACGATGGTGTGTTTGATTCCAACGAAGCACACATGGAGGTCAGATGCTCCACAAAAAGCAGACTACACCATCTAATAAGACTTGCACTGCGAAATTGAAGGTATTGGTTACTAACACACAAAGTATTAAGGCTAAACAAGAATCTCTCTGGGCTACTATTGACGAACAGGATCCTGATATTGTCATTGCTTCAGAGACCTGGCTTCTTCGAGGGATTTACAGCAGTGAGATTTTTCTTGACCAATACAATGTATACAGAAATGATCGTAGCGATGGATATGGTGGTGTCCTTATTGCGGTTAAGAACACACTTACATGTGATGAAGTATGCAAACCAGACAATTGCGAACTCATTGCCGTTACGATTGAGTGTAGGAACAACCCATTAGTGATAGCATCTGTGTACAGACCAACGAACAATGACAGTGTCTCAGCATTAACAATTAGCAACACTGTTGAAGATCTTTGTGCCCAGCACAAGACATCTGTAATCTGGATAGCGAGAGATTTCTACCTTCCAGATATCGACTGGTCCAGCAACATGATCACTGGAAATTCTTATAAGCGTGACATCAATGAGGGTATTATGACTGCGTTCGACAATGGAGGACTTGAACAGAGTGTAGATTTTTCTACAACAGATCGGTCAACTTTGGACCTTCTTGCCACCAACAGAACGACCTACCCGTGTATCGACCTGTAAACCACTCCCTGGCATCAGTGATCGTGGTATTGTACTTGTTGAGTCAGACATATGTACCAAATACTGACGGACAGTACGCAGGAAGATATATAGGTGTGGAAAAGAGCAAACATAACACAACTTAAAGTAGACCTGAACAGCTTCAGCTCTGACTTTATTGCCAGATACAATACCGACTCTGACATTGACACCATGTGGGATACCTTTTCAAAATCAGCATCCAGGTTGTTGCAAAAAAATGTACCAGCAAAGTTCACAACAACAAGATTAAGCCAACCATGGGTTAACCGTACAGTTAAGAACAACGCACGTCGTAAGAAAAAGACTTACAACAGGGCCAGAGTTTCAAATCAGCCAGAAGACTAGACAGCATACAAGGATACCAAAAGGAAATGTCAGCAAACCTGTCAGGAGACATATAGTTCTTATTTAGGCAACATGATGGCAGACGACCAGAGAAGCAACCCCAAACGGTTCTATAGCTTCATCAAGTCAAAACGGAAGGATGCTTCTGGTGTAGCTCCTCTTACAAGTAATGGAACAAAACAAACTGACAGTTTGAAGAAAGCTTACATCCTCAATGATCAATTTACATCTGTTTTTACTACGGAAAAACTCAGAGATCTACCAAAGCTAGACACATCTACCTACCCGTCAGTACCTGATATCCTAGTCCATCCAAATGGTGTATGGAAACTACTAGATTCCATCAACCCACACAAGGCCACAGGACCAGATGAAATATCGGGCATGTTCCTGAAGACTTTGAGGGAAGAACTAATGGACATACTTACCCTGATATTCCAAACATCACTCAACCAAGGCCGTATTCCATCTTCGTGGAAACAAGCGCACATCTCGCCAATCTTCAAGAAAGGGGATAGAAGCAAGGCGTCCAATTATAGACCAGATTCTCTAACTTCAATATGTTGTAAAATACTAGAGCACATTATACATAGCCAAGTCATCTCTTATCTAGATCGTCATAACATTCTCTCTGATGGTCAACATGGGTTTAGGAAATCAAGATCATGCGAGTCCCAGCTGCTACTAACCATACAAGACCATGCCAACAGCCTAAATGCAAGGGAACAAATTGATGCGGTCTTGCTCGAATTAAGCAATGCATTCGATAAGGTCCAACACCAGAGACTATTGGTCAAGCTTAAGCATTATGGGATACGCAGCAGCCTTCACTCTTGGATCGCAGATTTTCTACGAGACCGGCAGCAATCCGTTGTACTGGAAGGACCCAAGTCATCGTCAGCACAAGTTACTTCTGGTGTACCCCAGGGTACTGTCCTGGGACCGTTATTGTTATTGTGTACATCAACGATATGCCTACTTGTGTATCCTCCACTGCCAGACTGTTTGCAGAAGATTGCCTCCTGTACAGATGCATTCAATCCACCAGGGACAGCATGGCTCTTCAAAATGATCTCACCAATCTACAGATATGGGAAAACAATTGGCAGCTGTCATTCAATCCTGAAAAATGCGAGGTAATACGAATCACCAACAATCGTAAACCACTCCATTCTCCTTACAAGATACAAAACATCGAGCTACCGATGATCAAAGAAGCCAAATATTTTGGGTGTTACTATCATTCCAACCTTTCACGGAACAACCATGTTGACAATATCTGCAGTAAAGCCAATAGTAACCTAGCATTCATCCGTCGAAACACATGCAGTTGTCCAAAACAAGTAAAACAACAATGGTTCTCCACTTTAGTTCGACCATCTATTGAATATGCATCTGTAGTTTGGGACCCATACACACAGAGGAACATCAAGAAGCTTGAACAAGTCCAGCGGAATGGAGCCAGATACGTCACTGGCGATTACAGGAGAACAAGCAGCGTCACGTCAATGCTGAAGACATTAGACTGGGACACATTGCAATCCAGACGCCAGCATGCTAGGCTTGTAATGATGTACAAGGTAGTGTACCATCTTATAGCTGTCCCTGCAGACATTAACTAAGTTCCAATGACAACAACCTGCAAGAGAGGGCATACTTCGAGATTCACGATCCCACAGTCGAATGTTAATTGTCATCTACATTCCTTCTTCCCGACTACCATCAGATTCTGGAACAGCCTGCTTGCTGGACTGATCGCTACTCCCAACCTATCATATTTCATGATGGGGTTGCTGTACGCCATGAAGTAATCATCCTAGAACCCAGTTTTTAACCTGTATATAATGTGATTTTAACTAAATGCACTTTGTCCTCAACGCCACATGTACACACACTCAATTCGAGAATACTCAGTTCCTGAAGGATGAATTACTTGGAAGAAAAAGAAGAAGAAGTATATAATATATGCATAGCTTTCCTTGCTTATTCAACCAGATGCTTTCTAGCTATCAAGAATGAGCCATTACTTGTGAAGATTGTACCTATATATTTATAGCGATTCACAATTTCAATGTTTTCGCCTCCAAGTTTAAAAAGGTAGTTGGTGACATTTCTAGCACCGAATACTACTATTTTGCTTTTGGAAATATTAACGACGAGTTTCCAGTCGTGGCAATAATCATGGAATGCATCGAGTAAATTCTGGAAATCAACTGGATTATCTATTACGATCACAGATACTGTATATAGGATAACCAAAAGTTCGTGCCGGTTTCCTGCAGTGTTAGCATCAAGTTCAATGCCAACTTCACCAGAAATGGACAAGTACGATTCTAAATCGTTCAGGAATATGGAAAAGATCAGGGGAGATAAATTTTCTCCCTGTTTCAAAACGTTCTCACATGCAAAATAATTAGATGTTTGACCATCGCATAATATGCAAGACTTTATGTTACTGTACATGTTAAATATGACTCGAAAAAACTTTCCATTAAAAGACGTTGCTAAGAGCTTCTGCCAAATGCCAATTCTGTTGACTGAATCAAATGCCATTGCAAATCTATAAACGCACACTATAGTTTACGGGTTTTTTTTCTTTTTAAGAATTTCTAAAAGGGCGTGACACAAACATACATTGTTAGCTGTGGAGTGGCCTTTACCGAAACCGGCCTGACTTTCATGTTATTAATCATACTCAGACATAAAAAAGTTGGCTCTGGTATTTAAAATAGATTTAAAGAGTTTCCCTAGACAGCTTAATAATGTGATCGGCCTAGAGTTGCAGAGTTCAATGGGATCCCCTTTATTTTTAAATATCGGGACAATATATCCATCCACACAGCATTCCGGTATATGGCCAGTGTTACACACATTATTAAATAACGCAGTATACACTGGTAAAAACAGTTTTTGATTAAATTTAATATATTCATTAATAATTTTGTCTGATGGACTCGGCGACTTTCAATTGTTTAGTTTCGATATATGTTTCGTAACCTCGCTTTCGGTTATGGACGAATTAAGTATTTCCTGATTGTTTTCGAGTAAATCGTCAGGTTCTATAAATTTTTCACTTTGATCGGGGTTTTCATTTCTCGTTTTAAAGAAACTATACAAATCGTTTAACGGGGGTGTATTATTTAGTTTTCGATTTAATACTATTGAGATATTTCCAATACTGTTTGGGATTGCTATCATGCATGTTTCGCAATTAATGAGATTTGTTGTAGTTGTATGTATTAATATACATGTTCTTTGACTGCCTATTATGTTTAGCACATCGCTTTAGGGCTTACTTATTCAACTGGGATTTGTGACGAGAATAATTCAGTTTAGCATTATGGTACGCCTTTCGTGCTTTTCTGCAGTCAGACCAAAACCACGGTTTATTATTGTTTGTGCTACGATAAATTTGTTCGGGAAAGGTGACCGAGGCCGCGCGTTCAAATATTAAGCCTATTTCATTTGTAACAGAATCGATCGCGACTTTGGAGTCTAAGTTAACCATTTCTGATACTTTACGTAATCGATTTACGTCGATATTGTCTATAAAATTTTGTTTACGGGTCGCATCCCACTTGCGGTTGCTACGCCCCTGTTTGTCCACTGGCACACTTTTCACCATACCCTCTTTTTAGACAATGAAAGCTTTATAAGGTTATGACCATCCGAGAACAATTGATCAGTCTCGACGATCTTGTAGTCCCTAAAGTATTGGAAGCATTCAGCCGTAGCGACAGCATAGTCAATAACCGACGTATTGCGATATGTAAAATGACCGTGGGATTTATCACTACCTACTCGACCATTCAATATAAATAAGTTACTATTTCTACATAACTCGATAAGCATAAGCCCGTGCGTATTTGTTTTAGTATCTTGTGAATGGCGATTTAAAGGGTACCGTATTCCCTCTTTAATGTGTGATTTTTTGAATTGCGCAATGATTTCGTCATCATAGTCGGTAAGAAAACTATCGGCGTTTAAAAAATCGGGCAGTTGAAAAGTGTGCGCATTGACGTCGCCAGTCAACAGACAATATTTATTATCTGCACATAATTGACATATTTCGTTCTCAACTTTAAGTTCACGTCAAGATATCGCGACCCTGAAGGGTATTAGAAGAAAGTTTAATATTAGCAGAAAAAACTACGGAAGATTAAACGTGCACTATGGTAACTTCCCTTGATGCTAAAAGATAGTTCAACCAAGGAAGTAGTATGCAAGCCTTTGATTCAACTAGCCTTTTGTATATTTATATAACGTTATATTGAAGCATAAAATAGGTAGGTCAACATTGGGCGATAGACTTGTGTAATCACTCTATAGATAATACAGACAAATTGTATGAAGTCGTGCGTGGAAGTCAAGGACACCGTGTACGACCTATATAAGTACTAACCACGTGACACAGTTTGTTTACAAGTCGACAAATAGCTCAACATTATATCGTATGTTACTGAGACAGTTCGTGAATTATACAGGAGAAACATAATTGTAACTTTATGTTAATCAGACCTGGACAATGTTTATACTAAATTTATTCAATTTTTAGAGTGTCTATCACTTCCTTGTCCTTTATCCAAATTTTACAAACTGAATCGGAACCGTCAAGTTCATTTGTGACGGTAACTGAACCTCAATATACTCGCCCCCCTTACCTGTATCTCCGGTGATCCTGGAAATATCAAGACAAATTCGCCTCCAGTACTGATCGAGTTCATCAAGTTCTAATTAACATAGTTGTCTTCAATGATTTTTCAGTTTAACGTTTTCATTGTTTATCATTATCATTTCCTCTCTAAGTTGACTCGTTTCAGCCTGAACTAGTGACATTATCTCATTTTTTATTTCATTTATAACATACTGTTTGATTTCCTTGGTAACTTGTTCAGATCTTACTCTGACAAGCCTTTTATGTCCATGATGAGTGTATTGTGTTGGGGAGTGGGTTGAGCTTGGATTTCAATATCACTATTTGAGTTTTCAATGGTAACGAAATACAAACTACAGTCACTATCTGCATCCCCTTCTACAATAGATCTGTGTTTTTTGTTGCTTATGTTCTGTGACGGAAAAGATTTAGTACGTTGACGTACCCTTTTGTTGTTTTGTTTACCTGTAGACGGCATTGGTCAGTTGGCGGAAAACAGTAGTTTTCTTTGTTCGCTGAATTCGTCACAATAAAAAGTCAATATATATACCTTACTGTCGGCATAAATCTCTAAACCAGCTCGTTATATGTCCAATATTTTACTGATCTTGTGCATACCAATGATCAACCTATCTAGGAGTGTGTATTTATCCGCAAAAACACTACATATTTGATTAGCTCAAAAAAAGCCAACATGTTTCCTTTTGACCGGAAGGGTACGTTTTATATAGTAGCATAATGTTTTTTTGTAAATAAAATAAACAACAAAACATACAATCGCTTTCTCTCCCATCCCAATGCACGCATGCACACAAGGAATAAACACAGTAGGGTTGGTGTTGAAAAGGAGCAGGACTTTGTAAAAATTAATTCAGACGACATATATCTTTTATTTGTTTTTTGTTTTTTTCATAACCACTTATCGTTCGTTAAATGCTTGTAAATCCCGTCACCTCGAATATATAGCTTAAACTAATATTTGTTACACATTTCCCCAAAGATGAAGAATGAAATTAAAAGAGATTGATTGAATATTTAGCGTCATTTTTATGCCATTGAGGGCTAACAGACGAAACCTAACCACTGTTGCCCGGGTTCCTGAAAGGTTAACTAGCACACCCCATCTCCGCAAGTGACTTCCCTACTTGAATCAGCGGTGAGAGATGAATGATAATGAGACACAATGTCGTATATCAATCATCACGGAGATTGTTGCCGGGCGGGGATTCTAACTCACGACGGCTGGATTGATAGTCAGACGCGTAACCGGCTGAGCTAATCAGGCCCGGCAAATTAAGAGACATTTATAATTTCATTCTGAGACTTCATCGACTTGATCAAGTTATATATCATCTCATTATTATATTAGATTATCTTTACTAACAAAGTATTTGAAATACCTTTTAATAAAAATCTCATCGTTTAACTTACAGAAGGCCTACCTTTTCACTTAACACACTATACTCTCCGGGCGTGCGCGGGTCGTCTCCTAGTATTTCATGGACTCATTACATTGGCATGTTTAAATTACAGAGACAAATATGCATATTAAAATCCGATACTTGAACAAAACTGCTCTTATGAAAATGAAACATGACAAGTGAGAAATAGGATCACTTTGTTTGCTAAAAATTATATTACAAATGTTGTTTTTTTTCACGTTTCACGTCTATGTCATATTAAACTTGCGTGATACGCTAAAAAAAAACTATAAAAAAAAAATGACGAAGAGAGATTAGTTAATGCATTTTTGCTGATGAAATAACATGCAGCAACATTTGATTTATAAATGTAAGCTCTATTACCCTACGTTTATAGCTAAATTATTTTTACAGCAAAGAAATAAAGGTGACGCAAATAACCTTCAAATTAGTTTTTGTTTAACCGTAGAAAGTATAATGAAAAAGATGTAATATTTACAATACATATTTTATCGTAGTATTTCTATTGCCCATGTATAAAATCGCAGCACTGGTATATATAATCTTACATAATGTCTAATCAACTACGAGGTTTTAATACTTGACGTTTGATTTATAACATTTACCAGATGCTTCCATATTTAGTCAGTCCTCTAGCAACATTTTCCTCTTGAAGAACTTATGGTTGAAAAGTATTTCTTATTATTATTTTGACATTTTTATGTTAAACATATATACAAATTTGATATATACCAAATGACGGTACTAATGATTTATTTATTAAAGATATAGTTTGCGTGATATTATGAGTTGTAATTATTGAAGATAGGTTATAATAAAAACATAATAAGATTAATTAGTTATAGTTTATATCTATTGGCATCAATTGCCATGGCCTCAAGATAAAAAAAATGTTTTGCAAATATGGATTACAATTGTGCAGTCACGAAGAGTTTATCTAGAAAACATATCAGATATATTGAATTGTAACTACTAACTTGATTCTCTGAATCCTGGGAACAGACATTCAAAAAGACAGCTATTCAACATTTATTCACAATCATCTAAACAAAATTATTTTATTTGTCACACCAACATACATAATACAAAACTCCTCAAATGGAGGAGAACCTCAAATGGAGGCTTGACTGACGCACTTCAAATGGAAGCGATTTGTCGCGCCAAAATACATAACACAAACTCCTCAAATGGAGAAATACTGATGTACTACAAATGCAATGATACAATTCCAATGTAATTGACTGCACATGAACTAAGTAAAGCCATGACCGTATTCACCAAAACTATAGGGAAACCCGAACACTTGAGTTTAAAAACAGTTAATGCCTTCTTTCAGCCCATTTAGAAATAGTTGGTTACCACGGTCCAATAAATGAACTCCGTCGCAGAAAAGTCCCTTATCTACTTCTGCAATTTCCGGATATCTGATATAGGCTCCATTTAATCTGAGTACCTCTGTGGCAACTCTACTGTTTACCCTGACTCTAACTCTTCCCAAAGCTTTATGGTCCGTCTCATACCGCCACACTAGCCGAGGTACATTTTGTGACCAGACGATCAGTACACCAGGTATTAAGTCCTTGATGACCTGATTGGACTTGATGATACTGATTCTTAAATCAGCAGCAGGAATCTGTCAATTACCATTTTCACCTACATGTAATACTAATATGTTAGGAAGATCCTCCACCGTCAGCAGCATTTTAATTATTCTCTCGACCTGCTGTCATCTCATGCCGCCTTTTTCTTGCCACCATAAACTGACAGATCCTCTCTCAAAGCCAAGGTTGACACCAGCAGATGTAGATTGCCTTGCGAAGGTATATGCTCTTTTTACAAACGAGGAACCCACAATCCATACGCTAGATCTGACATCTGCAATACTTAACTGGCAGGTCAGATTATTGATATAACTGAAAATTCAACTGTTTAGTTGGGACCCTTATATAAATATTAAAAGTCTTCGACTCCCATCTACCAATTTCTTTTTATTTCGGTGTCTGACAAACCCCTAGCTGAGGCAGTAGTGGCTGCTCCGATGCAGAAGGAGTGCTACTTATATTTACTCGGAACAATTCCAAATGCTGTGATAGCCTTATATAAAATTGAACAAAACTGATATCTAGTGACTAGGCCGCCACCAAAATGAATTAGCAATTGCCCAGGTTTATTAGGCAGGAGTTTTAAATAAGTTTTCAGACGGCTGACTGGACATAAGGCAGAATTTAATGCTTGCAGGAAAATCACAGTATCCTTGCCTAATTGATCTTTCTTCGAATGCGGAATACGCAACTCAACGACTGAATTCTCAACAGTTAATTTGATATCAGATTCAGATTAAGCATGGATAGAAAAACTAAGAATCGGCAACAAGCTCCCCAACCTTTAATAATCCATTAACGAAAACGCTGTTGAAAACAATTAGGATTCATATGCAGAGCTGCAAAGTACTAGTAATACTTCTAAAAAAATTTAACAGATCAGGTGTAATTGGTCATCAGTAGTCAATTCTCTTATCAAGCCGCTCCATACCGGAAACCATTTTTTAATAACAAAATTCTCAGTAACGTCATCAACATTATTGCATCTGAAACCCACACCTGCCAGATATATCCGGTTACGTGATGATACATGGCGGTTGACTGTTTTTAGCGGGAGGCGAAGTAATGAAATAAAAATTGGATTGAAAGTTATTTATGTAAAACATTTTTGGAAATTTATCGGACAAAGTGTTTAAATAGTATTTACGTGTATGATGGCATCACAACATAATGGATTAGATCGCCAAAATGTGACATTTGGAGTACCCATAGCGAACAGGTACGCACCGTTAGAGCGGAAGGGTTATAGACAAAATCCCAAAAAACTGTGAAACTTTTGTTAAACAGCCAGTGATATCAGGTCAGTTGTCACAATCTTCTCAAAACACGTAAACAAAGGATGACAAACTGTCAATTATATTGACCAAAATAGAACGCCTTGAAAACAACGACCAGCAAATTATGTCAATGGCCGCCAGGCTAAATAGTAATAACCAAAAACTTAACAAAATCGAAACCCAAGTCAACAACAACACAATGTTTTAAAAACAATTATCATACCATAGCATAGATGTCGAAGCCAGATCGAGAAGAAATAATCTTATATTTTATGGACTAGCAGACAGTAGCAACGAGGACACATACGAACTATTACAAGAGTTTTTTTAATTAAACCTAAATATTGACTTGTCTGCCATGTGCATTCAACGAATACATAGACTAGGTTCTACACATCGTGCCAGGTCAAAATCCCAAATACCGCGTCGACCTATAATAGCCGCATTCCGAGATTACAGGGACACTGAGTACATTTTGGAGCAGGCATATTTATTACAAAACACTAGGTTCGGCATAGATCGAGATTACCCAATAGAGATTTCAGAGGCCAGAAAACGTATATGGGGCCAATATAAACTTGAAAAGGCTAAGTCAAGGTCTGGTGTAAAACTTGTCTACCCAGCAAAATAAGCGGTAAACGGACGAGTGATAGCAGATGAATTCCCCGAGTGGCACGAAATTATAAACCTTGATCGTTGCTCAATATTCAAACAAACAATTAGAATGGAAAACGTGACAGTTAATCACACCGCTTTCTCGGCCGATACAGAAATAGACGCGAGTGGCTCGCAGTCTATCCAGCATACGCATAGTTCAGTACCGACATATACTTAGTCACCAATTACACCGCATATTGTGTCCTGTGCCAGTATAACGTTGTATCTAGATCGCATGGAGATACAGTATCCAACCGGGGATCCAGACATCACGCCTACGCAGACATTGCCTTCCATATTACGGGAACTTAAGCTAAAATGGCCAACCGTAACAAGCACAGGAGCCCCTTCAGATTCGCGTACCAGCGAGCAGCTTCGTACATCGACACCCACGACGACAGGTAGCGGTAATCCTGCACGTGCTCACCACACTATTAGAAAATAGGACAAATGGGAGGGACCCTTAAACTGTGTACTTTTAAATGTGCAGGGATTAGTGACAAAAACGTTAATAAGCTGGAGACGCCTGAACTTACCGATTTATTTTTAAAAAATGATATATTGTGTTTTACTGAAACTTGGTCAAATGAATCAACAAATATGTGTGTTGCGGGTTTTCATGTATTTAAATTGCATAGAACTGAGAAAAAAAATCAACTACCAAACGCGATTCCGGTGGTATTGCCTGTTATGTTAAAAACTGCTTATTAAAATATATTGATTTTTACGAAAGTGATAGCGATGACATTTTACGGCTACGGTGCAAAGGTGATTTATTTAATACGGACAGTGACGTATATCTATGCTTGTGTTACATAGTTCCGAAAAATAGCTCCAGGGAAGCTTTCATTAAAACAGATGTGTATAACAGAATTTTGAACAAAATGGTATTGATTACCAACTTAACAAACGAACAATGTGCTTTTATGATTCTGGGAGATCTAAACAGCCGGGTTGGGCAGTTAAAAGATTATGTAGAAGACGATTATATTGATATACATGTTGATGTACTTCCGGACGACTACCAGCCAGACTTACCATTATCGCGGGTTTCTGAAGATAAATTCACAAATCAAAACGGACATTTATTAATAGATTTTTGTAAAGAATCAGGTTTAAGAATCTTAAATGGACGTGTAGGTCTGGATGGTAGTGTCGGAAAGTATACATTTGTCGGGTCGCTAGGAAATAGCGTTGTTGACTATGTGCTAGCTAATCCGTCTATATTTAAATTATATGGTAGATTCGCAGTTAAAGAACCAAATATCTTATCCGACAATTGTGCAACTGAGTTCTCAATGAGTACAACTATGTTAACATCAAGCTATACAAGTGACGCCAGAACTGGCAATACGCCGACAGAAAAAATTGATTTTAATTATAAATGGTCGTCTGACAAAAAAGATTCTTATATAGACAAAATAAACAGTGGCGAATTGAAAATTCAACTAAATTACTTGATAAACAACATTGACGACTGCAGTGATAAAAATATAAATGAAAATATAAAACGTTTTACTGATACTGGACGAGGTATGTTCTCCTCTGTTCCAGAAGAAAAATCATATATGACTTAAAACATGATAAACATATTGAAACCAAAAAGTCTTGGTTTGACGACGAATGTAAGATTGCAAGGGATACTTTTTTTGATTATTTAAATACACACAGAAAATGTAAAAGTGGTACAAATAGGATACACATGTGCAAAGCAAGGTCGAAATATAAACATATAATAAGAAAAAACCGATTTGAAAGTCGAACAGAAAATACAAATAAACTTTTAAAAGCTAGAGTATCAAATGCTAAGGATTACTGGAAACTATTGAAAGGTGTTTCTTTTGGTTCAGCTTCGACCATAGCCTCAGCTGACTCGTTTGCTAAATATTTTAGGGCTATAAATAATCCTGAGAGCGCTTTTTATCAACCAGATGATGACGTAATTCAGTTTAATGATATGTACCTAAATGGAGAACTTCAAATTATGTTTGAAGGACTAGATTTTGAAATTACAGATGACGAATTGCTTAAATCAATAAAACAGCTTAGGAATAATTCAAGTGAGGGCCAGATTTATTATTAAATGAGTTATTTAAGAACGGTTCAAATAATGTATTATCATACTTAAATAAACTATTTAATTCCTGTCTTGCTCGTGGCTACTTTCCAGACAGTTGGAGCGAAGGTCATATAGTGCCCATTTTAAAAAGTGGGGACACGAGTGATCCAAACAATTATAGGGGGATTACTTTATTAAGTGCCTTAGGCAAACAGTTTACAAGAGTTTTAAATAACAGATTAATATCTTGGGCAGAAAATTATCAAGTCTTTGTAGAGGCACAAGCAGGATTTAGAAAAGGTATGAGCACGTCAAACAATATTTTTGTTTTACACGGGCTTATTTCACGAACTTTAAACCAACGAGGGAGTCTATACTGTGCATTTGTAGATTTTAAAAAGGCTTTCGACTTTGTCGTTAGGGATATACTTTGGTATAAACTGATTAAATTAGGGGTCCGGGGGAAAATTTTGGAGGTAATTAAATCAATGTATAAATGTATAAAATCAAAAGTAAAATATATGAATACATTAAGCAGTGAATTCTCGTGTTATCTCGGGGTCCGTCAAGGTGAATGTCTTTCGCCATTTCTGTTTAGCATGCATTTAAATGACTTAGAACAAGAATTTATACAAAAAGGGGTTGAGGGAATTGATGTCGGTATGTTTAATCTATGTTTACTGATATAAGGTGATGATATAATTTTATTAGCAAAATCGGCAGAAGATTTACAAAACGCATTAAATGTTTTAGCAGAGTATTGTACTAGGTGGAAATTAACAGTGAATACGGCAAAAACTAAACTTATGGTGTTCAGAAAGGGGGGATGTTTACCAAAAAACTTGAGATTCAAATATAATGATACAGTCATTGAGATTGTAAGTAAATTTAAATATTTAGGGATTATATTCACATCAGGTGTATCTTTTAATGAAACCGATAAAGTACTTTCGGGGCAAGCACTTAAGGCTATTTTTAAACTAAATGGCTACTTAAACAATTTTACTAATATTTTCCAAAACATAATTTAAAGTTATTTGATAAGCTCATTACGCCTATTCTGAACTATTCATCGGAGGTATGGGGGTTTAACAAAGGTGCGCAGGTAGAAAGAATATATTTAAGTTTTTGTAAGAGGCTTTTAGGTGTAAAGCTATCGACACAAAATAATTTCATTTATGGAGAGACAGGAAGGATTAGCTATATAAATAAGCGATATTTAAACATTATAAAA
Organism: Panopea generosa; assembly: GCA_029582155.1. NCBI lineage: Eukaryota > Metazoa > Mollusca > Bivalvia > Adapedonta > Hiatellidae > Panopea > Panopea generosa. Next base: position 64,296,049 of record CM055907.1, read on the forward strand.
TACTGGTTAAAAATTTGTAGCTAAAGCAATACTAAATATATTAAAATTGTATATAACATGCTAAAAACTGAAAACGAGAGGTTCCGAAATAGAATTAACTGGGTATCACAAGTACAAAATTTATTATCTAAACTAGGTTTTTATGAGGTATGGCATAGTCAAGGAGTAGGAGATAAAAAACCGTTTTTATCAGTTTTTAAACAAAGACTTAATGATATTTTTATACAGAATTGGACCGCAGAACTAGATGATTCATCGAGAGCATTATTCTTTAGAACGTTTACCTCTTTTGAGTTTTCACATTATCTAAATGCTATAAATATAGAAAAATATCGGAAAGCTTTTTCAAGAAAACGACTATCTTCTCATAGACTTGAAGTAGAGTGCGGTAGATGGCGAAAACCTGTTAGTGTTCCATTTAAAGATAGAAAATGCAGACAATGTAATATTTTAGAAGACGAATACCACTTCTTAATAGATTGTAAAAAAAATAGTGAACTAAGGAAAACATATATAAAACCATATTACTGGACACACCCAAGCTATTTTAAATGCACACAGCTACTGAAGTTCGCAAACCAATCGGAATTAAAAAAAACTCTGTGTTAATAAATACAAAGCATTTAAATTAAGAATGATAACAAATTAACATACGATATAGAATCCTTATTATCGCATATTTATTAAAATAAAAAATAACAATACTCTATTCATGTTTTAAATGACTTGTATATCTTGCAGTCTAAATTTGCATAATACGTTTTCTTCAAACTATTCAATTTCATTTAATAACACTATTTTATATTGTATAGCTCCAGCTCAGGAGTGGTACACGATTATCGGCTATGGACTAGTAAATCATATTGTAAGTGTAAGCCACTAACATTTGAACAAAATAATTACGTAATTTGCAAACGACTTATTGTGACCAAAAATAAATAAATTATTTAGACATGTGGTTAAAGGGAATAATTTTCGCTTTGAAAGATCACAAAAATGCTCGACAACCCACAGCGACAAGCTTCTCTCCCATTGGACCGAATTTTGTTAATGTTTGGATAATGTACCAAACCATTAACAATGACGCTAAACATCGTGAACTCCATGCAAATTAATAAGCCTATATATTGTATTAAATATTGCCATACGAACTAAGTTAAAAATTCATGCATATTATCACTTGCCATGTACCAAAAACATATATATGTTTGTAATTAAGATAAATATACATGGGCCATGTTTGGCTAAATAAACGAATAAACCTATGATCTAACTGTTGCTGGGGAATTGCCTTTTAATGACAAGTGGGCTATAAAGTCAGATACCTGTTGTATTTTTAGAGGCCAAATTAATTCCATTTTATAATTAACTCTAAATAATTGAAAAGCTATTTCTCCGGTGTTACTAGCTTCTCTAGTATTGACCGCTAAAGATGAATCTAACAGCACTTGAGATCGAGACCTGATGTCATCAATTTGAAAGACTCTGGAACTGGAAAAGGGTGTTGCTCCGCTCTGGGTGCCAGTTGCTCGAAACGAACCCATTGCCTACGTGAAAGAGCATCTGCTATGCTATTAAGTTCACCTTCATTATCAATGCTTTTACACTGTACATTACAAAGCAGTGTTTGCAAAACGAATTGTCGCATTACTCCCTTTGATTTGAACGACTTTTTGTTAAGGATAAAAACAAGAGCAAGGTTATCGGTATTCAGAATAATCTTTTTGCCCCGAAAGAAATGTTCTTAAGCTTGAAAAGCCAATACAATTGGTACCAACTCTAAGAAGGTTATGTCCTTTAATATCTTGGTTGACTGCCAGGCATCAGGCCATGCAAAGAAAATCCAAAAGCGTTCAAAATATGCGGCGCATCCTAGACCAGCATTACCGAATGCATCTGTAAAGAGCTGTAACTCGGAATGACTTAGCCATTCATGCTGTAGAAAGTAACACACACCATTAAAACAATTTAGAAACATTAACCAAGATTTAATGTCCTCCCTAATGGGATCTGTAACCCTTATAAAGTGATGGGATTTAGCAATCCCAGACATAGTATCATAGAAACGTATAAAGAAAGCACGAGCAGCTGGTATTGCACGTGCACAAAAAATTAGTGAGCCGGTTAGTGACTGAAGTGGTTTAAGATAAGTTTTTTTCTTGTCTAAAACATAACATAACTAATGCCTCAGCTCAATTAACATTTCATTGGGGATTCTGATTTTCATTTCAATTGAATCAATTTCCAGACCTAAAATATCAGAATGTGGGAAGGACCCACTGTCTTATCGTGTGCAAAAGGTACACTTATCTCTGAGCAAAGGTCTACAAAGGAACCCATTATGGCCCCAAATTCGCCAGAATTCCTTCGACCTCCGAACAAAAAATCGTCAAATAATGAAGAACTTGTTCTCATTTGGCTTTTGTTAATACTGCTCACCCTAAAAAGTGGAGAATTTTTCGAAAAGTGCGCAAGATATAAAACAGCCCAAGGGAAGACATTCATCATAAAAATACTTATTTCCTAGACTGAACCCTAAAAGCTTAAAGTCCTGTGGATAAACAGGTAGCAGTCTAATGCAGACTTCATGTCCATTTTAACTTATAATGCCCCCGGACCAAGTGAAATGACCATATCAACTGCTTTATCAAAAGATGTGTAATGAACTCTACATAAATTATCATCAATAAAATCTTCACACTTTCTCCTTGAGTATATGACAAGTGATATTTTAATCTAAAGATTTTATTCTTTTTTGGTGCAATGCCGATGGGAGACAGCGTTATATCTGAAAAGGGTTTGCTTTCGAATGGGCCCGCCATCCAACCTAAAGTTACTACCTTAAGTACCAAATGCAGCGCTTGGTTTTCATTTCTTTTTACAGAAATCAAATTTTTACAACCAGTAAAGATTCTTGGACCTGAATAAGCAAAGGAAACCCGTTTTTAAAACCACTTTTTAATTCTCCTTTGGTTTCTGGTTTAGGATAGTAGCTTAAAACACGACATAAAGCCTCAAACTAGATTGTTTGACCGAGGACCAACGTATTCCGGAAAACCCCTTGAAGAACCTCGAACTGATGCAATGGCTCTGAAACTTGCTCGAACGGGGAACCTTTATGTAGATGTGAAGTGGGACACTCGCTGACCGCCGACACCATTCCTAAAATAAGAACCATTAATACCCAACTGAGCTGAACCGTTTACATTGCAACGCCAATAAGGATGATTATCAGAACAGCGCGTGCAAATGTGTTTGTAAATGCACGACTGTTTGCTACACCGACCATTATTGAAGTCATAACATTTACGAGCAGATTTGGAACCGTCATTGGATGATTACGTATGGAACATATACAGCAACCATAGTTCCTGGTCTACCATACTCCAATTTTTATTTGGTTCCCGAGCTTTCTTTGCTCTAAATTGCTCATCATAAAGCTTCCATCCTATGCCACCATATCGCTGCGCATCAGGTGGATTGTACTCAGGTATTTCAGTAAGCCATGAACACATTCTGGGTGGCTTATCGTGTATATGTACTAATAAAAACTAAAAAGGCATCAAACCAATGACTTTTGTACTTGAAACTCTTGGCTACAACACAAGCTGCCCCTCAACCACAAAGACCTGTCACTGGAGTCCCCTGGATGTGAAGCATTGGTGACGAGTAGACCCAACTCAACAAACTCCCCGTTCATTATTTTTAGTTTTGTGATTGCACCAATATTAACACCCAAAGCGTCATCATAGTTTGATATATTACCCGAGTCATTCCTGGGTAGCGGTGCCAGAGAAGCTTGTATTGGTGCTGGCTCATTCCTGTCTTTGATGGCCTCCACTAACTGGTGTGTCACCTGCCTCACGACCTCCTGTACCAGCTCTGGTGTAACGGCTGGAGGCTCCACCAATCGTTTACCATCGCTGCCGCTGTAGGATCTTTATTTGACATCTTCTTGCTGCGGTTGCCATACTGGCTCGCGGAAAATTACTATAATTCAAATCTCCCATTGACTACATATTAATAACAATTTTAATCTCCGATTAATTCTTTGTTAAAATATTATCATTATTTAAACAATGTAAAAAGTTAACACAATTGACTATTAAGCGAAACGCTTTAAATTTGAATCCCAACAAAGCATGTGTGCTCCTGCTCCTGGACAAGACTCCTTGTTTAATACAGGAAGCCATCGAGGGAGTCGTGTATAAACAACTGTTTTATTTTAATATTTATTTATTTATTTTTATACCCAAGGGAGAAAACTACTATTCAAATCTGATAACATACTACCAACGGTTACTTCCTTTGATTGCAATAAATATCTTTTCCCTCGTGTTAATGGTCGTTGACCCATAATGGTCATTGACTCATATTCACCCCCAACATTTTAAAAAAGGTGAAATTGAATAATTATACGGTTAAAATTAAACCTACATCTTATTAATTTTATGTAATTCCAGAACACATTATATAACAGGTACTGTAATACCATACAAACAGACTCGTGAACTTACCACTGTTACACGGAACTGATCATAACCTTACCTAAAACAAACTTAAACAAAATTATGAAGAGATAGTGAAATATATAAATAAAAAAAATAACAACATGTTCGAATGAAATATCGACAAAACAAGTTACATTAATATATAAATATAAGAATTCCTTCTGTGTGGTTGGGGAATCGTTGTTTCGGTCTGTATGGAATCCATCTAAAAACTACCATCAGATAAATTACAGTGTTAATACACATATATAACACTATTATAACAATCAAAGTATCATGATTTTTAATTTTTAGCAACATATAAATATATATAAAGTAATACATTTCTTCATCATTCAAGAGCCGTAAAAAACAAATGTCGAATGGATACCGTTTTATGTTGAAAGAGACAGCAAGAAGGCGTCCCCGTTTGAATCACATTGTCATAATAAACACCACCAGACAGCCCCTTCAATAACCCGATTTAGTATTTTATACGACAAAACCTTATATGTTATTATGACGATGTATTTATGTACACGTCTGTAACGAAATATCTGTTCTGTTTTGTTTTAAAAATGGGTCCTCTAAACTCCATCTAAATGGTAAAATAAAACAAAAATGTTATCATTTAAGAACCAGCGATGTTTAATGCATATATGCTATGCAAGTCTTTGTATATGTAGCTAGAAATCACAAACCGTTTTGAAAATATTCCAACCTCAAATATCATGGAGTTTAGCGAAATAATTGTATTTATGTCACTTAAACCGGACATAACCATATTGTGAGAGATTAATCAACATGATGTTGTAATACAAATGTTTTGGCATGTCACCTAAACCAGCGTGTTTCTTTAAACCATTCTATATGTAATGTATATACACATTAAGTGTAAAGATCTAATAATATAAATGCAAGTTTGAATGTATGATTAGTTCAAAATGTTATTTAACAAGTTATAGATATTAAATTTAAGCTGAAATGTATCAATGAATCCTAATAATAATTAAGATTCGAAACATTCTTTCTATTTGTATGTATATATGCATTTATGAGCAGCATTTATATATCACAGGTATAACAATGTACAATCATATTATGTTCTGTTTATTTTAATATGTACACAAATAAGTGAATACAATGTTAAAAAGCAATATATATTTGAATATTTGTTACAATGAATGCCATATATTTTACACATTGAATGTTATTTCTTACTTATTTGTTAACACTTTTACATGGTATCCTATGTTGATACACGGCCATCATTAAAGTTGCTTTGGTACCAGTACTATAACACTGCAGTTACTCCATCAGGGTACCCAGTGCCTTAATGTTAAATATTATAACAAATTGAAGCACTGAGCTGTCTTGAAAATTGGGATTTGGGATACGTGTTTTAAAAATTCAGTTTATTGATTTCGTTTTGGATTGATGTTAATTACCTGATGTTGATTAACAAGATACTGATTTCTGATGTCCACATTATGTTAAGCTAAGCATCATCAAAACAAGATATCTATAACTTTGACTCCTCTTCATATGTACATTGGAACTCATAAGGGGTTACCTTTGAAGAAGGCGCCTAAGAAAGTAGGGAAATTGGTCGGACTTTTTTGGTCAAAAATGCTTAAAGATTGTCATATTTCTTTGCACAGATGAGAATATATTTTCATAAATTTTGTATACCATTAGGTGCTGGCAGATAAAACAATAATTTGAAGATGCATAGCGATACACTACAACAAATGGACATTATTGTCCTTCGACCCACCGAAAACGGAAAGAAGTTCTTCAGTTTCTCCGAATCAAAGTCGCCATTGTCTAACAGAAAGCGCCCAGGCCTGAAGTTTTCAGGATCGCCCCATATTGTTTCATGATGTTCATCAGAATGTAGATTTATAAGAACAACAGTTCCTTTGTCGATGTCCAGACCAACAACTTTCATGTCATGTGTTGTGTAATGGGGAACTCAGAGTTGAGTAATACATGTTATTCTAACTACCTCGTACATGGTAGCTTCAGTATATAGCAGCTTCAGTTTATCGTCGATACAAACGTGTCTCCCGAAACTACATGACTGTTTATTTCTTTGAATACCTTCTGTTGTATTTCTAGATAGGCCATCATGTATACAATGATCCAGTTTATAATTGCAACCATTGCATCCAGTCCAACACAGAGAAGGTCAACCATTGTATGCATAAGGTGCTGTTGCATGAAAGGGGAATCACTGTTGTCATTAATTTCTTCAAACGGTTTAGTTGACGTGATAAAATCCGTTATGTCTCGTACGTTTGTCTCATCATAAGTATCTATATGCTCCTGAACTTGCTGTATGTTTAGTGATTTGACATGATACTTGTAAATTTTTAAATGTATCCAGGCATGAAATATTGTACCCAAGGCATAACGCCACCAACATTTTCCAGTTTTGTTCATAGCTGTGAATTCTTGTTTGGTCTTGAGTAACTTTATAAATGCAGGCGACTCTGTAACATTTCTTCCTACCCCGTAAAGAAACTGGTACAAAACGTTTCCAACACAAACTTGTACTTCCTCTCCAATATCTCTAGGCGTTAAATCTACCGAACGTGAGACTGTCCACACCACCGTAAGCACGTTTTAATATATCCCCGGTTGAGAAAAGCGGCCTATCCGAGAAAACATCTTTATTATTTTCCATTGCTTCATTTATCGCCGTCTTGCCATTTAGTACAACTGTATTCCAACTGCCTATTTTAATCGTGTAAATATCCCCATACAGCCGTCTCCATTGCAGAAAAAGTTTTGTCGGTAATGATCCGAAAAACGTAAGATGTCCCAAAACAGGGAATCCCATGGTCCTGGTGGATATCGTTTACCCAGCTGACAAAAGTGTCGACAAATTCTAGATATTACAAACAATACTAACAACGAAACTCGCACTTCGAGCAACATTGTTTAACAATTCATGTCCATACTACAGCAAGCTTTTACATATATTTCTGCACAATTACCGGTTAGATACTGTGTGTCATAAATGCATCGATAAGCACACACATGTATTTATGTCAGTTATAATGCGTAAACCGATCCTAGAGTGTATATCTATTCACTTGGGCTGAATCAGTTTCATGAAACGTTATATTATTTTTTGAATATATTCATTAATGGTAAGGAATATGTAGGACTCCCCTTAGCACCACCTAAAAGCAGTAAAAATTTAAAGCCTTATTATACATCCATACCATATCTGTTTACTTTTCCAGTTGATAGATTACATGCTTATTTGTCCACTGAGCAAACATGGAAACAAAACATAAGTAGCGCATGTATTTTTTAGTTAACTGTGAACATGTGTTTGTTTATAAATCAATGGTCGGCTCTTTCTGATAAACACTTCCGGCAAAATTGGACAGTCATGAGCCTCATTCAGAATCAAGCTGGTCGGTTATGTATGCTCACATTTTTCTCCATATTTCTCCGCATCTGTATAGTTTATGTATTTCCGATTTGATAACACACCATTTGGGAATAAATATTTAGAAATTGTGGGACTTGCGGTACATAGTGTTTAGACACGCCCCCTACATTCTCCCCATCGTCAGTTATTCGACTGAAGTCCATGAGTACAAATGTGACGACTGATATTTTGCACGTAAGCAACGAATTATTGCAGTAAACATGAAATCATTATGTTTAATAACTACATTAAAAAAAATAAACCTAGGTAGCCATCAATATTTACAACAATATAGAGTTTCGAACGACGGAAGCAAGCGCATGCGTATCTCGACCAAAAATGAATGATCCGGGCGGTAGTGCAGCGCATAGAGTGTTTGCATTCATGCTAGAAGTTGCTGATTTCCTCCCCTCAACCCTTGGTACATAAAGGTTATGAATTCAAACGTCGTGAGGTTCAATTAAACATGTGCTACAATATGAATAGTTTGGTACATAAAGGTTAGGAATTCCAGCGTCGTGAGGTTTGATTAAACATGTGCTACAATCTGAACAGTTTGGTACATAAAGGTAAGGCATTCCACCGTCGTGAGGTTCAATTAAACTTGTGCTACAATCTGAACAGTTTGGTACATAAAGGTTAGGAATTCCACCGTCGTGAGTTCATGTGCTACAATCTGAACAGTTTGGTACTTAATTGTTAGGAATTCCACCGTCGTGAGGTTCAATTTAACATGTGCTATGATCTGAACAGTTTGGTACGTAAATGTTAGGAATTCCACCGTCGTGAAGTTCAATTAAAAACATTTGCTACAATCTGAACAGTTTGGCACATAAAGGATAGGAATTCCACCGTCGTGAGGTAAAGTTAAAAATGTGCTACAATCTGAACAGTTTGGTAGTTAATGGTTAGGAATTCCACCGTCCACCGTATTATTTTATTCATTACAATTATGGAGAACATGGAGATATCAATACCATTTAAACTGTAGGTGGAGAAATAATGGGAGGGTTAAATGCCATTACCCTTTGTGGTGAACAGCAAGTGGAGGGATTCAATATAAATCTTTGTGGCGCTCTGTGTTTCAAGGTAGTCTATCACAGGTTTATTAACCAAAAATGAAAAAGCAGGGAAATCTATGCTTGTCTCATAATTCATAGCAATTGAACGCTCACTACATTAGGACGTAATTCAAATTGTCCCACAAGCACCCGACCAATCAGCGTGCTCGTAACAACTACTATTGAACGGACCCAGTCGGGAGAGCTGGGTTCGTTCTACAGACTAGCTTCAAGGATTCTTGTATCAGCTAGTATTGGCAGGAATGAACTCTTTAAACCTTTGAGAGTGTTTGTAAATATACTAAAACTAATATCTAGAAGGCCATAACGTCTCATTACAAAATTGTGCCTCTTTTTGCAACGATATTATGATTCTGGAGCTTAAAAAATGTTCTGTATAAATCGGCTGATATACTTTCAAAATGTTTGATAGTGGATGTAATATCTTGCTGCAGATGAGTAGAGCATATGCTGGTATAACATATACTGCAACAAGGCATCACTGGTGTTAAAAATAGAGCTTTTATAGGATTTTAACAGATGCGTGTATTTATGAGCATTAGAGGACTTTTCAAAAAATAAATCTGAGGGTGTCACTGCACTGTCTTTAAAACATCAAGCTGGTCGACCCACCATTTATTGTGCCTGTTTGTGTGAATATACATTTCTGCTATGAAAACAATATTTAAAAAAAACTTTGTTGAATATTTTTACAGTGGAAATTCTAGACTTGATATAGAATAAAGAACAAAATTCAACAGTTAAGAGATATCTTTAGATGATAATTAACTGGCGATTTTTATCAACGGCAAAACATTAGAAAAAAAAACACTTATTTTTAACACATAATGAACTCATATACATATCAGTAAACGCAAATATCTAATAATTATTTACAAAACTATTTTGTTCGTGGGAAGTAAATTAGAAAATTGATCTCCATTAATGTGAAAATCCAATCTCAAATCACACTGCTATGTGAGGAACAAAAGCAGGAAGTGATGTGTCCGCCGTTCTGCAGCTTACACAGTTTTGTTACAATAATACAAATTGTGTATTTCTGAAACGGGAAATATCAGCGACCTTGATATGCTATAAAACTGTTAATTCTAAGCATGTAAGACGGGTTAAAGTAAATACAAACTTCTGAAGAAAAAACAGTTTATTAACTAAGAAACATAAACGTAAAATATCTAACAAGTATAAACATTGAATAACAAGCACGGTATTTAAGTAACATTTGTTATTTTCTTTACCAAATATATCTTAGTATCTTTAGATACATTCTTGTGTCGTCAGATACATTGTTGTATCGTAAAATACATTCTTATGTCGTCAGATATATTGTTTTATCGTCAGATATATTGTTTCATTGTAGTATCGTCAGATACATTGCAGTATTGCCAGATACACTGTTGTATCGTCAGATACACTGCTGTATCGTCAGATATACTGTTACATTGCAGTATCGTCAGATACTTTGCAGTATCGACAGTCAGATACATTATATCGTATACTGTTACATTGCAGTATCGTCAGATACATTGTAGTATCGTCAGATATACTATTACATTGCAGTATCGTCAGATTCAGTGTTGTATCGTCAGATATACTGTTACATTGTAGTATCGTCAGTTTCATTGTCGTATCGTCAAAAACATTATTGTGTCGTCAGATACATTGCAGTATCTTCAGATGCATTGTAGTATATTCACTTACATAAAAGTATTTTCAGATATATTGTAGTATATTCAAATACATTGTAGTATCTTCAGATACATTGTAGAATATTCAGATATATTGTAGTAGCTTCAGATACATCATAGAATCTTCAGATGTATTGTAGTATCATCAGATATATTGTAGTCTATTCAGATACATTGATACATGTAGAATATTCAGGTTTATTGTAGTATCTTCAGATACATTGGAATATATTCAGATACATTGCAGAATTTTCTGATACATTGTAATATCTTCAGAGACATTGCAGTATATTCAGATTCATTGATACAATGTAGAAACTTCAGATATATTGTAGCTTCTTCAAATACATTGTAGTATACTCAGATATATTGTAGTATATTCAGATACATTGTAGTATCGTCAGAAATACATTGCAATATCTTCAGATTATACTGTAGTATCTTCAGATACATTGCAATATCTTCAGATTATATTGTAGTATATTCAGATCTATATTGTTGTACATTCAGAAAATTAAAATATGTTTATATGTGTTAGTTTAAAGCGGATTAGTTTGCTGGAGGGACTGGTGAGAAAATATTTGTTTAGGCTAATTTCGAACCTAAATGGAAGTGCAAACTAAAAATCTACAATAGTAAGCATAAAAATCTTTAAAACAAATATAGAGATGTGGAACGGGGGATCAGAACTGTTTTAGTCCGTCTGTCTAGTTTGTTTATGAAAAGATTGACACACGTGCACATTGACGTTAATGCATTGCGTACTGTACTGTATAAACATTTAATCTTTGTAATTTTACAGCAAAATATCTGTTATAAACGTAGGTCATGTTCTGCTCTCGTTGTACGTAATATGTATTTAATCTTAAGTTTCATCTATACACAGTAAAATAATAATAACATCAGTATCATACAATAAGTACATAAAGTCATTCATATATATTAACTTGAAGATACTATCACAGAATGCAAAATACAATAAGTTATTTACATAATAAAAGTATGTGTAAGGGTGCAAATATACTTATGAAAGGTGTATTGATATAGAAAAGAACTATCAAAAGGGTCAAAGAAAAAAGAGCAACTTTGTAACTCTGTAGCAATTTTGCGCAATCTAAAGATATGTTTACGCAATCTAAAGATATATTAAAGGATCGAATATTCCCTCTGATCAAATCAGAAAAGAACTGATTTGCAGAATACACTTAGTAAATGGAAAAGATGTAACATATAAAACAAAAGCAAATAAGCAACATTTGACACATTATCGGTAATAGCAGCTGTAATTTGAAATAAAGTATTTCTAACATCATGATACAGATGTCATTCTAGTAAAACGAAAATTACCAAAAGTGATGACTCACAGGCCTCAATACACAACACCTCACTTGGAATAGAATCTAGGTCATAAGCTCTACCTCGCATTGCATTTTCAATGGCATTTTAAGCTTCAAAAGTAGATACATTTTCATAAAAAGACCAATCAGAAGTATGAACTATCATCCAAGATGTGTAAATTAAAATGTGGTCAGGTATGCCCAGATATCGACATTATAATCATGAAAAAAAACTTATTTTGTAAAGAATACCAATAAAAACGTGTTGACTTTTAAGCGCATGGTCAAATATTTTACGAATATGTACATATTCAGGTTTAAGATCTGTTTTAATATTCCGTTGAGTAAACTTAAGCCTCTGTCGTTCGGCAATGCTAACAACAGTTCACATCTCTGACAATGTCTTGGCCCACCACTGTTTACCAGGTTGACATCTTCTATTGTTAGACTTTAAGTTTTAAAAGGTATATAGTTATACATATTATTCTAAACTTTATTACACTATTCCTGATAAACACTATCCATATCATGTTGTGTTTGCTCCAACTTGTCAATAGCAATTTTAACACTTGATTCCTGTTTCTCCAAAATATTTTTAAATACCTAAACACTTAAATCAAAGAAAAGCAGTCAGGTGATCATGATTTTAGACTGGTTCCAGTAAAACTCAATATTCTTTCATTGATATTTTGTACAGAATAGATAAATAATCAACTTAGCTAAGTTGTTAAGAATTTAGGTAAATTGTTGGTGAAAAAGAGGCTAGTACCTCTTACATGACAGATAGGAAGAACTTAGTATATAAAACTAACAGTTTAACAGTGACTTATTAAGTTCGATTAGTGTTTTTATTATCACAACACTCAATATGAAACGAATATCTTATACAACAGATATATATATATTTTATTAAAGTCTCATGATAGTATAAACATATAACATTTACAGTTTAACATAACATTAACACATATACCATGTCATTCTATAAGAATTGTAAGAGACTATTACATCAATTATATCACATTGTCAAGATCACTGTTACAGAGTTAAACAATATTTACAAACTGAGTAAGAATAGGGCAGTCGCTGTTAATCTTGACTCTGTTAAATCACCTGGTTGGTAATATACCACAGTCTAAAAGAGTAATAAAATAATGATTTAATTAAGAAACAAAGTATGAAAAAACAGCGCCATGGTTTAATTATAAACGCATTATGAAAGATTTGAATAAAAATAAGCAAAATATATAATGAACTGTGAAGTAAAACAATAATCTACATGACTATTGGGCAGAATATAAATAATATTCCTGTTAAGCATAATAACCGTAAAACTAACTTTTCCACAATTTATTAGTATTAACTGCAATGTGTTCTAAGCAGACTGATATAAGCGTATGTGTCTATCCCTAAATAATTGGTAAATACAATATATCTGTCGCAGTTTACCATCTGTATGTAAAACTTATTCTTCAGGGCTCGCCACACAGTTAAAAATAAGTTCTTAGTTCTTTGATATTAATTTTGAGATTTTTAAAGCAAGACTGTAAAAACTTATATCATCTTTAGAGATGAACTAATAAGGCAGTCTACATTATGTAGGATTTCTTTCATAATTGTTCGTGTATCTGGTGTTTTTATATTTTCACAAGATAGAAACATTTCAATACATGATCTCATGAATATATAACATGATATTCAAGTAAAAACAATAATAAAAAAAAAAAACTGTTACGAAGAGAAATAAAAAAGTAAGAGTGTTTTGCATGTAGTCGGTTATTTAAGTCCAACATCACTATTATCTCCCTTAGATACTCTAGATAATGGAGGAAGAAAACTTTGTTTTTATTTTCTTCTTTTTTCAGGATTTATTTTACAGTTATTTATTTTTTCTTATCATGTGATAAATGGTCAGTTTTTTAGAAATCACCACTGAAACTGTCGTTTTCTAGGCAATTCTGTGCCATTTAAGAATTGATGGTTCGAATCGCACCGTGGCGAATAGTTGACATATAATTGCTCTAGAAATTGATAGGTATCATAAAACCATTGTCAAGTTATGATTTTATTTGTTTATAATTGCAGATCTTGAACCAGAATTTGAGCACAGACACATGCTATTTGATGTTTAGTTAATAAGCAGACGACATTTTACAAACTTTATTATCAATTTAAACTTAAAAATGGTTATATTTAATAAAACGATATAAATATGTCAAATCATTAGTGTTTATTCGGTAGCCTTTTTCACTGACATATCACATAGCCATCCATCGTTGTATATATTCATAAAAATGCCGTTCGGCTTGACCGACCATCATAATTAGCATTAGTTGTATGTAAGCAAATTTTATTCGGTACCATCATATGTAAACATGGTTGTACATTCAGCCGGACAGACCTTTATGTTCAGCCTTTGTTTTACATAACCGAATGATATATGACTTCAACGACCACCGTAATCGGTCTTGCTAGACAGTAATATGCATATTTATTTATCTTACACGAATGCTTTGTCGACCTACTCTTTATCTTTTAAAACCTGGTATATGCATTCATATGGAAAGGTAGTCACCAAACTTCAATATTAGTAAACGTTAATAGTGCATTATTCTATAGAATATTAAAATAATTGAAGAAATAAACTAAATGTTTATCAACCCCACGAATATCCTTGTTTATCAATTTTCATACGTCTTGCGTATGTTTTCTCCTATTCACTAGATCTATTGTAATGGCGTCGGTGAGACATGATTTGCTGGATCTTCTGTATCAGGCACACCTACTGACGGCACGTTGGGATTCCTGTGCAATAGACGTTCGAACCTTGTATGACTTGATCCCCAGTTATACAAGTCATCTGGATCTCCTTTAGCACCCGTCACTGCTGGAATTGGCACCACGTGTCTATAAAACAAATCATTAATTGCCATATGAGTTCAACAGCACTTAACAGACGAAGGAGGTAGAAATAAAACTTTTTTCAGGGCTTTGTATTGTAGTGATTTTGTTTTCCTGCCATGTGTTAAATGGGCAGTATTTTAGAAATCACTAATAAAAATATTATGCTGATACTAGATTTCTGGGTAATTCTGTGGCTTCTCAGAATTATTGGTTCCAACCGCATCATAATTAGCGAATAGTTGACATATGATTACTCTGGAAATTCAACGGTATCACAAAATCATTGATTTTTTTCAAAGAAACAATGGTCAATGTATGTTTTATTTCCATTATAATTGCCTGTTTTGAACCAGTGAAGAATTTGAGTGCAGACACATGTGGCTGATTTTGTTTTTTTACTGAGTTTTGGACATAAATGTTGGAGTTTAATGGAAAATGTGATAGTGGTGTGAGAGGTAAAGCTTTTATCCTTTAGTTAAAACTTGATTCAAATGTTATACATACTTTGAAGAAAAAACTTCCAAGAAAATCACGGAGTAGTGATTGTTTATACTTATACAAAGCAGTGATCGCCATTCAGAAGAAGTTTCGATACAGAGAAGGAACGAAACAGGAAACAAAGTAGTGAGCGTTGTTCAGAAGAATATTCGATACAGCGAAAGGACGAAACAAGCAACACAGAAGTGGAAGGACGAAACAGGACACAAAGTAGTGGTTGTGGTTCAGAAGAATATTCGGTACAGAGAAGGGACGAAACAGGACACAAAGTAGTGGTCGTGGTTCAGAAGAATATTCGGTACAGAGAAGGGACGAAACAGGACACAAAGAAGTGGTCGTGGTTCAGAAGAATATTCGATACAGAAAATGGACGAAACAGGTTACAAAGTACTGGTCGTGGTTCAGAAGAATATTAGATACAGAGAAGGGACGAAACAGGACACAAAGTAGTGGTTGTGGTTCAGAAGAATATTAGATACAGAGAAGGGACGAAACAGGACACAAAGTAGTGGTTGTGGTTCAGAAGAATATTCGATACTGAAAAGGGACAAAATAGGAAATAAAGTAGTGGGTGTAATTCAGAAGAATATTAGATACAGAGAAGGGACGAAACAGGACACTAAGTAGTGATTGTGGTTCAGAAGAAAATTCGATAAAGAAAAGGGACGAAACAGGACACAAAGTAGTGGTTGTGGTTCAGAAGAATATTAGATACAGAGAAGGGACGAAACAGGACACTAAGTAGTGATTGTGGTTCAGAAGAAAATTCGATAAAGAAAAGGGACGAAACAGAACACAAAGTAGTGGTTGTGGTTCAGAAGAATATTAGATACAGAGAAAGGACGAAACAGGACACTAAGTAGTGGTTGTGGTTCAGAAGAATATTCGATAAAGAAAAGGGACGAAACAGGACACAAAGTAGTGGTTGTGGTTCAGAAGAATATTAGATACAGAGAAAGGACGAAACAGGACACTAAGTAGTGATTGTGGTTCAGACGAAAATTCGATAAAGAAAAGGGACGAAACAGGACACAAAGTAGTGGTTGTGGTTCAGAAGAATATTAGATACAGAGAAGGGACGAAACAGGACACTAAGTATTGGTTGTAGTTCAGAAGGATATTAGATGCAGAGAAGGTACGAAACAGGACACAAAGTACTGGTTGTGGTTCAGAAGAATATTAGATACAGAGATACAAAGTCAATAGATAGATTAACAAATTGTTAATATCTAGACTAACCATATGCTAATACTGATGTAACAAGTCAATAGTTAAACTGACAAGTTTATAAAATCGTTGTTGATATTCAAATTTGACATTGAGAATTGTCTCAATTGAATTATCATCCAAGCCATACTTATATTATATACAATGTATCATAAGTTATATCTTTATTATGCATTTTATTAAACTTACTTGATAGTGAAAGTGTAAAATAACATATTGTTAGAGACATTTGTATATAGTTCCGAATATACGCCGGGAATACTTGCCTTTTCTTGTACACGAATCTGTAGTAAAGGAAAGCGGCAACTACCGCTACAGCTACGGCTAATACCACGCCAATCACTATAAGGGCAATCTGGTACCCTTCCAAGGTGCCAGTACAACTAGCTGGAATAAAAAGCAAATAAAAACAGGAGCAGTGTAACGTATTTAAGTGTAACAGGCTGTGAAATGAAAAGTTGAAATCGTAACATTTTGAATTAAAAATATAAGCAATACTTTAAAATTATGAGATCATCACATTGCGATACTTAAACAGCATATTAAGAAGAGATATGATCATACTCATAGCTATACTTAACAGATAGAGTTAGTAACAGTATCACAGTTCTAAACAGAAACCCTTCCGAACAGAAATTCTGGACAAAGACATTACATGTATTCATATTTATTTAGAACAGAAGTGTGGGCGTTTTCATGAAGCTTTTTGGAACAGAAATGTGGGCGTTTTCATGTAGCTCTATGGAACATAAATGTGGACGTATTCATGAAGCTCTTTGGAACAGAAATATGGATGTATTTATTAAGCTCTTCAGAATAGAAATGTGGACGTATTCATGAAGCTCTATGGAACATAAATGTGGACGTATATATGAAGCTCTTTGGAACAGAAATATTGACGTATTTATTCAGCTCTTCAGAATAGAAATGTGGACGTATTCGTGAAGCTCTTCGGAATAGAAATATGGACGTTTTCATTAAGCTCTATTGAACAGAAATATAAACCTATTCATGAAGTTCTTTGGAAAAGAAATATGGACGTATTCATCAAGCTTTTTGGAATAGAAATATAGACATATTCATCAGGCTCTTTGAACAGAAATATGGACGTATTCATCAAGCTTTAAGGAACAGAAATGTGGAAATATTCATGAAGCTCTTTGGAACAGAAATGTGGAAGTATTTATCAAGCTCTTTGGAACAGAAGAGTTGACGTTTTCATCAAACTGTTTGGTACAGAAATGTGGACGTATTCATGAAGCTCTTTGTACCGATATATGGACGTATTTATCAAGCTTTTTTTAACAGAAATGTGGACGTATTCACGAAGCTCTTCGGAACAGAAATATGAACGTATTCATGAAGCTCTTTGGAACAGAAAAATGGACGTATTCATTAAGCTCTTTGGAATAGAAGTTTGGACGTATTCATCAAAGTCTTTGGAACAGAAATATGGACGTATTCATCAAGCTTTTTGGAATAGAAATGTGGAGGTATTAATTAAGGTATTTGGAACAGAAATGTGGACGTTTTAATCAAGCTCTATGGAACATAAATATGGACGTATTAATCAAGCTCTTTGGAACAGAAATGTGGACGTATTCATCAAGCTCAATGGAACAGAAATGTGGACGAATTAATCAAGCTCTTTGAAACAGAAATGTGCACGGAGTCATCAAGCTCTTTGGAACAGAAATGTGGACGTATTAATCAAGCTCTTTGGAACATGAATGTGGTGGTATTAATCAAGGTATTTGGAATAGAAATGTGGACGTATTCATCAAGCTCTATGTAACAGAAATATGGACGTATTCACCAAGCTCTTTGGACAGAAATATGGACGTATTAATCAAGCTTTTTTGAATGAAATGTTCACGTTTTCATCAAGGTATTTTGATTAGAAATGTGGACGCACTTATCAAGCTGTATGGAACAGAAATGTGGACATATCCATCAAGCTTTTTGGAATAGAAATGAGGACGTTTTCATCAAGGTCTTTGGAACAGAAATATGGACGTATTCATCAAGCTTTTTGGAATAGAAATGTGGAGGTATTAATTAAGGTCTTTGGAACAGAAATGTGGACGTTTTAAAAAAGCTCTATCGAACAGAAATGTTGACGTAATAATCAAGCCCTTTGGAACAGAAATGTGGACGTATTCATCAAGCTCTATGGAACAGAAATATGGACGAATTTATCAAGCTCTTTGAAACAGAAATGTGCACGTAGTCATCAAGCTCTTTGGAACAGAAATGTGGACGTATTAATCAAGCTCTTTGGAACATGAATGTGGTGGTATTAATCAAGGTCTTTGGAACAGAAATGTGGACGTATTCATCAAGCTCTATGTAACAGAAATATGGACGTATTCATCAAGCTCTTTAGACAGAAATATGGACGTATTAATCAAGGTCTTTGGAACAGAAATGTGGACGTATTCATCAAGCTATATGGAACAGAAATGTGGACGTATTCATCAAACACTTTGGACAGATATATGGACGTATTAATCATGGTATTTGGAACAGAAATGTGGACGTATTCATCAAGCTTTTTGGAATAGAAATATGGACGTATTCATCAAGCTTTTTGGAATAGAAATGTTGACGTTTTCATCAAGGTCTTTTGATTAGAAATGTGGACGCACCTATCAAGCTGTATGGAACAGAAATGAGGACGTATTCATCAAAGTCTTTGGAACAGAAAATGGACGTAGTCATCAAGCTCTTTGGAACAGAAATGTTCTTAATTTCGGTCAACCCGCATCCGGTCTTACCGATATCGGGAACATTTAAGCTTTTAAACTAAATTCACTGGATACCAGATCAGAAGAAGCGTTTTAGATTGGAAAACTTACTATTTAAATATTATTAAGTAAATATATACCTATGCTTGTATTTTATCAATTATTTAGTAATTAATAAGAGGTATAATAAAAGAAATACAGAACATAAAAGAGTTGTTTTCACAGACTTTACCAAGAACAAGTTTATCTAAAATCTCTAACACAACAGAGTGACACACACAAATTATGTAAACAGCATTACTTGAAAACTTTGTCAGGGATGTGAGCCTTACAGTATTTATCAAGGTCTTTGGAACAGAAATGTGGCCGAATTAATCAAGCTCTCTGTAATAAAAATTTGGACGTATTCATTAAGCTCTTTGGACAGAAATGTGGACGTATTCATCAAGTTCTTTGGACAGAAATATGGACGTATTCATCAAGGTCTTTGGACAGAAATGTGGACGTATTCATCAAGCTCTTTGGACACAAATATGGACGTATTCATCAAGGTCTTTGGACAGAAATGTGGACGTATTCATCAAGTTCTTTGGACAGAAATGTGGACGTATTCATCAAGGTCTTTGGACAGAAATATGGACGTATTCATCAAGTTCTTTGGACAGAAATGTGGACGTATTCATCAAGTTCTTTGGACACAAATATGGACGTATTCATCAAGGTCTTTGGACAGAAATGTGGACGTATTCATCAAGTTCTTTGGACACAAATATGGACGTATTCATCAAGGTCTTTGGACAGAAATATGGACGTATTCATCAAGTTCTTTGGACAGAAATATGGACGTATTCATCAAGTTCTTTGGACAGAAATATGGACGTATTCATCAAGGTCTTTGGACAGAAATGTGGACGTATTCATCAAGCTCTTTGGACACAAATATGGACGTATTCATCAAAGTCTTTGGACAGAAATATGGACGTATTCATCAAGGTCTTTGGACAGAACGTATTCATCAAGGTCTTTGGACAGAAATATGGACGTATTCATCAAGGTCTTTGGACAGAAATGTGGACGTATTCATCAAGTTCTTTGGACACAAATGTGGACGTATTCATCAAGGTCTTTGGACAGAAATGTGGACGTATTCATCAAGGTCTTTGGACAGAAATATGGACGTATTCATCAAGTTCTTTGGACAGAAATATGGACGTATTCATCAAGGTCTTTGGACAGAAATATGGACGTATTCATCAAGGTCTTTGGACAGAAATATGGACGTATTCATCAAGGTCTTTGGACACAAATATGAACGTATTCATTAAGTTCTATGGAGAGAATTTTGAACGTATTCATTAAGTTCTTTGGACAGAAAAATGGACGTATTTATCAAGCTCTTTTGAACAGAAATGTGGATGTATTCATCAATCTCTTTTGACATTAATATGGACATATTCAGTAAGTTCTTTAGACAGAAATATGGACGTATTCATCTAGCTCTTTTGAACAGAAATGTGGATGTATTCATGAAGCTGTTTGGAACAGAAATATGGACCTATTCATTAAGTTCTTTGGACAAGAAATATGGACGTATTCATCAAGCTCTTTGGAACAGAAATGTGAACGTATTATTCAAGCTATTTGGACAGAAATATGGACGTATTCATCAAGTTCTTTGGCGTATTCATTAAGTTCTTTGGAACAGACATATGGATGTATTCATCAAGCTGTTTGGAAAAGAAATGTGGACGTATTCATCAAGATCTTTGAATAGAAGTATGGACGTATTCATCAAGTTCTTTGGAACAGAAAAGTGGACGTATTCATGAAGCTCTTTGGATAGAAAAATGGACGTAGTCATCAAGCTCTATAGAACAGAAATGTGGACGTTTTCATCCAGCTCTTTGGACAGAAATATGGACATATTTATCTAGCTTTATTTAACAGAAATGTGGACGTATTCGTGAAGCTCTTTGGAACAGAATATGAACGTATTCATGAAGCTCTTTGAAACAGAAATGTGAACGTATTCATGAAGTTCTTTGAAACAGAAATGTGAACGTATTCATGAAGCTCTTTGGAACAGAAATATGGACGTTTTCATGAAGCTCTTTGAAACAAAAATATGGACGTATTCTTTAAGCTTTTTGGAATAGAAGTTTGGACGTATGCATCAACGTCTTTGGAACAGAAATATGGACGTATTCATCAAGCATATTGGAATAGAATTGTGGACGTATTAATCAAGGAGTTTGGAACAGGAATGTGGACGTTTTTATCAAGCTCTATGGAACATTAATGTGGACGTATTAATCAAGCTCTTTGGAACAGAAATGTGGACGTATTCATCAAGCTCTATGGAACAGAAATGTGGACGTATTCATCAAGCTCTTTGAAACAGAAATGTGCACGTAGTCATCAAGCTCTTTGGAACAGAAATATGGACGTATTCATCAAGCTCTTTGGAACAGAAAGGTGGACGTAATCATCAACTCTTTTAACAGAAATGTAGACGTATTAATCAAGCTCTATGGAACAGAAATGTGGACGTATTCATCAAGCTCTATGTACCAGAAATATGGTCGCATTCATTAAGGTCTTTGGACAGAAATGTAGACGTATTCATCAAACTCTATGGAACAGAAATGTGGACGTGTCTATCAAGCTCTTTCAAACAGAAATGTGGACATATTCATTAAGCTCTTTCGAACAGATATGTAGACGTATTCATCAAACTCTATAGAACAGAAATGTGGACGTATTCATCAAGCTCTTTCGAACAAAAATGTGGACGTGTTAATCAAGCTCAATGGAACAGAATGTAGACGTATTAATCAAGCTCTATGGTACAGCAATGTGGACGTATTCATCAAGCTCTTTGGAACAGAAATGTTGACGTATTCATCAAGCTTTTTGGAATAGAAATATGGACGTATTCATCAAGCTCTTTGGACAGAAATATGTACGTATTCATCAAGCTCTTTGGAACAGAAATGTTGACGTATTCATTAAGTTCTTCATAACAGAATTGTGAAAGTATTCATCAGGCTCTTTTGAACAGAAATGTTGACGTTTTAATCAAGCTCTATGGAACAGAAATATGGACGTATTAATAAAGCTCCATGGAACAGAAATGTGGACGTATTCATCAAGCTCTTTGGAACAGAAATGTTGACGTATTCATTAAGTATTTCATAACAGACTTGTGAAAGTATTCATCAGGCTCTTTCGAACAGAAATGTTGACGTTTTAATCAAGCTCTATGAAATAGAAATATGGACGCATTAATAAAGCTCTATGAAACAGAAATGTGGACGTATTAACCAAGCTCTATGAAACAGAAAATGTGGATACGTGAATATTCGCATACTTTTGACATATTTTATAGTCATATAACGTTTGATCAAAGCGGTATTCTAAGCACTGCCACACTTGGGTGTCATACTGCAGACACATGATATAATACCATATTAAGTTACATAACACCGACACCGGACTGACCAATCCTTACACTACATTACTAATATTGCCAACTACAACGCCGAAAGCCATGTGATGAGGTGTTTAGCAACCTGTAATATGAATCCACAGTTTCTCGCTCGCAATAAGCAATGTTTAACAATAATGAGATGGGTCAGTGTTACTTTTATAATTCAGTTACCTGGTAATTAGTAAGATGTATGATATTTTGTCAGGGATTGAACACACAACACCCCACCTGCAATGAGATGTGTGTAACATTAATGTCAATAGTTGATGCTTATACAGTAATCCAATGAACTAGTAAGTATGAAGCTTTCAATGTACTATTAAAAATATACCTGAAGATGTGTCCGCTGTCCATTCATAAAGACTGGTAGCTGTTTTACACGTATTACAGCTATCTGCCGGATCATTGCTTCCATCACTGTAACAGCGGGACGAAATTAAACAATAGCCAGTCTGCAGGAAATATATAACACATAAACTTTAGTTTAAGCCCAATTAAACTTCCAAAACAAATATCAAAATAAAAGTTTTTGAAATTAAATGTGTTTGTTGTATTGCTAAAACCATTCATAAAAGCCCCTCAATGACTGATTTTTAAAAATGTACACAACAAATAACGACCGAAATGTGTGTATAATGTATTTCAATTACCGTTAAAGTGGCCGTGTAAGTTCCTCTTTTCCGATATAATGTAAGACACGATGTGTGTATGATGTATTTCAATTACCGTTAGTGTAGATGTGTAAGTGCCTCCACTCTGCGATACTGTTAGGCACGATATGTGCATGACGTATTTCAATTACGGTCAATAAGGATGTGTATGTGCCTCCATTCAGCGATACTGTTACCCACGACGTATGTATGACGTATTTCAGTTACTGTTAGTGTAGATGTGCAAGCGCCTCTGTTCTGTGCTACTGCTATGCAGAATGTGTGTATTAAGTATTTCAATTACATTAATAAGGATGTGTACATGCCTCCAGTCTGTGCTACTGTTAGGCACGATGTGTGCATGATGTATTTCAATTACCGTTAATGCGCAAGTGCCTCCATTCTGCGATACTGTTAGGCACGATGTGTGTATGACGTATTTCAATTACCGTTAATGTAGATGTGTACGTGCCTCCATTCTGCGCTACTGTTAGGAAAGAAACGATGTGTGTATGACGTATTTCAATTAACGTAAATGTAAATTTGCAAGTGCCTCCATTCTGCGGTACTGTTAGGCACGATGTGTGTGTATGACGTATTTCAATTACCGTTAATGTAAATTTGCAAGTGCCTCCATTCTGCGGTACTGTTAGGCACGATGTGTGTATGACGTGTTTCAATTACTGTTAAAGTGGAGAAGTACGTGCCTCTATTCTGCGATACTGTTAGGAGTGTGCATGACCTATTTCAATTACGATTAATGAAGATGTGTTAGTGCCTCAAACTTGCGATACTGTTAGGCACGATATTGTGTGTATGACGTATTGCAATTACCGTTAATGTAGATGTGTAAGTGCCTACATTCTGCGCTACTGTTAGGAACGATGTGTGTGTGAGACGTATTTCAATTAACGTTAATGTAAATTTGCAAGTGCCTCCATTCTGCGGTACTGTTAGGCACGATGTGTGTATGACGTATTTCAATTACCGTTAATGTAGATGTGTACGTGCCTCCATTCTGCGCTACTGTTAGGAAAGAAACGATGTGTGTGTGTAACGTATTTCAATTAACGTTAATGTAAATTTGCAAGTGCCTCCATTCTGCGGTACTGTTAGGCACGATGTGTGTGTATGACGTATTTCAATTACCGTTAATGTAAATTTGCAAGTGCCTCCATTCTGCGGTACTGTTAGGCACGATGTGTGTATGACGTGTTTCAATTACTGTTAAAGTGGAGAAGTACGTGCCTCTATTCTGCGATACTTATAGGAGTGTGCATGACCTATTTCAATTACGATTAATGAAGATGTGTTAGTGCCTCAAACTTGCGATACTGTTAGGCACGATATTGTGTGTATGACGTATTACAATTACCGTTAATGTAGATGTGTAAGTGCCTACATTCTGCGCTACTGTTAGGAACGATGTGTGTGTGAGACGTATTTCAATTACGGTTTATGTAAATTTGCAAGTGCTTCCATTCTGCGATACTGTTAGGCACGATGTGTGCATGGCGTATTTCAATTACGGTTAATGTAGATGTGTAAGTGTCTCCAGTTTGCTAAACTGTTAGGCACGATATGGTGTGTATGACGTATTTCAATTACCGTTAATGTATATGTGTAAGTGCCTCAATTCTGCGATACTGTTATGCACGATGTGTGTATGATGTGTTTTAATCACCGTTAATGTGGATGGGTAAGTGCCTCCGTTCTGCGATACTGTTTGGCTCGACATTTGTATGACATATTTCAATTACCGTTAATGAAGCTGTCTAAGTGCCTCTATTCTGCGATACTGTTTGGAACGATTTGTGTATGACGTATTTCAACAACATTTCATGTGGATGGGTAAGTGCCTCCATTCTGCGATAATGTTTGGCACGATATTTGTATGACGTATTTCAATTACCGTTAATGAAGCTGTGTAAGTGCCTCCCTTTTGCAATACTGTTAGGAACGCTGTATGTATGACATAGTTTAAATACCGTTAATGTGGATGTGTATGTGCCTCCATTCTGCGATACTGTTAGGCAGGATGAGTCGAACACCAGCACGGTTTGGAAAGGCCCGAACGTTATTCCGTCGACGCTGACGGCAATTGAGTACACTATCCCAACAGCTACGTTAGGATTGATTGACCGTCTTCGTCTGTTGCCTGTCCCCGTTTGGCTAACAACACAGCATGGTTGTCCGTTTTGGGAACTCATTGTTGAAGTAGTATTTTGTTCCGAAGTCGTCACGCTTCCATTCCCATGTAACTTTAAAATACAAAAACATGACTTTGTTGTCAAAATTGATATTGTAATATCAATACTATGTTACAGGACATAGTAGCATGGCGTGCATATGATTTGGCGACATTTCCATCACGTGTTGAGGATACAGATTTATGAGGGTGGGGGAGAAGTAATGGTAGTGTATGCTATTCTTAGAAGGCCAAAAACACAACACAAATGACATATTTTCTCTTTGATTTTTATTAACCTTGCTTGGCTTGAACACACAACCTCAGCGCCGAAAGGTAAGAGAGAGTGACAGACACCCTAGCATGTAATTAGTTGGACCTATACTGATTCAGTATCAAAGCACCACATTATTAATGTTGTAATATTACCGATAGCGTTCTGATTTTGAGCAAACACAATGCATTAAGAACGGTAATCATTCGAAGTGATTGGTGGTCCTTGTGCACGTATAGCTTCATAAACGATATAAGATACTTGTATCGAGTAGTAGTAGTAGCAGTATCAGCAGTAGCAGCAGTAGTAGTTATAGTAGCAGTAGCAGTAGTAGTAGCAGTAGTAGTAGTAGTGATTTTTAATTGTTTCTTTTTTCTTAAATAATTATTATTCATATGACGTTACATCAACACTCAAGTTTTGCAAGATAATTTCCATTGGTTTTAGCTTTAGCTTTTGTAAGGACAGATAGCTGATTTTTGTTAAACGCGAAATGGCCGTGAGCAATTCATTTTCCTGCACAGCAAACGCAATGATTATTTATTCCAATTTTTAGTTCATCATATATTTACACCTTCACATTTTTAAGGCATCAATATAAGTATTTTCATGTCGAATAAGGATATCTGCATTTTCCACCGAGGCAGATATTTCTCACCCAAGGGCCCAGATAAAATTCTCGCGAAGTGACGTTGATACCACCTATGACGAGACGTATACAATATTTGACGTAAATTGTAAGATTAAACGTCTTATTTCAAATAATGATAATAAGATAACATATAATAATTATTCAATGTGTTTGGTGTGCAAGAAAAAAATATTAGGCTTTTCTCACCTCCAAGCAATGTAAAATGATATATATATATATATATACGTGTTTGCACGTCCAGTCACAGCGCGAAGAGAACAGGAAAGGCACGTGGGGTTGGAGTAGGCCTACGAGGTAATTCAATAATAAACTTATAATACTAAATACTATTATTAACAAGAGAACTCATTTAAGTAAATTAAATATTCTATGATCTCTTCAGCATATTGACGAAATTAATACACAACATCATATTAACATATTTACTAAATAAGCAGTCAAGGAAACCTATATATATATATATATAATTATTTATATATATGAATATTGATAAGAGCTACACGAATTCTTTAGAGAACAGTTGATAGTTTATTCCAGCTATTACCATGTCAAGTCATGTGTCATAGAGTGAAAGCTCATCAAATCTCTTTGTCATTAATAAACATGTCAATACCAACAAATATGTGTAAATAATGCAGAGCAGAAACCACTGTATTTTCAGGAGAATGCCCCTTGCCCTTGTTTCATGCTGGTGTTGTTACCAATTTTACGTCCCATCAGCAGCAGATCTCAATCCCATAGCCAACAATATAACCCCTCTCAATGATACGCCCACGACAAGCACACACAATAAATCTGTAGTATCAAACGTCAGCTGCGAAGAAAACACTATACCAAAATCTGTATATAGACGAGAGCGTCTACGTGCTACGGATTCACGTGCAGTGTCTCAACCTGAGAAACGCAACCCCATACAAACAAAATGTTAGTAGAGCGCGTGTTACCGGATTACTTGATAGAACAGTTCAAGATCAACAAACTGAAACATTCTTCCATTAAATATAAATGTTATACAAATAACCAACTAGTAAACAACAACTATAAAAGTAGGTATACAGATGAATGTTATCAAAAGAGATGAAACTTTGAAATGTTAAATATATATGTATATATATATATATATATATATATATTAAATAAACCTTACTATAATAGAGCTAATATGGTTGATGCTAGATCAGTGTATAAAACATGTATTCGAAGGTGTAGGACTGAGCACGATAGAACGGAAACAATTAAATGGGCGGAAGCTAAACATAAAAATGTTGAATTATACTGAAACAATGTGCCGGAATTAAACAGTCAAATATTCCTATTGATATATTTAAGAAGTATTTTAAACCTGGTAATAACCAAAGCGATCATTTTATACACCTGATGAAGATGTATTGTACTTAACTGAACGGTATGAGCGTGATGAGTTTGATGTTATGTTTAAAGAATTGAACATACCAATTAGTGAAGAAGTTTTATTAAAAGCAATTGATTGTTATAAAAATGTTGATGATGTTGTACTACCTGTAGTACCTGTTGTTGATGATGCTGTGCTACCTGAATTAAACGCTTTTTTTCACGGTAAACATGTATTAACATCTTCTTTTCTGTCGCTTTTTAATAGAAAAATATTGAAATTGGATATATTCCTGATAGTTTGTTTGATAGATTTGTCATATATCTCCATAAGAAAGGGAGCATTAAAGACGGATAGATTACAACATCATTCCGAATTATTGAGGCCCAAGCAGGATTTAGATCATATATGCGACAAAAGATAGTATTTTTGTATTACAACGGCCCATCACATATATGTTAAATAGCAATCAACAACTATATTGTGCTTTTAGTGATTTTAGTAATTTGAAAGCGTTTGATTACGTATTAAGAGAAAAGTTAAGGTTAAAGTTAATTGGTATACGAGAAAACATGTTAGATATAATTTGACCAATTTATTCATCAGTTAAATCTAGAATCAAACATTATAATCAATTTAGTAATACATTTAAATGCATGGTGGGAGTTAGGCGGGGTGAAAGCTTATCTCCCTTTCTATTTTCAATGTTGAAGATGTTTTATGAAATACTTGATTGTACACATGTTTCAATTGATTTTAATGTTGTATGCGGATGATATAATTATAATATCAATTTTGCTTAAAATAGTGACGAGTTGCAAAGAAGCTTAAAAATGTTATCAAATTATTGTCGAGATGGATTTTAAGTGTCCATACGCTGAAAACTAAAATAATGATTTTTAGATTAGAAAAGCAGGTCGATTACCTGAAAATCTCTTATTTAGAAATGATACTTAAGAAACAGAAAAAGTAAATAAGTTTGCTATTTTGGCATTGTTTATACAGTTGATGGTTCTTTAGCAGAGACACAGAGTACACGTTGTGACCAGGCACTAAAAAATATTTTTACAATGACTAAATATTTATATAAGTTCACTGATGTAACAGTTACACATCAGTTACATTTATTCGATAAGCTTATAGCGCCAGTCCTTAATAATGTGAGTGAAGTTTGGGTTTTTAATAAAGGAGGCAAAATAGAAACAATTTATTTACAGTTTTGTTAACGCTTAGTGGGGGTAAAGTGCTCTGTTATCTTAGATTTTATAAGACAACAAATGCGTAATGAATAATAAGATCTGCTAAAACAAATGCCACTTTTGTAAAATGTAACCAAGCAACTATATTATGTTTAGAAGTTAACATGTTTTTTTTAAGTTTGTATTTTTACAGCCAGCGACAACATCAACAACATGGATATATTAACTTATTAATGAAATCGAGATTTTGATGTATATGTATCATTGTTTGATATTGTTATTATTGTTATATATGTTTCGATATCAGACATGATCAAATGGATATGTATTCACTATTTCTACCATTTATGTATCCTTCGCGGATCCGGTGCTCCTGAAAGATGTTTTGTTAGACGTATGATTCTCCCTATCATATATATATATGTATATTTTACCTACAAACTCATATTGCACGACTTGTATGTTATGTATTTTGATATACATTTTGTAATAGTTTTAATATTTTTATGAATTTATATATAATTTAAATAAAAGCCAAACAAAGCCGGAAACTTCAATCTGCTTATTTGTTTATAATAAGACCGCGGCGTGGTCTAGTGGTAGAGCGTCCGCCTCGCATGCGGAAGGTCGTGGGTTCAATCCCCGGCCGGGTCATACCAAAGACTTTAAAAATGGTACTAGGAGCTTCCTCGCTTGACGCTCAGAATTAAGAGGATAGTTCTAGGTCTGGTCGGCCCGGTGTCAGTTTAATGTGACTGGGTGGGGTATCATACCATGTGTTTGCGGCATGATACTCCAGTGTGACAACGCTTAGAATACTGTTTCAAGTAGACACCGTCGCGATATGACTGGAAAATTGTTGAAAGCGACGCTAAACGCCATACAATAACAACAACAACATTGTTTATATTCTAGTAGATTTAATGATTCATGATATCGTTTATAATTATGTTATATGATGTTTATTAGATTTTGTCTTCAGAAATGTAACCAAATATATGTGACTTTTCCTCATTGACCTCATACCATATCGTAATAATTTAACCAACTTGTTCAACTTATTTTCAAACGTATTAATGGCGTCAAACACAGGTTACTTACCGTATTACTTCTATATCTGCAGCTCACACCAGATGAACTTGTTGTGATACAAGACGTGTTTCCACTTGAATCAACGGTTTGAGCTGTTGTTGTTGTTGGTGTTTCTGTTGTTGCAGATGTCGCTGTTGTGCTACCTGTAGTACCTGTTGTTGATGATATTGTGCTACCTGTAGTACCTGTTGTTGATGATGTTGTGCTACCTGTAGTACCTGTTGTGGATGATGTGCTATCTGTAGTACCTGTTGATGATGGTGCTGTGCTACCTGTAGTGCCTGTTGTTGATGATGAGCTACCTGTAGTACCTGTTGTTGATGATGTTGTGCTACCTGTAGTGTCTGTTGTTGGTGATGTTGTGCTACCTGTAGTACCTGTTGTTGATGGTGTTGTGCTACCTGTAGTACCTGTTGTTGATGATGTTGTGCTACCTGTAGTACTTTTTGTTGATGATGCTGTGCTACCTGTAGTACCTGTTGTTGATGATGTTGTGCTACCTGTAGTGCCTGTTGTTGATGATGTTGTGTTACCTGTGGTGCCTGTTGTTGATAGTGTTGTGCTACCTGTAGTGCCTGTTGTTGATGATGCTGTACTACCTGTAGTTCCTGAATTTGATGATGTTGTGCTACCTGTAGTGCCTGTTGTTGATGATGCTGTGCTACCTATGGTACCTGTTGTTGATGGTGTTGTGCTACCTGTAGTACCTGTTGTTGATGGTGTTGTGCTACCTGTAGTACCTGTTGTTGATGATGATGTGCTACCTGTAGTACCTGTTGTTGATGATGTTGTGCTACCTGTAGTGCCTGTTGTTGATGGTGTTGTGCTGCCTGTAGTACCTGTTGTTGATGGTGTTGTGCTACCTGTAGTGCCTGTTGTTGATGGTGTTGTGCTGCCTGTAGTGCCTGTTGTTGATGGTGTTGTGCTACCTGTAGTGCCTGTTGTTGATGATGTTGTGCTACCTGTAGTACCTGTTGTTGATGATGTTGTGCTGCCTGTAGTACCTGTTGTTGATGATGTTGTGCTGCCTGTAGTACCTGTTGTTGATGATGCTGTGCTGTCTGTAGTGCCTGTTGTTAATGGTGTTGTGCTACCTGTAGTACCTGTTGTTGATGATGTTGTGCTACCTGTAGTGCCTGTTGTTGATGATGTGATACCTGTAGAACCTGTTGTTGATGATGCTGTGCTACCTGTAGTGACTGTTGTTGATGATAATGTGCTTCCTGTAGTACCTGTTGTTGATGATGCTGTGCTACCTGTAGTACCTGTTGTTGATGATGTGATGCCTGTAGTACCTGTTGTTGATGGTGCTGTGCTACCTGTAGTACCTGTTGTTGATGATGCTGTGCTACCTGTAGTACCTGTTGTGGATGATGCTGTGCTACCTGTAGTACCTGTTGTTGATGATGCTGTGCTACCTGTAGTGCCTGTTGTTGATGATGCTGTGCTACCTGTAGTACCTGTTGTTGATGATGCTGTGCTGCCTGTAGTACCTGTTGTTGATGATGTGCTATCTGTAGTACCTGTTGTTGATGATGGTGTGCTACCTGTAGTGCCTGTTGTTGATGATGCTGTGCTACCTGTAGAAATTGTTGTTGATGGTGTTGTGCTGCCTGTAGTACCTATTGTTGATGATGCTGTGCTGCCTGTAGTACCTGTTGTTGATGATGCTGTGCTACCTGTAGTACCTGTTGTTGATGATGATGTGCTACCTGTAGTGCCTGTTGTTGATGATGCTGTGCTGCCTGTAGTGCCTGTTGTTGATGATGTGCTACCTGTAGTACCTGTTGTTGATGATGTGCTACCTGTAGTACCTGTTGTTGATGATGTTGTGCTACCTGTAGTACCTGTTGTTGATGGTGTTGTGCTGCCTGTAGTACCTGTTGTTGATGATGCTGTGCTGCCTGTAGTACCTGTTGTTGATGATGCTGTGCTACCTGTAGTAGCTGTTGTTGATGATGCTGTGCTACCTGTAGTACCTGTTGTTGATGATGTTGTGCTACCTGTAGTGCCTGTTGTTGATAGTGTTGTGCTGCCTGTAGTGCCTGTTGTTGATGGTGTTGTGCTGCCTGTAGTGCCTGTTGTTGATGGTGTTGTGCTACCTGTAGTGCCTGTTGTTGATGATGTTGTGCTACCTGTAGTACCTGTTGTTGATGATGGTGTGCTGCCTGTAGTGCCTGTTGTTGATGATGCTGTGCTACCTGTAGTGCCTGTTGTTGATGGTGCTGTGCTACCTGTAGTGCCTGTTGTTGATGATGCTGTGCTACCTGTAGTGCCTGTTGTTGAAGATGCTGTGCTACCTGTAGTATCTGTTGTTGATGATGTTGTGCTTCCTGTAGTACCTGTTGTTGATGATGCTGTGCTACCTGTAGTACCTGTTGTTGTTGATGATGTGCTACCTGTAGTACCTGTTGTTGATGATGATGTGCTACCTGTAGTACATGTTGTTGATGATGCTGTGCTACCTGTAGTACCTGTTGTTGATGATGTTGTGCTACCTGTAGTACCTGTTTTGACAGAAACATAATAGATGTTATTATTCAATGTTCGGTATGCCAAAGAAACGAATCATTCATGGCTTTTTCGGTTCAGATAGAAAATTCCGTCAGACAGTATTGGAATAACGGTTTTCGCGGAAACTCGGCGGAGCCCCGTTTCCGTCAAAACAGTTATCCTTCGGGAAGGTGTTTTCTATACGAAGCTCATACCCATGTAAGATTCTAATAATCTGCATTTTACCGGGTTAGATATTTCTGTCGCACCTTAGATCGAGATAAAAATTCTCGCGATGTGACGTCGGAACCATTTATGACGTCATTTACTAAATATATGACGTTGCTCATATAATTTATGTCTGTAAAGCGGTATGTGTAAAAATATATTAATGAATTAAGTTAAACATTTATTCAATGTATTTGGTATGCAAGAAAAATAATCATTACTGTTTTTTTCTATTTGGATAGAAATTTCCGCCGTCCCATTATGATAACTGTTTCCACTAGACGTTCCTGAAAAAACAGTTATCCCTCGTGAAGGAAATTTCCCTCCGAACCTCAAAGTAATATTCTCATGATGTCAGACAAAAATCTATTTCTTTCTTTTAAATAGTCAACAGCTCATATAAACTCAGATATAATACAAAATTCTTTTTTTTTGTAAGTTTTGACATGTATTATCTCAGAAACAGATTGCTATTGTAACTTCTGTTGCTACCGAGAAGGAATAACATCTGTTTCAACCCTGACAGAATAAATTCTCTTTCGACTCACACTTTATTTTATTTTAGCTGTGAGAGATTACTGGTAGCTTTTGTTTCCATCTAGACAGAGCAATGTCTGTTTCAAATCTTACATAATTACGTCTGTTTTAACTTAGTAACATCTATCTAAACGCAGCCTTTTTAGCTGTGAGAGATTACTGGTAACTTCTGTTTCCATCTGTATAAAGTAATGACTGTTTCAACTCTGACATAATTATGTTTGTTTTAGCTCAGTCAGTAACTTCTATCCAGACGCAGCCTTTTAAGCCTTTTACCCTGTCAGAGATTACTGGTAGCGCAGGCATGATTACGTTTGGTTTTGGTCAATCAGTTACTTCTTTTTAAACCTATCAATCTGTGAGTGATTACTTGTATCAATATTACTATTATTATAAATTGTATCATCAATATGTTAACTCTACAATAACTTGATCAGTGCCATAATTTCAAAAATATCAATTATAATACCTTATTCTAAATAAATACGCAATTGTGTCATTTTTTTACTTTACAATAGAAAATGGTATTGCATATAGGAATACCGGTTTAATAAACAGGTTTGATTTCTGTTTTAATGAAGGGTTGTTTTAGGCATTTCGCATTTTGAAATTTTTAAAATCAAAACATGTTTCTAATATACTTTGTATTATTTGTAGTTAACGGTTCTATGTATATTTAGTATTATTTGTAGTTAACGGTTCTATGTATATTTTGTATTATTTGTAGTTAACGGATCTGTGCATATTTAGTATTACATGTATTTGTAGTTAACGGATCTGTGCATATTTAGTATTATTTGTAGTTAACGGTTCTATGAATATTAAATATTATTTGTAGTTAACGGTTCTATGCATATTTAGTATTATTTGTAGTTAACGGTTCTTGGCATGTTTAGTATTATTTGTAGTTAACGGTTCTTGGCATGTTTAGTATTATTTTTAGTTAACGGTTCTATGTATATTTAGTATCATTTGCATTTGTAGTTAACGGTTCTATGTATATTTAGTATTATTTGTAGTTAACGGTTCTATGCATATTGAATATTATTTGTAGTTAACGGTTCTATGCATATTAAGTATTATTTGTAGTTGACGGTTCTATGCATATTAAGTATTATTTGTAGTTAACGGTTCTATGTATATTTAGCATTATTTGTAGTTAACGGTTCTATGCATATTTAGCATTATTTGTAGTTAACGGTTCTATGCATATTTAGTATTATTTGTAGTTAACGGTTCTATGCATATTTAGTATTATTTGTAGCTAACGGTTCTATGCATATTTAGTATTATTTGTAGTTAACGGTTCTATGCATATTTAGTATTATTTGTAGTTAACGGTTCTAAGCATATTAAGTATTATTTGTAGTTAACGGTTCTATGCATATTTAGTATTATTTGTAGTTAACGGTTCTATGCATATTTAGTATTATTTGTAGCTAACGGTTTTATGCATATTTAGTATTATTTGTAGTTAACGGTTCTATGCATATTTAGTATTATTTGTAGTTAACGGTTCTAAGCATATTAAGTATTATTTGTAGTTAACGGTTCTATGCATATTTAGTATTATTTGTAGTTAACGGTTCTATGCATATTAAGTATTATTTGTAGTTAACGGTTCTATGCATATTAAGTATTATTTGTAGTTAACGGTTCTATGCATATTAAGTATTATTTGTAGTTAACGGTTCTATGCATATTTAGTATTATTTGTAGTTAACGGTTCTATATATATTTAGTATTATTTGTAGTTAACGGTTCTATGCATATTAACTATTATTTGTAGTTAACGGTTCTATGTATATTAAGTATTATTTGTAGTTAACGGTTCTATGTATATTAAATATTATTTGTAGTTAACGGTTCTATGCATATTTAGTATTATTTGTAGTTAACGGTTCTTGGCATGTTTAGTATTATTTCTAGTTAACTGTTCTATGTATATTTAGTATCATTTGCATTTGTAGTTAACGGTTCTATATATATTTAGTATTATTTGTAGTTAACGGTTCTATGCATATTAAGTATTATTTGTAGTAACAGTTCTATGTATATTAAGTATTATTTGTAGTTAACGGTTCTATGCATATTAAGTATTTTTTGTAGTTAACGGTTCTATGCATATTTTGATATTTGTTTATTGAATACATACAATGACAGGTGGTGGATTAGCTGTTACGTTAGGTATATATTGTAATTCTCTGAAATAATGAACAGGTGGATAATGAAGTTCGTCTTGACATTATTAAGTTGACATTTTCATTCAGACACTGGCGATTTCTCTGGTTCGTGTCATGTACAAGAATATATTTTAAGTCCCTGTGATGGATATTTAGTGAAAACTAATTATTTAATTATCACTGTATCTTGATATGTTTGAAACTAAAATATGTTTCAGTTTATAAAGAGTAGCGTCTTTTTCAGTTTAGAAAGAGAAGCGTGTGTTTCAGTTCAGACAGAGAAACTTCTGTTTCTGTTTAGAAAGAGTAGTGTCTGTTTCAGTTTAGAAAGAGTATCGTCTGTCTCGGTTTAGAAAGATTAGCGTCTGTTTCAGTTTAGAAAGAGAAGTGTCTGTTTCAGTTTAGAAAGAGTATCGTCTGTTTCTGTTCAGACAGGGTAGCGTCTGTTTAAAACAGACATAGTAGGGTCTGTGTCAGCTAAGACAGAATAGTGTCTGTTTCATTTCAGACAGAGAAGTGTCTGTTTTACTTATACAGTGTAGTGTCTGTTTCAGTTCAGACATAGTAGTGTCTGTTTCAGATCAAACAGAGAAGTTTCTATTTCACTAAGACAATGTAGTGTCTGTTTCAGATCAGACATAGCAGTGTCTGTATCAGTTCACACAGAGTAGTATATGTTTCGCTCAGACAGTGTAGTGTCTGTTTCAGTTCAGATATAGTAGTGTATGTTTCTGTTCAGACAGAGAAGTGTCTGTTTCTGTTCAGAAAGAGTAGCGTTTGTTTCATTTCAGATAGTGTCTATTTCATCCAAACAGAGTAGCGTCTGTTTCAGTTCAGACAGTGTAGTGTCTGTTTAAGCTCAGAGAGTGTCCATTTCATTCAAACAGAGCTGCGTCTGTTTCAGTTCAGAGAGTGTCTTTTCCATCCAAACAGAGCAGCGTCTGTTTCAGTTCAGACAGGGTAATGTCTGTTTCTGTTCAGACAGAGTAGAGTCTGTTTCATTTCAGATAGTGTATATTTCATCCAAACAGAGCTGCGTCTGTTTCAGTTCAGACAGGGTAGTGTCTGTTTCTGTTCAGACAGAGTAGAGTCTGTTTCATTTCAGAAAGTGTCTTTTAATTCAAACAGAGTAGCGTCTGTTTCATTTCAGATAGTGTCTATTTCATCCAAACAGAGCAGCGTCTGTTTCTGTTCAGACAGGGTAGCGTCTGTTTAAAACAGACATAGTAGGGTCTGTGTCAGCTAAGACAGAATAGTGTCTGTTTCATTTCAGACAGAGAAGTGTCTGTTTTACTTATACAGTGTAGTGTCTGTTTCAGTTCAGACATAGTAGTGTCTGTTTCAGATCAAACAGAGAAGTTTCTATTTCACTAAGACAATGTAGTGTCTGTTTCAGATCAGACATAGCAGTGTCTGTATCAGTTCACACAGAGTAGTATATGTTTCGCTCAGACAGTGTAGTGTCTGTTTCAGTTCAGATATAGTAGTGTATGTTTCTGTTCAGACAGAGAAGTGTCTGTTTCTGTTCAGAAAGAGTAGCGTTTGTTTCATTTCAGATAGTGTCTATTTCATCCAAACAGAGTAGCGTCTGTTTCAGTTCAGACAGTGTAGTGTCTGTTTTAGCTCAGAGAGTGTCCATTTCATTCAAACAGAGCTGCGTCTGTTTCAGTTCAGAGAGTGTCTTTTCCATCCAAACAGAGCAGCGTCTGTTTCAGTTCAGACAGGGTAATGTCTGTTTCTGTTCAGACAGAGTAGAGTCTGTTTCATTTCAGATAGTGTATATTTCATCCAAACAGAGCTGCGTCTGTTTCAGTTCAGACAGGGTAGTGTCTGTTTCTGTTCAGACAGAGTAGAGTCTGTTTCATTTCAGAAAGTGTCTTTTAATTCAAACAGAGTAGCGTCTGTTTCATTTCAGATAGTGTCTATTTCATCCAAACAGAGCAGCGTCTGTTTCTGTTCAGACAGGGTAGTCTCTGTTTCAGCTCAGAGAGTGTCATTTCATCCAAACAGAGCTGCGTCTCTTTCAGTTCAGAGAGTGTCTTTTTCATTCAAACAGAGCAGCGTCTGTTTCAGTTCAGACAAGGTAATGTTTGTTTCTGTTCAGACAGAGTAGCGTCTGTTTCAGTTCAGACAGGGTAATGTCTGTTTCTGTTCAGACAGAGAAGCGTCTGTCTCATTTCAGATAGTGTCTATTTCATCCAAACAGAGTAGCGTCTGTTTCAGTTCAGACAGGGTAGTGTCAGCTCAGAGGGTGTCTATTTCATCCAAACAGTGCTGCGTCTCTTTCAGTTCAGAGAGTGTCTTTTTCATCCAAACAGAGCAGCTTCTGTTTCAGTTCAGACAGGGTAATGTCTGTTTCTGTTCAGACAAAGTAAAGTCTGTTGCATTTCAGATAGTGTCTATTTCATCCAAACAGAGTAGCGTCTGTTTCAGTTCAGACAGGGTAGTGTCTGTTTCATTTCATACCTAGTTACGTCTGTTTCACATCTGTATCTGTTTCACAAAAACAGTATAGTGTATGTTTCAGTTCAGACAGAGTAATTTCTGTTTCAGTTCAGATAGGGTATTGTCGGTTTCATCCAAACAGAGCAGTGTCTGTTTCATTTCAGATATACTAACGACTACTTCAGTTCAGACAGAGTAGCGTCTGTTTCAGCCAAAACAGATAAGTGTCTGTTATAGTTCGGACAGATTAGCGCCTATTTCAGCCAAACAGAATAGCGTCTATTTCAGCTCAAACTGAATAGCGTCTGTTTCAGTTCCGACAGAGTTGTGTTTGTTTCAGCACAGACAAAATAGCGTCTACTTCTTTTCAGACAGATAAGCGTCCGTTACAGTTGAGACAAAGAAGCATCTGTTTCACTTCAGACAGGGTAGCGTATGTTTCTACACATACATGTATAGAGTACCGTCTGTAACAATTCTGATAGAGTAGCGTCTGTTTCAGTTCATACAGAGTAGTGTCTGTTTTATTTCAGACCGTTTGTCGTCTGTTTCTACACATATAGAGTAGCGTTTGTTACAATTCTGATAGAGTAGCGTCTGTTTTAGTTCATACAGAGTAGTGTCTGTTTTATTTCAGACCGTTTGTCGTCTGTTTCTACACATATAGAGTAGCGTATGTTACAATTCTGAAAGAGTAGCGTCTGTTTCAGTTCATACAGAGTAGTGTCTGTTTCAATTCAGACAGAGAAGTATTGTAATTTTCAGTTCAGACAACGTAGCGTCTGTTTCATTTCAGACAGAGAAGCTTCTGTTTAATATCAGACAGAGAAGAGTCAGTTTCAGTTCCGACAGAGTAGCGTCTGTTTCAGTACAGTCAGGATGGTGTCTGTTTCAGCACAGACAAAGTAGCGTCCGTTTCAGTAGAGTCTGTTTCATCCAAACATAGTAATGTATGCTCCAGGTCAGACTGTCTGTTTCAGTTCAGACAGAAAAGTATTGTAAATTTAAGTTCAGACAATGTAGCGTCTGTTTCATTTCAGACAGAGAAGCTTCTGTTTAAGCTCAGACAGAGTAGAGTTAGTTTCATTTCCGATAGAGTAGAGTCATTATCAGCTCAGACAGAGTAGCGTCTATTTAGGCACAGACGGAGTAGTGTCTGTTTCAATTCAGACAGAGAAGTATTGTAAGTTTCAGTTCAGACAACGTAGCGTCTGTTTCATTTCAGACAGAGAAGCTTCTGTTTAATATCAGACAGAGAAGAGTCAGTTTCAGTTCCGACAGAGTAGTGTCTGTTTCAGTACAGTCAGGGTGGTGTCTGTTTCAGCACAGACAAAGTAGCGTCCGTTTCAGTAGAGTCTGTTTCATCCAAACATAGTATTGTATGCTTCAGGTCAGAAAGGGTAGCGTTTGTTTAAGACAGAAAGAGTAGGGTCTGTTTAGGTAAATACAGAGTTACGTCTATCTCAGGTTGGACAGAGTAGTATCTGTTTCACAAAAACAGTGTAGTGTCTGTTCAGTTCAGAAGTGTAGTGTCTGTTTCAGTTCAGACGGAGTAGTGTATTTTTCATTTCAGACAGAAAAGTGTCAGAATTGTGTCTTTTTCAGTTTAGACAGAGTAGCGTCTTTTTCATACCAGACTGAGAAGTGTTTGTTTTTAGTTCAGACAGAATAGCGTCAGTTTCAGTTTAGACAGAGTAGTGTCTTTTTCAGTTCATTAAGGGCAGTGTCAGTTTTATTTCAGACTTAGAAGTGTCAGAGTCATTTTAATTTAGACAGTGTAGTGTCTATTTCATTTCAGAAAGAGTAGTGTCTGTTTCATCCAAACAAAGCAGTGTTTGCTTCAGTT
This sequence comes from Panopea generosa, assembly GCA_029582155.1. NCBI lineage: Eukaryota > Metazoa > Mollusca > Bivalvia > Adapedonta > Hiatellidae > Panopea > Panopea generosa. The sequence continues at coordinate 64,336,095 of CM055907.1, forward strand.
CAGACAGGGTAGCGTCTCTTTAAGACAGAAAGAGCAGCGTCTGTTTCATCCAAACAGAGTAGTGTCTGCTTCAGTTCAGACAGGGTAGCGTCTTTTTTAGATAGAAAGAGCAGCGTCTGTTTCATCCAAACAAAGTAGTGTCTACTTCAGTTCAGACAGGGTAGCGTCTCTTTTAGACAGAAAGAGCAGCGTCTGTTTCAGTAAATACAGAGTAGCGTCTGTTTCAGCTTTGACATAGTAGTATCTGTTTCACAAAAACAGTGTAGTGTATGTTTCAGTTCAGACAGTGTAGTGTCTGTTTCATTTCAGGCAGAATAGTGTAAATTTCAGTTCAAATAGAGTAGTGTCTGTTTCATTTGAGACAAAAAAGTGTCAGAGTAGTGTCTATTTCATTTCAGAGTGAGAAGTATCTGTTTCAATACAGACAGAATAGCGTCTATTCAGTTGAGTTCATTAAGAGAGGTGTCAGTATCATTTCATACATAGAAGCGTCTATTTCAGCATTGATAGAGAAGTGTCTGTTTCATATCAGACAGAGCAGCGACTGTTTCAGATCAGACAGGGTAGCTTCTGTTTCAACTCAGACAGAGTAGCGTTTTTAAGCCTTAACAGAGTAACGTCTGTTTCAGAACAGGCAGAGTAGCATTTATTTAAGATCAGACAGAGTATATTTTATTTCAGCACAGAAAGGGTAGCGTCTGTTTCATATCAGACAGAGCGGCGACTGTTTCAGATCAGACAGGGTAGCGTCTGTTTCAACTCAGACAGAGTAGCGTCTTTTTAAGCTTAGGCAGAGTAACGTCTATTTCAGAACAGACAGGGTAGCGTCTGTTTCAGCTCAGACAGAGTAGCGTCAATTTCAGCTCAGAGAGAGTAGCGTCTGTTTCAGCTCAGACAAAGTAACATCTATTTAAGATCAGACAGAATAGCTTCTATTTCAGCACAGAATGGGTAGCGTCTGTTTCATATCAGACAAAGTAACGTCTCTTTCAGCTCAGACAGAGTAGCGTATGTTTCAGCACAAATAGAATAGCGTCTGTTTTAGTTAATACAAATTAACGTCTATTTCAGCATTGATAGCGAAGTGTCTGTTTCATCACAGACAGAGAAGCGTCCGTTTCAGCTTAGACAGGGTAGCGTCTGTTTAAGACAATAAGAGAAGGGTCTATTTCTGTAAATGCAGAGTTACGTCTGTTTCAGCTTGGACAGAGTAGTATCTGTTTCAAAAATACGGTGTAGTGTCTGTTTCAGTTCAGACAGTGTAGTGTCTGTTTAAGACAGTAAGAAAGAGTCTGTTTCAGTTAATACAGAGTTACGTCTGTTTCAGCTTAGACAGAGTAGTATCTGTTTCGAAAATACAGTGTAGTGTCTGTTTCAGTTCAGACAGTGTAGTGTTTGTTTCTGTTCAGACAGAATAGTGTCCGTGTCAGAGAGACAGTGTAGTGTCTCTTTCATTTCAGACAGAAAAGTGTCAGAGTTTCAGTTCAGACAGAGTGGCGACTTTTTCAGATCAGACAGGGTAGCGTCGTTTCAACACACACAGAGTAACATCTGTTTTAGCGCAGATAGAATAGCGTCTGTTTCACTTCATACATAGTAGCGTCTATTTCAGCATTGATAGCGAGGTGTCTGTTTCAGTTCAGACAGAGTAGCGTCAATTTCAGCTCAGACAAAGTAGCGTCTGTTTCAGCTCAGACAGAGTAGCATCTATTTAAGATCAGACAGAGTAGCTTCTATTTCAGCACAGAAAGGGTAGTGTTTGTTTCATATCAGACAAAGTAACGTCTGTTTCAGCTCAGACAGAGTAGCGTATGTTTCAGCTCAGACAGAGTAGCATCTGTTTCAGCACAGATAGGATAGCGTCTGTTTTAGTTAATACATATTAACGTCTATTTCAGCATTGATAGCGAAGTGTCTGTTTCATCACAGACAGAGAAGCGTCCGTTTCAGCTCAGACAGAGTAGCGTCTGTTTCAGTACAGCCAGGGTGGTGTCTGTTTCAGCACAAACAAAGTAACGTCCGTTTCAGCACAGTCAGAGTGCGTTTCTTTCAGCTCAGACAGAGAATCGTCTCTTTTATTTCAGACAGAAAAGTGTCAGAGTTTCAGTTCAGACAGAGTGGCAACTTTTTCAGATCAGACAGGGTAGCGTCTGTTTCAGAACAAACAGAGTAACATCTGTTTCAGCGCAGATAGAATAGCGTCTGTTTCACTTCATACATAGTAGCGTCTATTTCAACATTGATAGGTAAGTGTCTGTTTCAGTTCAGACAGAGTGGCGTCTGTTTCAGCACAGATGGAATAGCGTCTGTTTCGGTTCAAACAGGGTAGCGTCTGTTTCAGCACAGACAGAGTAGCGTCTGTTTCAGTTCAGACAGAGTGGCGACTGTTTCAAATCAGACAGGGTAACGTCTGTTTCAGCACAGACAGAGTAGTGTCTGTTTCAGTTCAGACAGACAGCGGTGTGGTCTAGTGGTAGAGCGTCCGCCTCGCATGCGGAAGGTCGTGGGTTCAATCCCTGGCCGGGTCATAACAAAGACTTTTAAAATTGTACTAGAAGCTTCCTCGCTTGGCGCTAAGCATTAAGAGCAGAGTTCTAGGTCTGGTCGGCCCGGAGTCAGTATAATGTGACTGGGTGGGGTATCATACCATGTGTCTGCGGCATGATACTCCAGTGTGACAGCGCTTAGAATACTGCTTCGAGTAGACACCATCGCGATATGACTGAAAAATTGTTGAAAGCGACACTAAACACCATACAACTAGAACAACAACAACAACAACAATAACAACAACAGTTCAGACAGAGTGACGACTGTTTCAGATCAGACAGGGTAGCGTCTGTTTCAGCACAGACAGAGTAGCGTCTGTTTCAGCACAGACTGAGTAGCATCTGTTTCAGCTTAGACAGAGTAGCGTCTGTTTCAGCACAGACTGAGTAGCATCTGTTTCAGCTTAGACAGAGTAGCGTCTGTTTCAGCACAGACTGAGTAGCATCTGTTTCAGCTTAGACAGAGTAGCGTCTGTTTCAGCTTAGACAGAGTAGTAGCTGTTTCGGCACAGACAGAGTAGCAAAAAAAATATTATCAAATTAGTACCACCCTTTGGTGCAAAGAAATTTGATTATCATTTCATTATTTACTGACAATTAACTCTTTACAGAGACACTCCTACTCAGCCATCAAATCGGTACGTACACTTATGAACGGATATGAAAATATTAGTCTACATATATGGATATCCGACACGGCATTATAAAGAAAACTTTTTAAAAAAATCGAAAATTAGTGACGTCACGCTTGTTTTGGAAATGTGAGTAAAATGTATTCCGAAATAAAACAAAAAATAAAATTGTATATCATTGGATTAGTTTTATATTATACTGATAACAATTTTGAAATTAAAAAAAAATGTTATCACAAATACATGTAAACAAAATATAAACAAAATCAAGAGTCTGTACACGTACTGGAGTTTTTACTTCCACATTTCTACCATATTCATACACAATTAAAAAAAATAATCGTTCTAAATTGCCGATTGTGCTTTTACATATACATCTATCGTACGTCCAATACATATAACATACGTCCAACACATCTTTCTAACGTCCAATACATCTATCGTACGTCCAATACATATAGCATACGTCCAACACATCTATCATACGTCCAATACATCTATCGTACGTCCAATAAATATAGCATACGTCAAACACATCTACCAAACGTCCAATACATCTATCGTACGTCCAATACATATAGCATACGTCTAACACATCCACCAAACGTCCAATACATCTATCGTAAGTCCAATACATATAGGATACGTCCAACACATCTACCAAACGCCCAATACATCTATCGTATGTCCAATACATATAGCATACGTCCAACATATCTATCATACGTCCAATACATCTATCGTACGTCCTATACATGTAGCATACGTCCAACACATCTATCAAACGTCCAATACATCTATCGTACGTCCAATACATGTAGCATACGTCCAATACATCTACCAAACGTCCTATACATCTATCGTACGTCCAATACATCTATCGTACGTCCAGTACATATAGCATACGTCCAACACATATATCATACGCCCAATACATCTATCGTACGTTCAATACAAATAGCATACGTCCAACATATCTACCAAACGTCCAATACATCTATCGTACGTCCAATACATATAGCATACGTCCAACACATCTTTCATTCGTCAAATACATCTACCAAACGTCCAATACATGTATCATACGTTCAATATATATAGCATACGTCCTATACATCTATCATACGCCAAATACATCTATCAAACGTCCAATACATGTATCATACGTTCAATATATATATCATACGTCCTATACATCTATCATACGTCAAATACATCTATCAAACGTCCAATACATGTATCATACGTTCAATATATATATCATACGTCCTATACATCTATCATACGTCCAATACATCTATCATACGTCAAATACATATATCAAACGTCAAATACATCTATTAAACGTCCAATACATTTATGTTCGAGACATATATCACACGTCCTATACATCTAGCATACGTTCATTACATCTATCAAACTTCCAATAAATCTATCAAACGTCCAATACATTTATCATACGTCAAATACATATATGTAACGTCAAATACATCTATCATACGTCCAATACATCTATCAAACGTCCAATACATCTATCGTACGTCCAATACAGCAATCATACGCACAATGTGCCTATCATACGTCCAAATACGGATATCATATCGGTGTATGAAGTAGATAACTTACTCGTAATTGTAACGACCCATAGTGCCATTAAACCGAGTATGACAAAGCGTGTCTTTGGCATATTGTTCTGTTTGACGATTCCTTGTATCTAAAAATATAAACAAGCAAATTAGGGACTATTTGTAGAAATTCACATCTGGTTATTAGTAAAGCTACATTGTTATTGCTGGTGTTGATAACTATGAATAATACGTGACCATGTGCTTCATTAAAGACTGGAAAGTAGTACATTTGCTATATATAATAGCAAAACTATCATCTGATAATTGCAGTATGAAATATTCACAATTCAATGGTAATTGACCAGTTTTATGTCCTCTATTAGTCTTAATGTGCAAGAAGAAAGATGGGCTTGACCATGATTGCTTTTTCACCATTTCGGTGGTTTGACATGTTTGGCAATTTTGCCAACTGTGTTGCAGTGTATCCCTATGGATCTTAAAACTGTTATATCTTCATTGAAGAGTATCCAATGTCATCCAAACTTGAAAGAACACATGAAAATGTTCCAATGTTCTCACATGTACAAACAAATATGATCATTCTTACCTACAAAAATAATGCCAAACCGATTTACACAGCTTTAATTTCTTGAGCGTAATAATCTTGCTACTGTCATTCAAACTAACAAACCCAACAGTGGTAACATGACGTTTCTGTAAACTTCACACAAACAGTTTTCCAAGTTCGGAAACTGCTCGTACAATTTCCGCGGAAAGTCGTTGAAGACGGTTAACAAGACAATACGAGACACTGATCATTGGCTTAAAAGTCTATGTCTATTTTGCCGCGAAACGAGCAGTAATAATGAGGAAAGTAGGTTTACAGCCAACGCCGACAAGTTTGTATGGAACATTGGGTACTTGTACCAATTATTTTATATGTATACTGTCCGGATATTTAAATGTTCAGAGTTTTTCGAAGAACGAAACGATATTATGTTAGTTTTTACATAGGTAACTCCCTAACGCTTAGTTGGTACTTTTTTCTTAATAGATACTTACTGGCTTAGTGTTAAATTATTACAGTTCTAAACTATAACTGATCAGTGATTGATTGATTGATTGATTGATTGATTGATTGATTGATTGATTGATTGATTGAATAGTTAGCGTCATTTTTATGCAATCGAGGGCTAATAGACGATTAGTTAACCTAAACACTGTTTCGAGGGATCCTGAAAAATTAATCAGTACTCGAGCACACTCCATCTCCGCAAGTAACTGATAACATTCCCTATTGAATCAGCGGTGAGAGACGAAGGATAATGAGACGCAATGTCGTATATCAGTCATCACAGAGACTATTACAGGGCGGGGATTCGAATTCACGACCCTAATTTGATAGCCAGACGCGTAACTGACTGAGCTAATCGGGCCCGGCTCATCAGCTCAAAACGTGAGCTATCGGCGTTGTATTTGATACGATATTTAAACTCAAAATTTTACGATTATCTCGATTGTATAATTGAAATCCCATGTATAAATAACAACTATCTTTTGGAGGTAAATCTAAAGATGACATTATAAATTGTCTGAATTTTTTTTTTTTTTTTTTTTTTTTGCATTTTTAGTTAATTCTGTGTTGCACCTTTAACATAAATATATTTAAAGGGAGTATATAAGGGAAAAAACATTGTAAATGTCTTAAAAATAAAAATATTTTTAAAATCGATTAAAAGCATTTCAATATCATAAATAAGTCGAATGGTTTGCCATATTAAATCCACCGAAACGTGACAAAATCGATGCTTCAGAGTAGTAAACATGAAGCGAAATCCGCCCCATTCTAAAAATACTAGTTGACGACCTTTACATCGGCATTCTGACTCTTTTAAGATGAATCTAATTTTACAACGTGCAAGCCTAAACCTCTATGCTTGATCAAATTGAAATCAAAATGAAATCACGTGACTCATTTAATGAATCACAAAGTATATTACAATTTTTAACGGGAAACCCTTTTTTAGTCTAACCTAGATGCGTATCCCCCTTTTCATTATATTATTTTGTCATGTTTAAATATATATCATTTTGGCAAAATGTGGTCAATGAATATATATAGGCATGATATATTGGTGAAATATGTTTTTAACCAATTTTAAAAGTTTGACAAATCCTGATACACTCCCTTTAATGGTTTGTTTAACGTTTCGGAAGATTAGGTTGAGCCGGTCACATGATAGCGTCGTCCAATAGTTTCGTCGTTAAACACCTATACAATATATATATATATATGTATGTAACAGTGATTTAATAGTTTACTGTGTTGACAATTTCCGTATGACTATCGAACATTTAAGTAAAATATAAACATCGATAATAATCGAAATGTTTCATGTTGTTTGTTGTGTGCGTCTGCCGAATATATGAATATGCTTCGTATGGAACGTTAAATCTAAACACTAAGTGAGAAGTCGTTTAGTAAATTCTAGAGAATGCTCATTTCATTTATGATAAATAAAATATTGCGTGCGTGTGTGCTTGCGTCTGTGCGTTTGCGAGCGTACGTGCGTGCATGCGTGTGTACAATTAGCAAACGCATGAATTTGACTCAGTTGTATTTAATTGATAAAATAATGCGCTAATCTTCAATTGTATGTCAGAGTTATAAAAGGTTAGTTTAATTTAAACATAGTTTATTGCTTTTAACATATATAAACGCAAAGGTATTAGGCCACAAGTTTTACCAACATTAGATAGGGCCTTTCCTTACACAAAATTATTTACAAATACTCAAAATGACAATTGCAGTTGAATGACATTTTATAAATGAATCGATTTGATTTAGATCTCAGATTAGTATTATACAGATGAAGGATTTAGAAAGAAAGAAAAGAAAATTAGAAATAAAGGATGAATAGCCTAATAATAAAATTATTTAAATATACCCTATAATTAGAAGTAGTGTCATTGAGACATTGAAAAGGTTCTGAAATTATAGCATACCTGTTCAAATTGTTGTTAATTGTCACTTGCTTGATTTCTATATATAAAGTGTTTGTATTCGTATTATCGACAGGTGGCCTACATTAATGAATACAATTGTAAATTGTTATTGCTCCACGGTGACTTCTTAAAACATTTATAAACGCATTCTGTTGTGTTTTTTTAAAAAATCACATTGAATTATGTCAATCGTTAAGTATCTATATACGTCATAATGACGTTGGTAAATATAACAGTATCGATGAGACGATATTTTTCATGTCTTAAAGGGTTACTTTTGCCAACGACCTATATAGACATATGTATGTCATTACATATATATATAAGTCATTGCTTTTGCTTTTGCACAATAATAGGTGAAGCTGAAGATTATTTTTACAAATACACGCATTTCGGCAAGTTTCTGAAATGTTTTAAGCGCATAATTATATTTAATTCTAAAAACATTTTAAATGTGCCTATGAACAAATACATAAGTACTGTAAATAATATTGGGAAATTTACTAATATATTTGTTAATTTATGTTACATTAATTCTGGTTAAAGTAGATAAAGCTAGCTTTTTATATACTAAACATTGTATACTTTTTCAAATGTTCATAATGATTATATCTGTCACCTGCAAAAATATTGTCATTTGTATGTATAATGATGAGAAACTGTAAAATTTAAGTCAATAAACTATGTCTATGTCTATATCAATGACCGTTTTTGTTTATGTAGTCGACGGCTGGTACGTGATTAAACGACAGGGAGAATGTCTAGAGAGAGATCTCTATTGAACATTATTTTATGCAATCTCCCTATTATCAAAATGAACGAATTATTTTTCGCGCCTCACGTTTATTTTATCATCTCAGTGTTAATTCAGTTTTATTTGGCAAATATACGCTTACAGAACATGATAATATAGTTCGGAATTCAATTAAGGACTACAAACGATTTGATAATTAATGCGAAGCATGATATGCGCAGACGCTTTCCAGACTTTGAACCCTTCTGATGATCTTATCTCTCTCCTTAATATATTTCATGAAATATTATATTATTTCAATTTTGGTATGCATATACTAATATTATGTCTGACAGTTTTATTTCAATATTGATGTACCTTCAGCCACCTGATGCTGGCCTATTAACGTCACAAGTTATGGGCTTTAAACATTATATTAGTAAAAACCAGTCAAGACCCACGCGGTAATTTTAGTACGCAGCCATGCTCACTCAACGGCAGCATAGCAACGGTGTAGATATTCCGCTTTCAGCATCCCAAGCTTCGATTAATTATTATATTATACCAGTCAAGACCCACGCGGTAATTTTAGTAAGCAGCCATGCTCACTCAACGACAGCGTAGCAACGGTGAAAATATTCCGCTTTCAGCATCCCAAGCTACGATTAATCTATTTCGGACGCCATTTTTTTAGAGAGAGGGAATGCAGGGGAAAATTGAAATTGTGGTCACAATTCCACGATTTCAGCATGACGTTCGATTAGGAAATATTTATATTAATAAAAGAAATGCTGGAATACTTTTAATAAAATAAAATGTACTAAACCCGCTTTGTTTATTCAAAATATCGACTTGAACCCGCGCATGTGCCATTATTTGTACTCAACTGTTTCTTCGTTCGTAAAAATCGATCAATTTCGATTCACGTTTACACTATTATACAAATGTGTTTCTTTCTTTTTTTATACACGCAAATGTATCCGTATACTAAAAATTATGTGTCTGCTATTTGATGCCTTTGTATGTTCAGCTCTAAATTGTGCATGTGAAATTTGTGGGTACACTAATTCTAAAACAAATGAGAAAGAGGTTCTAAAGTATTGCAAATATAGCTACACGTTAAACATTAACATTAAATATTGGAATATATATGGGGCACTTGTTAGATAATCACTGTTTATATCCATTGTGCGTTCGGTAAAATATTGGTGTAAATTTATTAATCGGGCAATAGAATTGTTAAATATATTTACAAATCTCTATTTAGGGAGTGTAATAAAGGTGCAAAAAATGCACAGCAAATAAAATTGCTATTGAATCAGTATGGATTTTCTTAAGTCGTGACACTGCAATTACAAATTTACATAATTTTCATATCGTGTTTATGTCAAGGGTTAGTGGTGTATTTTTGTAAACATGGTGCACTAGTATAGTCTGATTGTGTTGCAATTTAGGCAATTTTACTGGTAAGTGTAAAGAAAATACCAGTTTATCAATATGGTCTGAACAGTTAAATATTTCAATTTGTGCTTTATTTGTATTATTTTGTCAAAACCCAGTTAACCCTTTACTCCATAAAGACGCATTTGGACACCTCTAATATTGAAAGCATTAATTCACCACATATCAGCAATAGGTGAATTATGTTTATATTAACTGACAGAGTGGAAAACAGTGCAGGAAGTGTTCAGATTGCTCGTTACGAGCAATCTGAACTCTTCCTGCACTGTTTTCAAAGGCTTTCTGTGATTGGTGCGGGAAAACGCGTATCTGTGGAGTAAAGGGATAATTGAAGGACGTAAATAATTGAAAATAGTTTGCATGACTGAGGAGACAATTGTTGAACAATGGATTGATACAATAAAAGGTATTTTGGTGTTAACTGTAATTTTAAATACTAAATCATCCAGGTGGGGTAAGAGGATGTCTTTGTATTATTGAATAACTTTTACTGATGTGTGTTATTTTATAAATTACTAATTTGCACGCCTTTTTTTATGTCTTGTTTGTTTAACATTGAGAGCTATGTTTAAACTGTTTGTCGAACAATGTAGGATATATACAATAACACTATATTTTGGCATCTCATAAACTTTTGGTATTGGTACTCCGAATAAAAGTACAGACACGTGTATATAATAGTTTTCCTTACAGTTCATTGATACATGTTTCAATATTATATCTCATTTTAAAATTACCTTCTTTGTTCGGGCGAGAAAATGTGTGTTGCTTTATTGATATATTGTATTGTATTGTAATGTACTGTATATTTTGTTTTGTATAATTGTATGTTGCTTTTTCATTTTCTCATGTGTTTTTTTGTAACTCTTCAGTATTGGAGGTTAATAAAGATTATATATATATATATGCTTGAGTTTTATTGATATTAGCGATATGATACATGTCGACATGTTGACCGATCAATGTAAACACACAATGAGAAAAAATATTATACTTCCTAAACGAAAACTCATAAATTAATCTGGTCCATGGAGTAAATGAAAATACGAATATACCCGTTTGAATTAATTAATAAGAACGTATTCCATAATGGCGTAAATGTGTTTAACGTTGCGCCTTTATAATATCCCGCTCAACACTCTCTGTGAAATATCTAGGACTTACTATTGAAATTTCCTTGTAATCTGAAACCATTGTAAACAGTATTGTGGGTAAGGTAAATTCACGTCTTAAATTTTTGTATAGACAAGCAAGGTTCTTAGATTTTGAAACTAGAAAATATTTATGTTCTGCTCTGATACAAAATCATTTAGACTATTCATGTTCGTCTTGGTACCCGAGCTTAAACAAAGGGTTAAGAAACAAGCTCCAAATCTGTCAAAATAAAATTGTTAGATTCATTAATGGTATTGGACCTAGGGAAAGAGTCAACAATGGTAGTCTTGCTGATATGTCTTTATTAAATGCAGAAAATAGAAATAAAAAAATACGTCTTAACCATGTTTTTAAAATTGTAAATGACATGTGTCCTTCATATACGAAAGAAAATTTTGTTTTGTTAAAGAAGTGCACTCTTATTTTATAAGGGCAAATTCATATAATTTTGGTGTACCCAAATACTATGGGAAAGAGAATGTAACCGTCTTTTACAGTGCAATCAATGACAGGAATGCATTGCCTGCTGACATTAAAAACATTAATAAATTTAGTTACTTTAAAAGTTCTGTTAAGACCTGTTTATTAGACAGAGCTAGAAAAGCATAGTTTATTTATTGCACTTGTTGACAAGATATACTAAATGTTTTTAATTGTAATATTTTTATACAAAATTTGTGATAAAAATGATATATTTGTAAACGGCAAGTATATCATTGAAACATTCCATGTAGTAACTTCCAGATTCCAAAGTCTTCAACTTAATATTATGTTTATTTAATTTAATTGCAATTTTGTAATGTATACTCCTAGTAAGTATAGTACCAAGGACCTCATTGGAAATAAGCCTTCGGGCTTTATGGACAATCCAAGGTTATTACACACTGTTATGTATGTCCAATGTTGCATTAATTGAATACTTCTTTGAGATTTGCCATTCTTTTCATTTAAGTTACCATAGTTTTCTATAGAATATTTTATTGTGACAGATTAACTTTTTTACACTGGATTTTGCCATAACAGTAGTATACAATTGCATTCTGTGATACTTTATATCTAACAAGTTGAAATACCTAATTAATTTTATGTAATATGGTTGATAGTTATAAAATTACCTTTTACTAATGTATTTATTTGTTGTTGTTTTTATTTGTAATTGAGTATGTATATTTAATGTAACCTGTATGAGTGTGTTTTAACCTGAATAAATATCAATCAATCAATGAATCAATCAATAACTGTACGTTATCAGTTTGAAGGAACTCGGTGGGGTATTCAACGTAAAAGTCGTTAGAAAAAAATTAGAAAATGATAATTAGAACTAGAATAGATAAGTAAATGAACAATGTAAAAAAAACAATATATCTAAAAAGTATGTTGAACTAAAAAAAATATGATGATTAAATAGATACGATAATAAAATAAATCTTATAAATAAATGTGTAGTCTAGATCTTAAGAAATATTTTAATGAAAATTAAAGAATAAATCTTGCGAGAAAATTTTAGTAACACATGTAATAAAGAGGTTGGATAGTTGTGCCACTTGGTGGTATTTGCTCACGTTCCATTCGGTCCATATATTCTAGGTCTGAATGTTCAGTAAACTGTCTTAGTCAACTGTTTATCTGCATTTTATGTTAATTTTAACATGCTTTAGTTAGATGATTTACTGATATATCCTCTGGTTTCAATTCTTGCTCTGAGATAGTATTAATTTACTTAATTTCAAATACTTCAAATATGTGAATAGATGTGTGTGTTGTGCATGCATATATGTATGAATGTATGCATGTGTATATGAGAGAGTGTGTACTGTTTAAATATATATGGGAATAAAGGTTGTGTATGCATGCCTACTTTGTATGTGTGGGTGATGTGTGTGTGTGTGTGTGTGTGTGTGTGTGTGTTCATATAAGTATGAATGTATGCATGTGTGTATGAGATGCTGTGTACTGTATATATATATGGAAATAAAGGTTGTGTATGCATGCATTCTTTGTATATGTGGGTGCTGTTTATATGTGTATGTATGTATATGAAGGTGTGGGCAATGTGTATATACACGTGTATGCATGTTTTTATATGTGTATGTATATATGTAAAAATAGATGTGTGTGTGTGTGTGTGTGTGTGTGTGTGTGTGTGTGTGTGTGTGAAACATCTGTTTTATATATGTACATCCGACACAAAATAAACTTCTAATATTATGTAAATTTGGATATAGACATCAACACCATGTATAAGTAGTTAGTTATTAACCAAGTCCTTTTAAATATTACACAAAACACGTTTTTGATGTGCATTTGGTTGCCTACTTTTAATGTTTACAGAAATCATGATAACTGGCTCAGCAAAAAAGTGTGTTCTTATATTTAACATTATATATTTCATTTATATATTCTAAGAATAAAAATCAGAGGATAATTAATAACGCTGCGCTTTTAACATTATCTTTATAGATTTCATTTGTTTATGCTTAGAATTAAAATCAGAGGATAATTAATAATAATGTTTTTAATAAGTTTATACTAATTTATTTTAGCTTGATTGCGATGAAAGCTCAGAGCTTATATGAACCGCTCTCGAGTCCGCTTCCTGGGTAGAACCAATACTGAGTGTTATTTTATGAGAGGCATCGGGTCGACCGGGGGATTGGTTTGAACATATTTTATGGCATAATTCACATAGCAAACGGGTTGGGTCACAAGTTCTAGCAACATTAGTTACGGCCCTCTCCTTTCAATATACACATAACATTAGAATCAAGACGGCAATTATAACAATCAATAGGATGTTAACCAACAATAAAAAAATGAAGAGATAAATAAAAGAAAAAGTAAATAAAATAGGTGAGAAAAAAGAGAGAAAATACATAAAATGGTTTTAAGTGCTGTCATAATATCGTTCCGGTGCATTGAAGGGCTGCATAAAATTGAACTGGTAACCTTTGGCGTGAGCGGCCAACACTTTATCCATTACACTATCACCCACTTTAATACGCTTTTAACTTATCTTTATAGATTCCATTTGTTTATGCTAAGAATAAACATGAGATGATACTTAATAATACTGTGATACAACTTATCTTTGTATAGTTTATTTATTGATGATACGATCAATACAATCACATAATGTTATTGATACTTAGGATAATGACCAATGATTGATTGATTGATTGATTGAATATTTAGCGTCATGTTTTTGCCATCGAGAGCTAACAGATGATCAGTTAACCTAACCTATGTTTCCTGGGATTAACCAGTACTCGAGCACACCCCATCTCCGCAAGCAACTGGTAACTTTCCCACTTGAACCAGCGGTGAGAGACGAATGATAATGAGACACAATGTCGTATACCAATCATCACGGAGACTGCTGCCAGGCGGGGGATTCGAACTCACGACCCCTGGATTGATAGTCAGACTCGTAACCGACTGAGCCAATCTGGCCCGGCTTTAGGTCTCACTGAACAATTACCTCCCTTACATGACGGTAGCAAGATTATTACGCCCAAGAAATTAGAGCTGTGTAAAACGGTTGGGTAATTTTTTTAAAAAAAATGCATAAAATGTCATATTTCTTTGTGCATATGGGAACATTGGAACATTTTCATGATTTCTGCAAAGTTTGGGTGACCCTGGGAACTGTTTGATGATGCTATAACAGTTTAAAGATGCGTAGTGATACACTGCAACAAATGGGCAGAATTGTCAAAAATGAAGGGGTGCCATCAAACCATCGAAATTGTGAAAAAGCAACCTGGTCAACCCCATGTTTTTTTCTGCATATTTGGACCAACAGAGGACTATCTATGGGAATAAGGCACTTTTAGAACCATTGGTAATGTATCCAGTGTTCCAGAAGTGCATGTCTCTATATGTAGAACAGTACAAAATTAATTGGTGTGTGAGACGTTCAAGAACCAGATCATTTTCGGTAGACGCTGGGAGGAAACTGCATCTTTGTGATTCAGATTTACTTTCTTTTTCAAAATATGTCAATTTCTATGGGAAATACTGTATTTGAAACCTCTAAATGGAAAAATAAATGTATTTTTGTGAAAAATGGATGACTTTGAGTGAAATAGAGAAGTGTCACACAGGCAAAACCAAACTTGAAGCTAAAACAGTAAAGCAAATAGGGCAATGAGACTGAGCAGCTGAAAATTTGTCATGGAAATGTTGGAATCAGGATTTATTCAATTCAATGGAAGGAACACAAAGTGAGATCATCTATTTAACTGAAAAAGAAATGATCATGTATGCAAATATGCTTTGCTGCCTCATGTGATAAGACTTGATTTTAGCCATCTGTCTCAAAATCCTGGCTAAAATGAATAGAAGTTTGCACTTAAAAACACTTGAAAGTCACACAGAGAGACAGTGATGCTAATATATCACAACAAAAGCATGTCTAGAGCACTCACTGCATCCAGATTTCATGATTCATGTAAGTTAAACCATTTTTTTGTGTTAGAAACTCATTATTTATGTATAATTCATACCCCACCCACATAAAAATGGTAACATTTGTCGCAATACTGTTTCCACTCTTTAGCGCATGCTTTTTGACAATACGGTTGGTCGCGTATGAGCAATATTGTTTTTATGTCGCTGTTTATCAATTAATATTATATTGATCATGAATTATGGAGAAATTTCCTGTTTCATTATTTTGTCACTGATATTTGTTATCAACAGCTCTGTATCCAGTTTTCGATATACCGACCGCCAAACTGTCGCGTTTCATTTTAATGGTATGGCGTATGACTGCCATTTTTGTTTTACTGTCATTTTTTCTCCTCATTGTTGATATTTATGCAGCTGGGTCTGGCTTATACACAGTATTTACCTACTCTTGGACATTCAGGTAAATGGTAAAATGCGACATCTTTGAAATGACGCGAAACAGATTCGCATAATAATTTCTCAGCGTTTAGTTAGCCTGTGCTTGAAACTTTTGTACCATCATCTGATTTCTTTCGGTTGTTCTTCTTACTTTTTTTTCAAATAAAAATACATGATGCTTGCTATAGAATGTAGATTTTTCTCATTGAAGATGATGTTTTTTCACTGTCTGTTATTGAATGTGTACAATATTTTTCTCCACATTCAACAGTATAGCTTTCTCCAATATGACAATTTCTAATTTTCATAAAATTATTGCAACAACTCTATTTTAACTGCCCATTCTTTTATGCCAGTTTTGGAAA
This sequence comes from Panopea generosa, assembly GCA_029582155.1. NCBI lineage: Eukaryota > Metazoa > Mollusca > Bivalvia > Adapedonta > Hiatellidae > Panopea > Panopea generosa. Next base: position 64,352,412 of record CM055907.1, read on the forward strand.
ATCTGTAAAGTAACGAGTCATCTCGCGACAAATATTTCTTATCGCGATATTCTTTGATATATTTATTTCAAACTAATTTGTCGTAAAGAGATGCGCTTTAGCAAACCGTCTTTTTGCAATGAGCTTATCGGTCCAGCCAAATATGCTGTATCCATATTTTGTCTCATTTTCATTCATCGTTTCATTTTCTTGCTTTAAAGTGACTTTCATGCACACTTTACTTTCATTTGCTATTTTTATTGATAAAATAAACAAAATAGCATTGGAATTTAATATATGCCTAATAGATAACTCAATTGGTAAGGGATATATTCATAGTTGATAATGAATCTAATGCATGTACAAAAGTATGTTATTCATTCATGTATTGAAAAAGGGGGCATGGTTAGTGTCAGTGACATGCAAATTATTGCTGGGCACCTTCAAACATTAATATTTGTTTGTTATAGATATAAAAAAAGTCAAATATATAGTTTTGCAACAAAACAGAGCATTATTTGAAACAAAAACAACTATTTATCCATATATGGTCATGTATTTTGACACTTAAGTTATGTAATGTTGCATATACAATAAAATGAATATGCAGTCAGATAGATACACTATAGGAGGCAATACAAGGACATTTTCAAAGTATTTCTTTTTCTAGAAATATTTTTATTAAGGTACAATGGCTAAAAAATTAAGGCAGTTTTTCCTGTTTTCGAGTTGTCCGAAACTGATTTATGCATGTGTGACCGCCATTTTATTTTGGTGCATGAATTCGAAAACAGTTGCGCGATGAGTTCAAAAGGCGTATTTTTATATTTAGAAATGGTAAAGGTTTGTTCGACAAAAATTTCAATCACATGTCATGACAATTTCTACTCTTCAAGGTCTCACTGAACAATTACCTCCCTTACATGACGGTAGCAAGATTATTACGCCCAAGAAATTAGAGCTGTGTAAAACGGTTGGGTATTTTTTTAAAAAAAAATGCATAAAATGTCATATTTCTTTGTGCATATGGGAGCATTGGAACATTTTCATGATTTCTGCAAAGTTTGGGTGACCCTGGGAACTGTTTGATGATGCTATAACAGTTTAAAGATGCGTAGTGATACACTGCAACAAATGGGCAGAATTGTCAAAAATGAAGGGGTGCCATCAAACCATCGAAATTGTGAAAAAGCAACCTGGTCAACCCCATGTTTTTTTCTGCATATTTGGACCAACAGAGGACTATCTATGGGAATAAGGCACTTTTAGAACCATTGGTAATGTATCCAGTGTTCCAGAAGTGCATGTCTCTATATGTAGAACAGTACAAAATTAATTGGTGTGTGAGACGTTTATGATCAAAACTTTATATCTATTTGTGTTTGTCTGTCCAAAAGCATATCCGTAACTGAGCATGACTCATTTCACTTGACCTTTATGACCTGGATACATCCGTACGCAAAACTGATAAAAAACTGATTAACTTGATAAATTTATAAGATTAGAAGATTATTAGTAAAAACATTTGTCATACTTAGATATTGTAATTAAACTTATATCTATTAGCCAGTATGTTTGAATAAGAAGTTCAAAGAATCGCATTGATCTTTTTGAAATGCTTCTTTTCTTCTTTTAAATGTTTTTGTTTTATGTATTTTGTCCTCCACCTTTCGTTCTTTGTCATTTCAGTTGTGTACTTTCATTAAAACACGTGCCAAGGTTGAATTAGAATTACCATATGATTATAGAATATTTTAGATAATCTTATCTTGCTTTTTAAAAAAATGAACATGACAGAAGACATTCTCATTATTGCAAACTAGACTGAACTTCTTGTTAGAAAATCTTCTTCTATACTAAGCTAGTTACAGATCAGACGATTTCATAATTAGCTAAAGTTATCATTTTTAAACAACTGATTACAGAGGTAAGCCCTAATGCAACACAAAAATAATCGTCCACTAAGGTCCGACGGGTGTTGAGCATATTTTTAAAACATACATTGACTGAGGTCATTTTGTTGTTCTAGGATCGAGGTGAACTATCGTCACGCAGAACGCTGTTAACCTTACTCATAAAGATGACAATCCAAGAAGAATGTTAAAATGTCGCTCAATGTCTTTATTAAATTGTGCCTGCAATGTTGCTGCAGGTACCTTTACCAATAAAATAAAAAAGTATTATCACAGTGAATTCATAAGATTTAATCAGAATTTATTGCCAGGTGAAAATACAAGAAAAATATTCGACATTATGTAGTATACAAAATAAAAAAAGTACTATGTGCTTATTTTATTGTTAGATTTTGAGAGGGCAATAAATTTACTTCCCTTTATATTCAAAATCTTTACATTTGGAGTAACAGTAATCTCCCGGCTTTGATTTATTTATAACAATGCAAACCGATCAGTTTCTCAGCTGTTGAGCTGTGGCCATTTTAACAAAGAAATGGGGTGCCGATGGACGGACTTCATAACTTGTCACATTTCAGAACATCGTTGAATAAAACACTTTAAGAGTTAAATATTTTCATCATAAAACGCAGGTAAAATTGGACATTACTGATTCAATAAAAAATGTGCATGCCATAAAACTTATCAATATTCTTCCAAGCAGAGTTTTCAAATTTTCATACTCTTATTAGGCGAGGCATAACTTTTTATAACTGCACGTTTATGAATCATCCACGAATTGAAAACGAAAATAGTTGTTTAACAAATACGGTATTGTATTACATGTAGTTTGGACAAAATCGTATTAATTACGCATATGAATAAATATTCTATGGCGATGTACAATATGTATGGATTGCAAGTTTGTTGTTTATTTGTTTGTTGTTGTTTTTTTTTTTTGTTTTTTTTTTTGGGGGAAGGGGGTGGGGGGGGGTTGTTGCTGTTCTTTGTTGTTGTTGTTGTTGTTTTTTGTTTTTTTGTTTTTTTTAAACAAGGACAAAAATTTATAACAGTATCACAAAATAACTGAACCGTAAATTTCCAACATTGTCATAAATTTAAATGAGAAACTTTTATCAACCAAAGATATGACCAAGCCCTTTTTTATATCAAAGTAACAGACATCTGTTAGTTGGTTGCGTAAGAGTCATGTTTGAAAATGTTTAAGAAACGATAAATAAATACCTGCAGTAATGTTTCTCTGTTTATGTATCTCCAACACAGAACAACGTCTCACATATCGTTTTAAGTTAAAAGTTTGAAAATCGACTTCTTGAAACAATTGTTATGTCACTATATTAACGCTTTTATGAATATTATTAATATATTAATTATCTCATCTAGTCATTTATAACAATTTAACATCTTACACTTTCAATATTTCAAAATTGTAAAGAAATTTAGACACGAATTAAACGGATATCCTCTTATTTCAATAATTCTTAATAATTCCTATATAACAAATAACGTGTTTTATATTTTATTTTAATAATATTCCGAAATGTTAAAAAAGAACTACACAAAACAGTCCGAATGTTTCTTCTTTCGTTAATTAGCTGATAACCCTTTTACAATTATAACCCGAAATGCTAAAAGAGAATTGCACAAACTATTCCAAATGTTTTTTCTTTTACTATTAATTATGCTATAACAAATAACACATTTTTTTAAATTTTCACGCTTTTAATATTTAAATATTTTATAGAAAGTTAGACACCAATCAAATCGAATTTATCTTATTCATTGTTTCTGATTAATTTCAGTATAACAAATAACATGTTTTGTATTTTATACTAATACTTTTCCGAAATGTTAAAAATGAATTTCACAAAATAGTCCGAATGTTTCTTTTTGCATTAGTTAACTTGTTTACTCATTTATAACAAATCACATGTTTTAGATTTTATGCTTATGATAACCCGAAATATTAGAAAAAATTACATGAAATAATCCGAATGTTTCTATTGCATTAAGTAGCTAATTAATTCGATTAAAAATAAATAACATGTTTTACATTTGATTTTATTATACTTTAAAATTGTTATAAAACAATTACACCAAAGTGTTCGAATATCACTCTTTGCATTAATTAGCTAATGAATGCGTTGATAATAAATAACATATTTTCACTATTAATATTGCTAAATGTTAAAAAAAATTACACGAAATAGTCGCAGTGCTTATAGTATCCAACACAAAAGTAATCAAACCACCACAACGGTCAAGGTATTCATCTGACATTTGATATAATAAGCAGTCGCCTTTTACAGGTAATTTTTGCCATTGTAATTATATATATATATAATATATATTCAATAACAATATGATTTCCAAATTTCCACTATACTGAAACATGTACTCTGTAAATCACTGGTTTGGGTTTCATCAACATTAACTTAGCTTAGTAGATATAAAAAAATGTCAAATGGTTTATATTTATGTAGACAATTTTGTTTGTTATTTATAAATCAGCGTAACGTGTACTTATTAAGTTTTTAATTACTTATAATAATACTGTTGATAGAACTCAAATATAATTTAAGTAACCGAAATGAATGCACACTTTAAATGCCTACAAATTTAAATGCCTACAAGCATTTTCCAATCCGGAGACAATTTTGTTTTAATCAGGGAAGTGTCAATGGTTATTTTCGATTTATTTATAAATTGCTAATATAATAAAACGTCTGACTATATAGTACACAAACAATTGATTGATTTATTAAATAATAAGCGTTACTGTATGCCATCGAGGGCTAACAGACGATCAGTTAACCTAACTACTGTTTCCTGGTGTCCTGAAAAGTTAATCAGTACTCAAGCACACCCCATCTCCGCAAGTAACTAATAACTTTCTCATTTGAATCAGAGGTGAGAGACGAATGATAATGAGACACAATGTCGTATATCAATCGTCACGGAGACTGTTGCCGGGCGGGGATTCGAGCCCAGGACCTTTTGATTGATAGTCAGACGCGTTACTGGCTGAGTTAATCAGGCCCGTACAAGGTAATTTGCCACAGAAGAAATATCCTAAACGTCTTATTGTTATGCACTAGGATGTATGTATCTGCCTGTTTTTTTTGTTTACCTTCACGCTTTGAACAAGTCATATTAGCGAGCAGGACAAAATGATTGTTAAAAACATAAAAGTTGATTGTTGTAAATTTGTACGATTGATAGATTGATGAATCATGATGGATGAATATTTCTTACTAAGTAATATCAATTATACCATACGGTTATATGGGCCTAGGTGTAAACCATGTTTTTATTTATTTATTTATTTATTTATTTATTTATTTATTTATTTATTTATTTATTTGTTAATTCATTTTACCGTGACGTTGACAGTGAAACAAGACAAATCGCGCTCAAAGTCTGGGTAGAACCAGTATTATGGTGGGAAAATTATTTGTTTAAATGAAATAAATTTGGGGTTTTATGCCACTCAATCTAATATGATTGTTTCTCCGTATTTTTGTTCAGTTAATTAACAATGCGTATTACAAAATGACAGCAACGACAACAGTTCTCACTTCATATCCCATTGAAAGTAACGACAACAGTTCTCACTTCATATCCCATTGAAAGTAACGACAACAGTTCTCACTTCATATCCCATTGAAAGTCACGACAACAATTCTCACTTCATATCCCATTGAAAGTAACGACAACAATTCTCACTTCATGTCCCATTGAAAGTAACGACAACAGTTTTTACTTCAGAACCAATTGACAGCAACGACAACAGTTTTCACTTCTCAACTAATTTACAGTAACGACAACAGTTTTCACTTCACAACCAGTTGACAGCATCGACAACAGTTCTCACTTCACAACCAACTGAGAGAAACGACAACAGTTTTCACTTCACATCCAATTGACAGTAACGACAACAGTTCTCACATCACAACCAATTGACAGTAACGACAACAGTTTTCACTTCACAACCAATTGACAGTAACGATAACAATTCTCACTTCACAACCAATTGACAGAAACGACAACAGTTTTCACTTCACAACCAATTGACAGTAACGATAACAGTTCTCACTTCACAACCAATTGACAGTAACGATAACAATTCTCACTTCACAACCATTTGACACCAACGACAACAGATCTCACTTCACAACCAATTGACAATAACGACAACATTTCTCACTTCACAACCAATTGACAGTTATGATATTAGTCGTATCAATTTTGCTTTCCAAAATAAAATTGATGAGATAAATTGTGTCCACTTGACTAAGATTTTTACACACCTAATTCGAGTATTGATAACAATGTCAAACTGTCCTGTTTAAGATCCGTTTAACATGAAATGAACATATTTGTTTACTATAATTGTCCTGGGTTTTTTTAATCTGTATTACAAATATCAACGTCACAATGTACTTGGTATGATTAATGTAAGTAAGCTCACAATGTCATCTTAGATTACATCACTCTGAAAAAGTTGCTATAATTTCCTTTCTCTCTTTCGTTTATATATCATATATGTTATATCTATACATATATCTTCTACATTTTTCACTTTGATTCGCCAACATTTTGTTTTATATTCTCTAAAAGTGCTCGGTTTTGGGGCGGGATGGACAGTCTTCAATCAGAATGAATCTTACCATATTTTACGCCGAATATTGATTCATTCTTGATATAATGTGCCAGGCCCGATTAGCTCAGTCGGTTACGCGTCTGACAATCAATCCAGAGGTCGTGAGTTCGAATCCCCGCCCGGCAACAGTCTCCGTGATGATTGACATACGACGTTGTGTCTCATTATCACTCGTCTCTCACCGCTGATTCAAGTGGGAAAGTTATCAGTTATTTGCGGAGATGGGGGTGTGCCCGAGTACTGGTTAATCCCAGGCATCAGTGGTTAGGTTAACTGATAGCCCTCGATGGCATAAAAATGACACTAAATATTCAATCAATAAATCAATCAACCAATCAATCAATCAATCAATCAACTGATATAATGTTAGATCTTATCTATATCTTATTAACATTGAGCATATTTCTCTGTTTATTACGTAAATAGCCATACCGCCTTCCAGTTTTAAATGTGTGCATTGCTAAGATCTATGGTGATTATACAGGTTCAGTGTAACCAGTCCAGCCTAAAACTAGCACTTCTCAATACATTTACACGAGTCTGATCAAATATATAAGCATTATTAATTTTAGAGTTCAGCCTAATTTAAATTGAATGGAATGGGGTTTAACGCCATTTTCAACACATTTCAGGTTATATATGGCTTATCCAGTTTTACTGGTGGAGGAAGACCGCAGACTGAGTCAGACTGAGTAGAACCACCGTCCTTCAGCAAGTAACTGGAAACTTTCCTTGCGATATAACAATCGCCGCCTGTGCTGGCCTACTTTTTATAATTCACGCGTACACCGCCCACACATCTTGTGTAACTTTCAACCAAATTGAGGACCAAATCATGATGAATTATATGTTTACAATTTATCTATATAGATCTTGATTGTTGACATAATTTAATGGCTTCACTTCTTTTGTGTTCGTTTGTTTATGAATACATTTAAATAAAGAGAGACACATTAACATGACACAAATGACTCAATAATACACGATAAAATAGAACATAGTTTAAATACTTTAATAGGCGAGTTAACAATAGCGACAGGCAGAGTAATTGCCGTACACAGGCACCCGTAGAATTTACTGTTTTCACGTGGGTGGGGACGAGTGTATATACCGATGTATGACCCGGCCATAAGTTAGGGCCACTGCCAGAGTAAGAAATTACCGAGGCATATTGTGAAGAGATCGGGGAGCACCCACACTGGACAAATTGACCAGATGAGAGTTTGTTCGGGGTTTTCTTGGCATACGTTTTCTAAAGTGTTAAGACAAACACGTTCTTTGATAAAAAAAAATATTGACTACATTGCAGAATTTGGTTTTGTGCGGCGTAAAATCTTGTGAATTTACCTTGTCTTTGTGGTTTAAATGATTACATAATATATTTATTTTTTTTACCAAAAACGCAATTTAAGACATTTTCACAGTAAATTCTTAAATGTATATCGATGCGAGTGCCTCCATGTATCTTAGCGTTGTATCAGATCTACACATGCGCAGAAACACTAAATGCCAACATGTAATTGACGATTAACGTTGTCCAATATCACCATACGATACGCCATATGCAATCAGTCTGACGTCATCGCCAAAATTTAAACACGTGTTTTGTAAAACGATTTCTTGATGGTTCACGACGTTGTGTCCTATTGATCGCCTTAGGCTAATACTTTGTGACATTAGTGTTTACCAACATTAAGAGGTACCCTCCTCTTCTAATCAGAAAGAAAGAAACACTGTTTTGTCAATAACTGAATATAATTGACGATACTGTCTAATAACTAAGTACTAGATTAAGAAAAAATAGAATTAAGATTTAAAAAATCCTGAAGGTTTTTTGTGAGCTAAAAGAGTATTTTTTTATATGAGAGAAAAGAATTCCATTGTACTTTTTGATTGAAATACATTTCTATCAATTATTTTTTACCTTTTATAATTGTGTTTTTTTTCGTTATCGGTATGTATATACTGTTTTTATAATACAATATTATGAAATTACAAATTGATAACAGTGAAATTATCAGTTATAACAGTAAAATTATCAATGTATAACAGTAAATAACGATAATAAGAATCAATGTACCGTTATTATATACTGATAGAACTACCACGAAATGTGATAGATGGTTAGAAATAAAGATAATGTTGTTATATATTAATGAAACTACCATGAAATAGAGAGATGGTAAGTGATAAACGTAATACTATTACATATTGAAGAAATAGTAAATATGAGTTTATATATATGTGCGTGCGTGCGTGCGTGCGTGTGTGCGTGCGTTCGTGTGTGCGTGCGTGCGTGCGTGCGTGCGTGCGTGTGTGTGTAGCCGTTTATTGACGCGTGTGCGATGCAGGTCACACGTAGAACGTCAACAACGTAACAGTGGAACAGAAGTCAGCCGGTGGCAGTACCGTCATTGGACGCGCAATCCACATAATCGTCATATTGACGACGTGACATTCCTGACGTCAGATTGGAATCAGCATTAGGAGACGTAAGGCTATAGTAGCTCAGTACTACATAGAAAATGAGAAGCGAACCCTGCAGATACATCTATCGCCATTAGGGATGATTGGAGATATACGCATCCGGACGCGGACCTAGTGTTTAAATAAGTATAATCTTATTTTAAATCATTCATAAACGTTGCAGAGCAGTTTGCATCGCGACATCAGTAATATACTAGTGAGTAGCAGTTTTTATAGCGACGTCAGTAATATACTAGTGAGTAGCAGTTTTTATCGCGACGTCAGTTATATACTAGTGAGTAGCAGTTTGCATCGCGACATCAGTAATATACTAGTGAGTAGCAGTTTTTATAGCGACGTCAGTAATATACTAGTGAGTAGCAGTTTTTATCGCGACGTCAGTTATATACTAGTGAGTAGCAGTTTGCATCGCGACATCAGTAATATACTAGTGAGTAGCAGTTTTTATAACGACGTCAGTAATATACTAGTGAGTAGCAGTTTGCATCGCGACGTCAGTAATATACTAATGAGTAGCAGTTTGTATTGCGACTTCAATTAGACAAAAGCTCATTAAAGTGAACAGTAATAGTGTAATTACAGTTGAGAACATTATTAGATCGATATTTTTTTCATGTGAGTATCTCTTGTTGATTTGTATATATTGCATAATTTATATATTTATAATTTTATTTTATGTAAAAATAAAATGGTAAACGTTACTTTGAGTATTGTATTATTCTATTCAGCGAGATGTCGGCCCTTGGTCATTTTGCTACATTGGATACGTTGTTTTTTTGATGATGTTATGATGCTATTCAGAAATCCTCAAAACTTCAAGAAGTAAATTTCTTTATATTGAGAACGTTGCAAAATATATTGGTTAGAAAGACGTTATAGCATTTTGATGGCTATACAAAACCTACAAATACCAGTGATTTAAATTGGTTATTGGTTAACAATAATCTACAATCTATAAGTATAGATTATTATTTTCCATAATAATTTGTTAGGTCAGACGGACATTTAAGATATTTCAGTACAGTATGTACCGCACGCGTGGGTGCTACGTGTGATGTCCTTGAACAAGACAGTTTTGCTGCCTGTGTTTAGTGCTGGTTCTTATCAGAAAGACTATAAATGTGGCTGATTTGTTGATTGAATATGAGTTATTGAAAATTAAGCGTCATTTTATGCCATCGAGGGCTAACAGACGATAAGTTAACATAATCACTTTTTCTTGGGAAAACCAGTACTCGAGCACACCCCATCTCCGCAAGTAACTGATAACTGTCCCACTTGAATCAGAGGTGAGAGACGAATGATAATGAGACGCAATGTTGTATATCAATCATCACGGAGATTGTTGCCGGGCGGGGATTTGAACTCACGACCCCTGGATTGATAATCAGACGTGCTAACGACTGAGCTAATCGGGCCCGGCTAACTGATTTGTTGAAACTATACTATATAACTGTTGTTAGAATTATATGTACGGTATATATATATATAATATGTAAGGTATATATATATATATATATATATATATATATTATATGTAAGGTATATATATATATATATATATATATATATATATATATATATATATATATATATATATATATATATATAAGATTAAAATGGTTTAACACCATTTTCAACAAATGGCAAGTTTATATGGCATATCCAGTTTCATTGGTAGAGGGAAACCTCTGAAACAATCTATAAAAAAGCATAGCCCTTTTCAAATAACAGACACACTGTCTCGCATAAACGGATTTCGACCGAGCTGAACTCGAACCAACGTCCTCAGCTGTGAGAGGTCAATGCCATTAAATGACAACGCCTTAAACCTCTCGGTCACTGAAGACTATTACAATTAGGATTTCAAGTACGAAGAACCAATACCCTTGTAATGTACAACATCAAAGGAATTCAACAAGAAATGTTTAAATGTTTTAATAAAGAATAGCCACATTTTCAAATAAACGGGAAAAAATATATGCAAGAAAATATTAGAAAATAGACAAATTACAAAAACGAGATTACCCCAGTGCTATTTGGTGATTACATATGTCAATATAATGTACGCTGTCGTAACGACCCCTATTAAGTTATTTTAAGAAAAAGAAAAAAATACTAGATTGAATGAACAAAACTATATCTTTTGAGAAATATATAATTTTACATAATAGCACTAAAGGGGCATCGCCACGTGGAGGTCATTTTACTGTATATTGTAATTATTATTTAAATGACCAGATGGTATTTAACTGGGTGTATGGCCTACATTACAAAAAAGTGTTTTATATTTTGAAGGCCATTACCTATATACTTTAAGGTAGGTTAAAAAATGTGTTATTTGAACATATTGAACAATTACATGATCTTGCAATCGCATGATCTGCAAAATCCCAATATGTAACGGTGTGGGTGGAGGGGGTTGCTTTACATTATCAATACGGAACAGAACATTATTTTTTTTTTGTAATATAGGACATTGAACACCAAATTTGTATAAGGTCATTATGACCCGTGATAAAACATTTCAGAATATTGTAATTACAAATTTATATCAAATGAGGGATGTAATTGGTTATTTCAAACATAAAGATTGGGTTGATACATATATATCCTATGTCATATCAATATTTAATAGTATTACAAACGGCTGCATCACTTTGGTTCCTGTGTTATAACATATTTATTTTATAAAGGATTTACTCATCAATTAGTGACAACTATTACTACAATTATCTGGGGATAATACAGGCCATTATAAATTAATTGCTAGATTATCATTTTTTTCCCTTAAAAAAAAGAATTTGCTTTTTTTGTATATCCCTTGTATACCTAATACCGCGATATACCTATAACCGCGAATGCCCGTATAATAACAATCTGGGAAGACATGCGCAAAGATCCAACTTCCGTTTCCTTCGGCATTTGTTTGCATTTCGTATCGGCAACTGTTTATTTCTCAGCATGCTTAAATAACCTTATAACTGTTTATTATTGACGCCATTCTTTACATGGTTGAAAAAAAATTAGACTCGCGGTATTAGGCATGACCAGTATACATCTCCATAAATAAGTTTGAAATTCATGTCACTGAAACATAGCGATCATTCGGATAATTTACGTGGGAAAGATATATATTCAATAAAGGTTAAAGGTTGATCCATCGTACACATGGATTTTTGTTAGTATCAGATAGAGGGTTTCGAATGATAGTTTATCTTAAAATTGTACAAGAAATTTCCAGTATGATATGCCGATAATAGGGATGAATGATCGAATAAATGAATGAATGAATGAATGAATGAATGAATGAATGAATGAATGAATGGGGTTCTACGGCGTACCAACACATTATAGGTTATTCGACGCTAACAGGAAGGAAGAATCCAGGTTCACTCTACACGTACAAAAACAGAAAAATAACATACAGATTTTTAAAAAAAAATACACCAACAAATGAATATGCAGAAAGAACCTCGAACCTCGATACCTGCAGAGCTGCAGAGTTTCAGCAAATTCTGTCGTTTGACTCAAATTGCCGCTTCCTACAACATGCATGAGCCACAATAGTCCTATTCTTGCCATCACTCATATGGCTCCCTGAAACCACACAGGGGTTGATAATTTAACCACAAAAGTGAACATGACAAAAATGATAAAATGAACATGACACCCATTCGGAGGTTTCCTACCCCCCTGCAGATATCGGCAGTGATTCTATTCATAGCCGGAACCACACGGGCTTAATAGGGATGATATGAAGTGCAACGTATGCATTCGAAAGCAATTAGAGTATTGTATATATCCTCGGAAAGAAATGTTTTGGTGGGTTGCCTTAGCAGTGTTAGTGAAGGATTCATTCCAATTATTGTAATAGTTAATTTAATAAGGATATATTAAAGTATAAAGTATATAAAGGTTTATGCTACAGCTAACCACAAATCTTATTGTGTTACCTAGTGCAGTTACGCAAACACGCTTTCCTCTTACACTCTGATGTGTGTATTTCTGATACTACATATTTATACTGTACGATCCAGCCAGAATGCGTATTGGTCCTTTTATTGCCTGCTAGACATTAAATAATTGTTCCATATTTAAACGATACTTTTTCCAATATATGTTTCATTGGAAGGTACCAAATAGTTTGCGGCATTTGCATGAAATACAAGTTCTGCTTTAGTGATGGATTTACCAAATTATATATTTAATTTATCAATTGTTGTAAAAAGAGGATCAAACACATTTTATTGAAACACTTTTCAATCATTCAAAAAGCAAGTTCAAAGTAATAAAACATTGACTTAATGTGTATATGTCTCTGAATAAATCAAATATTTGCAATGAGAGCAAGATTGATGAAACTATATTCATTTGATTTATTTAGCAAACTTTTTATATCCTCGAGGGCTAACGGACGAACAATTTACCTAATCACTCTTTCCTGTGATCCTGAAAGTTGAACCAGCGCACCCATCTCTAGATACGGGTAAGGTTATCGCCTTTTACTCAAAACGAAACTAAGTCACTAATGAAACATAAACTTTAAGGTGATGATATAATAGAATCACAAACACCGTCACTACTACATCATTATCATTATCACTATCATTTTCATAATTATCCTCCTCCTCCTCCTCCTCCTCCTCCTCCTCCTCCTCCTCCTCCTCCAACTTCTCCTCCCACTCCTCCTCCCACTCCTCCTCCTCCTCCCACTCTTCCTCCTCCTTCTCCCACTCCTCCTTCTCCCACTCCTCCTCCCACTCCTCCTCCTCCTCCCACTCCTCCTCCTCCCCATCATCATCAGCAGCAGCATCTGAATCCTCATCATAAGCACAATCACTAACAACATTATTATCATCGTCATGATCATCATCATCATCATTAACATTATCATCATCATTATCATCACCACTACCGCAATCATGATCGTCATCTTTATCATTATTATCATCACCATCTCCATCATCAACAGCAACAACACCTTTAAGCAACAACAACAATATTGACTGCAAATGGTGATCCATATGCAAAAGCGACTTATCAAAACTAGTTTTGTGAATCAGACATAAAATATATGTAAAGTCAATGTTTAAAAAGATTATGCCAGAAGGAATTGAAATTACTTGAAAAAGAAGAAACCTTATCATATGAGGAGAGAGAACATATTGATGAAACAATTGTTTATTATAAATTATATCGATTATGTTAACTCGGTATCGAAAACCTCCTGATGTACTTTACACAGGCTAGTATTGGTGATTGAAACTTTGATTGAACGATTGTCTTTAGTGTGGTTATATATTTGCACAGTGGTAATACTTGTTATTATACTTAATAGATCATATTCGATAATTCCAAATAAGATGTTATCCTAACACCTGTATTATTGTCAATAATTACTACCAATCTACCATTTAAATTGTTTTCCAGTAATATATTAAAAAACACTGTACCTGAATGTAAAGCTAACTTAAAATTCAGAGGAAGAACATCATCTGCCTTCATTAGAGAAATATGTATACGTTATTGAAACATAATGTTGGCATAAGATGAATTTAGACATCATTCAATCATCAGTCGATGAGCATAATAATTCGACAACCCAAACTACTTAAATGGTATCCTGCATTAACCCTTTACTTCATATAGACGCCTTCAGACACCTCTTTTAAAGACGCCTTTGGACACCTCTCATATAGATGCCTTTGGACACCTCTCATATAGATGCCTTTGGACACCTCTAATATAGACGCCTTTGGACACCTCTAATATAGAAGGCTTTCCTGCACCATTTTCAAAGGCCTCCTGTGATTAGTATCTATGAAGTAAAGGGTTAATTTGATATTTGAAGACTGTGTCATTATAATGTGACTGGATAGGGTATCATACCATGTTTCTGTAGCATGATACTCCAGTATGACAGCGCTTATAAAACTGTATCGAGTAAACATCCTGGACATGTAACTGAAAAATATGTTGAAAGCGACGCTTTGTCTTCTAACTTTTAATGATTCCCAAGAGGCCTACTTGTACAGTTCTGTTGCTTCCGTTACTATTCTTGCTGCTTCCAATTTAATCTTTTCTATCTTATTACTTTCAAACACAGAGCAATTATCCCAGACAATGTAAGCATATTCTAGAATTGGACGTATAAAACTAGTACATATTTTCTATCTAATTGAAATTTCATAAGTCGCATACTATTTATTCTTTTTCGTGCCTTTTCTTTTATGTATTGAATGTGCTCATGCCATGACCCAACATAAGAAAAAGTAAGACCCAGATGTTATATTTGTTCGGTGTCAGCCTTGAAACAGTATCCTTAAGACGAATGCTAAATATAACATTTCCCAAGAGTTATCCGATAATTGCTCAGTTTGATGATAGTGGAGATAAATCCAATTACTTCCCTTAGACCGCGATGAAACATACAGGTATCGTTCCGCTCCGACACTAAAATTAAGTAGGCGTGACGTGTTATATATGCCCTCGGTTACAATTTGACACGGTCTTTTATATGTCCTTGTTTTGATAAACACGTTTTGGTGATTCTGATGTGTAGTATAAAAAAGAAATTATTGAATTTGACTTAAAACGCTAAAATATTTGATTAAATTTAATGTGTAAAATATAACATAGATTAATGATTTTAATTACAAATTTCATTATACTTTGATATAGTTTATTTTATTATCAACCAACAGATAAAGATTGATTATTTTGTGTTACTATAAATAAAAAAATCATTACGGTTAATTGATTATATAAACTTATATATGACAGAAACATTATGACAATAAGACATAATGTTATACATCAATCATAACAGAGACTCTTTGTTCATAAACTTTTTTTCCTTCGATTGTGAAACAAGTTCTTACAACCTAGGCAAATCACGCTGGAAGTCTTTATGGGTATGACCAATACTAGGCATATGCGGAGGATCGAATTCACGACCCTCCGATCATGTATTCGGAGCGCCATCACTGGACCATGCGCTCCACTAATCATAGAGACTGCTGCCGGGCGGGGATTCGAATTAAATCTAATAATGAAAAAGTTATAACGATAAAATTAAACTTCTTCCATATGATTCTATGTAAACCAAATATCACGGTTTAGCAGGTAAGTAACAAAAACCGCCGATATCAAGGGGTGGTGGTGGTGGTGGTGGTGGTGTGTGTGTGGGGGGGGGGGGGGGGGCGGGGGTAACTTCTCTCAATAAGCCAGTAGGATGTCTGAAATAGTCAAACATGTAATAGCTTCTTGTATAACAGTAGGATTCAAAGAAATATTTGGAAGTATGGGTTTGTTAATTTTAAGCGTACATGTAACAATCATTGTTTTGTTTTATTTGGATTAAAATTAATAAGCCATTTATCAGCCCAGTTATGAATTGTTCTGAGATCAGTATTTAATATAAAAGCGGTAAGATCTGGTGATTCTACTATAGTAAAAAGACTAATATTATCAGCAAATAATTTTATGGATGAGTTTATATTTTCTACAATATTAATGATATCGACAAGGAATAACAGAGGCCCTAGGATAGTTTCCTGGGGTACATCGGCTTTCAAACTAGAAATATCATATGTACAGCCGGATACGACAACGACAGCACATTTAGGTAATTAGTTAACCATGATAGGAGAGCCCCTGTTATACCAACAGCATTTTGTTTAAGAAGGAATCTTGACACGTTCGCTTATACCATTCACAACATATAACAAAACATAATGATAACGAACGATGGAGTGTCAGATGTTAAATCTATTCAAGATAAATGCACCCGAATATGATAGACTACCTTTAAACAGCTCTATTCTAGGTTTCGGAATAAAGACATTTTTATTTGAGCGTGAACGCAACATGATGGATGTATTATTGATTGACTCACCGAAGTTGAATAGTTCACATAAATAAGGCGGAGCCGTACCATTTGCTATGTTATACATGAGTTTTGCCGTTTGTAGAAAAACAGTTTGATCTATAGATAAAATATTCAGACTTTCATATTCATTTCCTAAAATATATTTGCATGCTCGCCTTTGCAGTTGTATTAACTTATTTAAATTTTTAGTTTAGTTTAAACATATTTTATTGCTTTTTAACATATATATATATATACATATATAAGCAAAAGGGTTGGGCCACAAGTTCTACCGACATTAGTTACGGCCCTTCCCTACACAAAATGAATTACAAAATTCAATTTTTTTGTAATTCATTTTAATTTTTTATTTGAAGTATTTCCCCAAACACTACAACAATAATTGAAATGTGGTTGTATGTATGCTTTATAATATAACGTTCTATGGTTGATGGAAAGATAACCTTTTACCTTTGATAATAGCCAGATATATGATGATTTTTTTTTGTTGAGAGAGATTGTATATGTTTATTCCATAGCATGCAATCGTCAATAAATATTCAAAAGATGTTATCGCCTTTTGTAGTAGTTAATTCTGTACTGTTGTACGTAAGTTGTAAATTGATTTGATTTAAATGCTGTCGTTTCTGACAATGGTTAATTAACATTACTTTTGTTTTGGCAGTATTCAGTACCATACCATTTTGAATGCACCACATATTAAGACGATTAATTGAAGTTTGCAAGTTACCTTTTATAATATTTATATTTGTTTGTATGTCATATAACGTTGTGTCATCTGCATATAAGTCAGTTGTTGAAACGTTATTTATAAACAATAGTAAATCATTTATGAAAAGAAATAATAACAATGGACCTTAAATAGAACCATGTGGAACCCCTGATGTTATACAATTGTTTTTTGTAGTTGCTGAATTTATAGACACAACGTGACCTCTGTTTGTAAGGTAAGATTTCATCCTCATAGCAAAAACGATCACTACATTTATAGCGTTTTAGTTTTGCTAGAAAAATAGTATGACTTACGAGATCAAAGGCCTTCCGAATATATATATATATTTATCACTGTAATGTGATGGAGGTGAATACTAGAATATGTGTTATGTTATATGGTATGATGTTATGTTATCAACTTCTTGCCTGCTAGCACGTGACCCATTCCTTTTTGTTTAATTGATCTGACACAAGCAAGCCTCTTTGGTTGGTTTAGTACGAAGCATCGAGAAAAAGCTAAATTAAAAAAAAAAATTTCCTCGTTTATCAGCTCTATCCCGAGATTGAACTGCACCGCATGATTTTACAATTGTTCTAATATGCTGAACAGAAACATATCTGATTTTCGTCCATATATTTAAATGCTATAAAATTAAATAAACTTGTTTAATAATCTATATAGTTTTGGGCAAACGATTAAGTGTAAAAAATACATCATAATTTGTTCCGTTTTAAACATGCCTGATATTCCATAAGCTTTTACGTGAACGAAGATGCAGCCTAGAATAATGTTGTAATGCATTTACACTTGCTTTGATTTTCATATTTCGATATACCTTGAAGCTCGCTTAAATATAGTATTATTCTCCCTAGTATATATTCAGATAAATATTTATAAAATTAAAAAAATCCATTCACTACTTAATAATCACGAAATTCGATCTAAATACAAGTACAGGATGAATTTCGACACTGCGCTTTGTTTACAGGTTATTGTCTATCATATTTAGGATTCATGCGCATGCGCGTATATCAGAAACGCAGTTAACCCGAACCTCTCTGTTCTTATTGATTTACACCATTTTGTACTTGCACAATGGCGATCAAAGTATTCATTTATGCCTACGGTAGAAAGAAGCCAGGTACGGGATCACGTAAGTTTTAATTTTGATTGATCGTAATACACGACTGTTTTGTGAAAACTAACCAGAACTGAATTATTAAAAGGTAGTTAAACAATAAGTTAAAATGGAGTTTTTAAAAATGAGTCAACCAGGAATATATAAGCAACCGATATCAAGGTTTAATACTTAATTGCCATTAATATATTTGATTAAAAAACTAACATGATAACGTTCAAACATCGTTGTAGTTCTAGTTTACGACAAAAAAGAAGAAGAAGTAATACATGAACGTTATATCAAAATTGAAATCGAAACTACGACAGAAATTAATGTTCCGATTTTGATTGAAGACAGACTGTGTAAGGTTTAGAATAATTGATATTGAAATTCCATAATTTGCATACAAAACACACATATATACCATTACTATTGACAGGTTATGTTTTAATATTGTTTTTTTTTGTTACCCTGATCTTGACATATCAATATAGCTACCCGTAATTAGCTGGTTGAATATGCGTAGAGCAGATTTTATTTACATGTTTAAATATAGACATGCTTTCCCATTTAAATAACAATATTATTGATTTAATTTTACCCGCTATACAATTTCCAGTACATTAATTTCATTGCAGTTTATTAACCTTCAATGTACTTCATACCAGCGGTATTTGAATACGATCTTATCTTTATTCAGTCTGTCGGATATATCGCATTATGTGTGCATTGACAAATTGAATGTACGATTGTGCTAAAGCTGATTCATTATATGTTGTTACATAATGGTTAAAGGGAGTGTAAACCTGTTTATATATCAGTGTAAAACAAGATACATTATTTTGCTCTCAACCCGGTATTTGTTAGCTATTTATTTTAGACGCAAATATAAACGCTGTTATGTTTATCTTTTTGTGCCCCCCCCCCCCCCCCCCCCCCCAAATTTTTGTGGTGGCATATATTAATCGCACCGTTCGTCCGTCCTTCCGTCCGTTATTTCGTGTCCGGCCTGTAACTTTGTCATATCTTGCTTCAAATGATCAACATAGAATGACGACGTGTCGCGAGTAAGACCCACACCCGTACCTCAAAGGTCAATGTCATCATTTGAGTTTGTTTCACAACACTTTGAGTCTGTGTGAGATTTCGTTTCCGGTCTGTAACTTTGTCATCCATACCTGGATTTTATAAATACTTGCTACAAATGATCAACATAACATGACGACGTGTCGCACTTTATACACAAGACTCCAACTTCAAAGGTCAAGGTCACAATTTAGCTTTGTTTGGCAACCCTTTCAGTCTGTTTGATATTGCGTGTCTGGTCTGTAACATTGTCTTTAACTTGGCTCAATTGATCAAGATGTCATGACGACGTATCACACGTAAGACCTAGACCTGTATCTCAAATGTCAAGGTCACACTTTGAGTTTGTTGAACAACACTCTGAGTCTGTGTGAGATTTCGTGTCCGACCTGTAATTTTGTCATTCATCAATAGATTTTATAAATACTTGCTACAAATGATCAACATGACCTGACGACGTGTCGCACTTAACACCCAGACTCCCACTTCAAAGTTCAAAGAAAACCATTAAACTTTGTTTGACAACATTTAAGTCTGTTTGAGATTTCGCGCCCGGTCTGTAACTTTGTCACCTATGGATACATTTCAAAAACACTTGGTTCAGTTGATCAACATGACATAATTAAGTGTTGCATGTAAGACCCAGAACCTTTCCTCAAATGTCAAAGTCGCACTTTCAATTTGTTTGATATTGCGTGTCTGGTTTGTAACTTTGTCTTCAACTTTGCTCAATTGATCAACATGTCATGATAACGTGTCACACGTAACATATAGACCCATACCTCAAAGGTCAAGGTTACGGTCACACTTTGAGTTTGTATGACAACACTTTTTGAGTCAGTTTGAGATTTCAAGTCCGTCCTGTAAATTTATCATACATGGATAGATTTCAAAAACACTTGACTCAATTTATCACCTGATCAACATGACATGACGACGTGTCAGATTTAGACCCATAACATTATCTCAAGGGCACACTTTCAGTTTGTTTGATATTTCATGTCTGGTCTGCAACTTTGCCTTATATGGGGGGATTTTAGAATAACTTGACACAAGTGATCACCATGTCATGATGATGTGTTATCTACATTTACCTGTAGAAATACCCAGACCATTACATGAGATGTCAAGATTAAGATTACACAATGATCACGGTTACGCTTAAATGTATAAAAACATGAAATTGCGTTTTTAGTCTAAATCGTCAGACCAGTACTCTTGCTATTTATGGATACATCGCTACCTATTATAAAATATATTGTTATTTTCACAGACCATTTGGGAGGGCATCCGACACTTAGCAGTGGCATTTCTTGTTGTTTATATTTTCGAATAAACGCTTGAATGATACTGTAAATGTATTTTAAATATCAAAATCGTAACAACCATTGAATAACAGTAATTGTATGACGAAGTATTGATTATTTCATGATTTTAAACACACTTGACACACAAAAGGTAATTAGTTAGCCTTGGTACAGTTTGGAATTCAATATCTTGTCTTTGTAAAGTATGAATACAATAATATTGTATTGATATTGATATAATACATACTTCACAGAGATAAGAACACATGCTGTTTGCATTTGAACTACTGTTTGAGTAGTGTACCACTGCAAAGTTACCTTAAGCGCTCTCTCAAAATTATTTTTACGGCTCATGGCTGCAATCACTCTCTCAAACTAATTTCTTACGGCTCACCGCTTCAAATTCCCAAAGTTATTTCTTATGGCTCACTGCTAGGGTCACCATCTTTAAGTTATTCCTTACAGCTCACTGCTGGGATCATCCCCTAAAAGTTATTTCTTTCGGCTCATCGCTGGGATCACCCTCTCAAAGGTATTTCTTACAGCTCACAGCTGGGATCACACTCTCAAAGTTATTTCTTACAGCTCACAGCTGGGATCACCCTCTCAAAGTTATTTCTTACAGCTCACAGCTAGGATCACCCTCTCAAAGTTATTTCTTACAGCTCACAGCTTGGATCACCCTCTAAAAGTTATTTCTTACAGATCGATACTGGGATCACCCTCTCAAGTTATTTCTTACAGCTCACAGCTGGGATCACCCACTCAAAGTTATTTCTTACAGCTCACAGCTGGGATCACCCACTCAAAGTTATTTCTTACAGCTCACAGCTGGGATCACCCACTCAAAGTTATTTCTTACAACTCACAGCTGGGATAACCCTCTCAAAGTTATTTCTTACAACTCACAGCTGGGATCACCCTCTCAAAGTTATTTCTTACAGCTCACAGCTGGGATCACCCTCTCAAAGTTATTTCTTACAGATCGATACTGGGATAACCCTCTCAAAGTTATTTCTTACAGCTCACAGCTGGGATAACCCTCTCAAAGTTATTTCTTACAGCTCACAGCTGGGATCACCCATTCAAAGTTATTTCTTACAGCTCACAGCTGGGATCACCCACTCAAAGTTATTTCTTACAGCTCATAGCTGGGATCACGCACTCAAAGTTATTTCTTACAGCTCACAGCTGGGATAACCCTCTCAAAGTTATTTCTTACAGCTCAAAGCTGGGATCACCCTCTCAAAGTTATTTCTTACAGATCGATACTGGGATCACCCACTCAAAGTTATTTCTTACAGCTTACAGCTGGGATCACCCACTCAAAGTTATTTCTTACAGCTCACAGCTGGGATAACCCTCTCAAAGTTATTTCTTATAGCTCACAGCTGGGATAACCCTCTCAAAGTTATTTCTTACAGATCGATACTGGGACCACCCACTCAAAGTTATTTCTTACAGCTCACAACTGGGATCACCCACTCAAAGTTATTTCTTACAGCTCACAGCTGGGATCACCCACTCAAAGTTATTTCTTACAGCTCACAGCTGGGATCACCCTCTCAAAGTTATTTCTTACAGATCGATACTGGGACCACCCACTCAAAGTTATTTCTTACAGCTCACAACTGGGATCACCCACTCAAAGTTATTTCTTACAGCTCACAGCTGGGATCACCCACTCAAAGTTATTTCTTACAGCTCACAGCTGGGATCACCCTCTCAAAGTTATTTCTTACAGATCGATACTGGGATCACCCTCTCAAAGTTATTTCTTACAGCTCACAGCTGGGATAACCCATTCAAAGTTATTTCTTACAGCTCACAGCTGGGATCACCCACTCAAAGTTATTTCTTACAGCTCACAGCTGGGTTCACCCACTCAAAGTTATTTCTTACAGCTCACAGCTGGGATCACCCTCTCAAAGTTATTTCTTACAGCTCAAAGCTGGGATCACCCTCTCAAAGTTATTTCTTACAGATCGATACTGGGATCACCCACTCAAAATTATTTCTTACAGCTCACAGCTGGGATCACCCACTCAAAGTTATTTCTTACAGCTCACAGCTGGGATAACCCTCTCAAAGTTATTTCTTACAGCTTACAGCTGGGATAACCCTCTCAAAGTTATTTCTTACAGATCGATACTGGGATCACCCACTCAAAGTTATTTCTTACAGCTCACAGCTGGGATCACCGTCTCAAAGTTATTTCTTACAGATCGATACTGGGATCACACTCTCAAAGTTATTTCTTACAGCTCACAGCTGGGATAACCCATTCAAAGTTATTTCTTACAGCTCACAGCTGGGATCACCCACTCAAAGTTATTTCTTACAGCTCACAGCTGGGATCACCCACTCAAAGTTATTTCTTACAGCTCCCAGCTGGGATCACCCTCTCAAAGTTATTTCTTACAGCTCAAAGCTGGGATCACCCACTCAAAGTTATTTCTTACAGATCGATACTGGGATCACCCACTCAAAGTTTTTCTTACAGCTCACAGCTGGGATCACCCACTCAAAGTTATTTCTTACAGCTCACAGCTGGGATAAACCTCTCAAAGTTATTTCTTACAGCTCACAGCTGGGATAACCCTCTCAAAGTTATTTCTTACAGATCGATACTGGGATCACCCACTCAAAGTTATTTCTTACAGCTCACAGCTGGGATCACCCACTCAAAGTTATTTCTTACAGCTCACAGCTGGGATCACCCTCTCAAAGTTATTTCTTACAGCTCACAGCTGGGATCACCCTCTCAAAGTTATTTCTTACAGATCGATACTGGGATCACCCTCTCAAAGTTATTTCTTACAGCTCACAGCTGGGATCACCCTCTCAAAGTTATTTCTGACAGCTCACAGCTGGGATCACACTCTCAAAGTTATTTCTTACAGCTCACAGCTGGGATAACCATCTCAAAGTTATTTTTTACATTTCACAGGTGGGATAACCCTCTCAAAGTTATTTCTTACAGATCGATACTGGGATCACCCTCTCAAAGTTATTTCTTACAGCTCACAGCTGGGATAACCCTCTCAAAGTTATTTCTTACAGCTCACAGCTGAGATCACCCACTCAAAGTTACAGCTCACAGCTGGGATAACCCTCTCAAAGTTATTTCTTACAGCTCACAGCTGGGATCACCCACTCAAAGTTATTTATTACAGCTCTCAGCTGCGATAACCCTCTCAAAGTTATTTCTTACAGCTCACAGCTTGGATCACCCACTCAAAGTTATTTCTTATAGCTCAGAGCTGGGATAACCCTCTCAAAGTTATTTCTTACAGCTCACAGCTGGGATCACCCTCTCAAAGTTATTTCTTACAGATCGATACTGGGATCACCCTCTCAAAGTTATTTCTTACAGCTCACAGCTGGGATCACTCACTCAAAGTTATTTCTTACCGCTCACAGCTGGGATAACCCTCTCAAAGTTATTTCTTACAGCTCACAGCTGTGATAACCCTCTCAATGTTATTTCTTACGGATCGATACAGGGATCACTCACTCAAAGTTATTTCTTACAGCTCACAGCTGGGAACACCCACTCAAAGTTATTTCTTACAGCTCACAGCTGGGATCACACTCTCAAAGTTATTTCTCACAGCTCACAGCTGGGATCACACTCTCAAAGTTTTTTCTTACAGCTCACAGCTGGGATCACCCACTCAAAGTTATTTCTTACAGCTCACAGCTGAGATCACCCTCTCAAAGTTTTTTCTTACAGATCGATACTTGGATCACACTCTAAAAGTTATTTCTTACAGCTCACAGCTGGAATAACCCTCTCAAAGTTATTTCTTACAGCTCACAGCTGGGTTCACCCACTCAAAGTTATTTCTTACAGCTCACAGCTGGGATACCCCTCTCAAAGTTATTTCTTACAGCTCACAGCTGGGATCACCCACTCAAAGTCATTTCTTACAGCTCACAGCTGGGATCACCATCTCAAAGTTATTTCTTACAGATTGATACTGGGATCACCCTCTCAAAGTTATTTCTTACAGCTCACAGCTGGGATAACCCTCTCAAAGATATTTCTTACAGCTCACAGCTGGGATCACCCACTCAAAGTTATTTCTTACAGCTCACAGCTGGGATAACCCTCTCAAAGTTATTTCTTACAGCTCACAGCTGGGATCACCCACTCAAAGTTATTTTTTACAGCTCACAGCTGGGATCACCCTCTCAAAGTTATTTCTTACAGATCGATACTGGGATCACCCTCTTAAAGTTATTTCTTACAGCTCACAGCTGGGATAACCCTCTCAAAGTTATTTCTTACGGCTCGCCACTGGTATCATTCTCTTAAAGTTATTTCTTACAGCTCACCGCTGGGATCACCCTATCAAAGTTATTTCGTACAGCTAACTAGTTGGATCACATTCTAAAAGCTATTTCTTACTGCTCGCCACTGGGATCACCATCTCAAAGTTATTTCTTACGGCTGACCGTTGGGATCACCCTCTTAAATTTATTTCTTACAGCTCACAGCTGGGATCACCCTCTCAAAGTTATTTCTTACAAATCGATACTGGGATCACCCTCTCAAAGTTATTTCTTACAGCTCACAGCTGGGATCACCCTCTCAAAGTTATTTCTTACAGCTCACAGCTTGGATCACCCACTCAAAGTTATTTCTTACAGCTCACAGCTGGGATAACAATCTCAAAGTTATTTCTTACAGCTCACAGCTGGGATCACCCACTCAAAGTTATTTCTTACAGCTCACAGCTGGGATCACCCTCTCAAAGTTATTTCTTACAGATCGATACTGGGATCACCCTCTCAAAGTTATTTCTTACAGCTCACAGCTGGGATAACCCACTCAAAGTTATTTCTTACAGCTCACAGCTGGGTTCACCCACTCAAAGTTATTTCTTACAGCTCACAGCTGGGATAACCCACTCAAAGTTATTTCTTACAGCTCACAGCTGGGATCACCCACTCAAAGTTATTTCTTACAGCTCACAGCTGGGATCACCCTCTCAAAGTTATTTCTTACAGATCGATACTGGGATCACCCTATCAAAGGTATTTCTTACAGCTCACAGCTGGGATAACCCTCTCAAAGTTATTTCTTACAGCTCACTGCTGGGATCACCCTCTCAAAGTTATTTCTTACAGCTCACAGCTGGGATAACCCTCTCAAAGTTATTTCTTACAGCTCACAGCTGGGATCATCCTCTCAAAGTTATTTCTTACAGCTCACAGCTGGGATCACCCTCTCAAAGTTATTTCTTACAGATCGATACTGGGATCACCCTCTCAAAGTTATTTCCTACAGCTCACAGCTGGGATAACCCTCTCAAAATTATTTCTTACGGCTCGCCACTGGTATCACTTTCTTAAAGTTATTTCTTACAGCTCACCGCTGGGATCACCCTATCAAAGTTTTTTCGTACAGCTAACTAGTTGGATCACATTCTCAAAGCTATTTCTTACTGCTCGCCACTGGGATCACCATCTCAAATTTATTTCTTACGGCTGACCGCCGGGATCACCCTCTCAAAGTTATTTCTTACAGCTCACAGCTGGGACTACCCTCTCAAAGTTATATCTTACTGCTCGCCACTGGGGTCACCATCGCAAAGTTATTTCTTACGGCTCACCGCTGAGATCACCCTCTAAAAGTTATTTCTTACGGCTTTCCGCTGCGATCACCCTCTCAAAGTTATTTCTGACGGATCACCACTGGGATCACTCTCTCAAAGTTAATTTCTATGGTTCACCGCTGGGTTACCCCTATCAAAGCTATTTCTTACAGCTCGCCACAGGGATCACCCTCTCAAAGTTATTTCTTACGCTTTTCCGCTGCGATCACCCTCTCAAAGTTATTTCTTGCGGCTCGCCGCTGGGAAACACTCTGGAAGTTATTTCTTACAGCTCACCACTGGGATCACCCGCTCAAAGTTAGTTCTTACGGCTCACTGCTTCGATCACCCTCTCAAAGATATGTTTTGCGGCTCACCGCTGGGATCACCCTCTCAAAATTATTTCTTACGGTTCTCCGCTGGGATCACTCTCTCAAAATTATTACTTGCGGCTAACCGCGGGGATTACCCTATCAAAGTATTTATTACAGCTCACCGCTGCGATCACCCTCTCAAAGTTAGTTCTAACGGTTCACCGCTGGGATCCCACCCTCAAAGTTATTTCTTACGGCTCACCGCTGCGATCACCCTCTCAAAGTTAGTTCTAACGGCTCACACCTAGGATCACACCCTCAGAGTTATTTCTTACGGCTCGCCGCTGCGATCACCCTATCAAAGTTATTTCTTACGGCTCGCCGCTGCGATCACCCTATCAAATTTATTTCTTACGGCTCACCGCTGCGATCACCCTCTCAAAGTTAGTTCTTACGGCTCACTACTGGAATCACACCCTCAGAGTTACTTCTTACGGCTCGCCGCTGCGATCACCCTATCAAAGTTATTTCTTACGGCTCGCCGCTGCGATCACCCTATCAAAGTTATTTCTTACGGCTCACCGCTGCGATCACCCTCTCAAAGTTAGTTCTTACGGCTCACTACTTGAATCACACCCTCAGAGTTACTTCTTACGGCTCGCCGCTGCGATCACCCTATCAAAGTTATTTCTTACGGCTCGCCGCTGCAATCACCCTATCAAAGTTATTTCTTACGGCTCACCGCTGCAATCACCCTCTCAAAATTAGTTCTTACGGCTCACTACTGGGATCACACCCTCAGAGTTATTTCTTAAGTCTCACTATTGCGATCACACTTTCAAAGTTATTTCTTATGGCTCACCACTGGGACCATCCTTTCAGAACTATTTCTTACGGCTCACCGCTGCAATCACCCTCTTAAAGTTATTTTGAAGGCTCACCATTGGGATCGCCCTATCAAAATTATTTCTTTCGGCTCACCGCTGGGACCACGTGGTACTCTCAAAATTATTTCTTACGGCTCACCGCTGGGACCACGTGGTACTCTCAAAATTATTTCTGACGGCTCACCGCTGGGACCACGTGGTACTCTCAAAATTATTTCTTACGGCTCACCGCTGAAGTCGCGATGTTCGAGTCCAGCTCGGTCCTTACTATAAGATTTGTCAGTGTCTCTTTCAGAAGGACGTTGTTTCCACTCAAATTTATGTGTATTTATCCACCAATATTAATGTGACATGAAACCTGTAAACCTGTAATATGTTAAAAATGGCTGTAAACCCATTAGAAGGAAGTAAACTATTTTTTGAAAAATAGGTTATGTAATTTGAGTTGATTTGTGCTAAAGGTTAAGGATTTGCTTTTGCGAATATTGGGTGTCCGTATTCATTCCCTCTGTTAGCTTCTATTTTAATTGTTTCAGATGACCAAAAATCGACATATATTCACCAAATTTGGTGTGAAGCATATGGATATATTTTGTCAAATTTGTTCAAGTATTTACATCTCGATCAAAATTGCGAACAGTTGAATTAAAAACTCTTTTCTTATGAACCGTCTTACCAAATTCGTTCATATTTGGAATCAGTCATTTCTATAATAAGGGATTTCAGGTTTGTTCCAAGGAAGGGACTATGAATGTACGAGTCCAGAAAGGGATATTTATATAAAAGTGCTATGGGGAATCAGGATTTGTTTTGTTTTTAATATATTTTGTAAATGAATTCAATCATCGTGTGATGGTCATAACAATTGAGAATGTATTCTTTAAAGGGGATTCATTATCAATAAGGAGTCAACAGAGTTCCCAACAGGAATACAACTGTGAAGTTATAAAATCGTTATCTTAAAAAACTGATTAGTCAAATGGGTTCATATTTAGATTAAATAATATCTATGAGTTAAAGATATTTAAAACAAGTTGCTGGGTCTATTAGGACTTAGTAATAAAGCTTTTTTATTTTTAAGGAATGCTGTGAAATGACGGTTACTTCTATTTCCGTCATCTATACTTTGTATTATGTAAAGTTTATTGATGTTTGTGAACTCCCTGTGTTTATGCTTATACTGTAACAATTGATCATTTTAAATATTAATTGAATATATACTTCGAAATGGGAATGTCCATTAATATTCATCAAGCAAATGTAACGGTTCTTTTCAAATTTTGGAATTCAAAAAGTTTTCACATTAATTTTATTCATACAAACCCTTGCATTAAAATAAAATATCAGATTCAGTTGTTTTGTATATTTCAATTGTTGACAATGTATGATTTAAGGCGTAGAGTTTTCTTCATGGAAAATGAGCAGCGTTTTCATTTCAGCTACATTACTAAAAAAAAAACATCATCATAACATAGATGATGTGTTTATGATTTCATGTCACTCTTTGCGTCTGTATATACATATCTAAATATATTATCGGAGTTGGCACTTTGCTGTATATTAATTGTAATTTGACAATTTAACAAATGTGAGCATTTTGTATAAATAGTGCTGATTTAAATTTTAAAAAATACCATTTTCATTAACCATGCATTACGCACAACGTATTACACCGCCTATCTTTTTCAGTAATTACTTTATATTGACAAAAGAATTGTCACTGGTGAAGTATGGCTGAACATAGTGAGGGATCAAAAATGCACAGGATATTATTACACTGAAACATTCCGTAAAGATGGCGAGTAAGTTATATGACCACAATAAACGGCACACAAACTATGGTCGCATGAGCCGCATGATAGTAGAATTATGTCGAGATGCATTGTGGGAGCTATTATGTGGGAAAATTCCCGCAAAAGATTTGCCAAACAAAATTATGAGCAACATACATAAATTGAAACTTTTCCCTGATGACAAAGCAGCATTTGATGCGTATAACAAAACGGGAGGAGTACCAGTTAACACCGATGTTGACGTTTCAGCTGTGTATACAATTTTAAGAAACATCTGCCCAAAGAAGCAGCTGAAACCTCCAACAAATGGTTGGGGAAAACCTCCTGCATCAACAGATGTGAAAAATGCAGATGATATAGAGCGTATAAGAGAAATTAGAAACAAATTGTATGGACATATTAAAGAAGCTCAAATGTCTGATTCTGATTACAAAGACTCCCTCAACACTCTCAGAGAAGTTATGAAAAGATTTGACGGATGCCTTAAAAGTCAGTTTTCTAAGTTTCTAATTAAGCTCGACCAGTGCTGTATGGATCCTGAAATGGAGAGACAATACATTGATTCAGTTGAAAGGCAAAAACAAAACGACGAAGAAACAAGAGATATGCTAGGGGAGGCACAGAAAGATATTTCTAATTTAAAAGGTATGCTTTATGTTACTTAACCCTTTTATTTTGAGAAAGATGTGTTCATATTGCTTTTGAGAGAATACAATATATTTGGAATATTTCGTTAATCCATGTGTGTATTTATTGAAAAGGTCTAACTTGTATTTAAATAAACAAATCTAAAAACCGCAAGAACGATGACAATATACTCGTATGTATTTCCAATGAATTAAATTAAATCTATTATTTACAGGTCAGCATGATGAAATGTCATTGAGTATTGATAGTGCTAATGATCAAATGGATCTTATAACAGAACAACAAATGAAATGTAAGAAGGAAGTATTGCATGTAAAAAAACAGCAAAAATTACAGAAAGGTACAGCTACAACAGATGGTGATATTCATATTTATTTTCTAATTTTCTAACTATTGACATCAGTGTTTCATTACACAAAGCTGGGGTTTATATATATTCATTTTGGCATACAATAAAGTATAAATCATACAAATGTTCTTTATTCACAGTAAAATAAGGGTCATATCAACTCTCAGTCGTCAAGTACCATTTATGAACTGGTTATCCTTACACCTCTATGAGGCATGCAGTATTGCAATATTTGACTTGTACCAACATGCTCTCTGTACTTTCTGACTCAGTGTTGTTAATATTCTGATTCCTAAAAACCATGGAGCTCATGGAGTTTATTACCACTTAAATCGGTGCCAGGGTGTGCGAGGGAGTTGCATGATTAATTAGCTCTCAAATCCGAGTATGACAGTGTGTTCTGTTGGCTAAATTCTGCCTTCCAAATTATAATTGTTACAATCACTTTCATAACATAGCAATGCGCGCTGTTTGACAGCCGTAAACTTTGACTTGGTGTTAATATTATTTCTGATAGTCTTGCATCATGGATCCCAGTCGTTGATGCTCGATAATACAGAATATCGTGTAAGCCAGTGCTATGTGCGTGTAGGGTGTTAACAACAGATTCAATAGAATCGAGTCTGCAATTTTCATAATTTGGTTGTGTCTGCTGCTTCCAACAGATTCTTTTATCAGATATTATTACAGTGTTACAATATACAATCATCCAACTAGACCGTTGATTTTTCTGCTTGTAACGAAGTTTTTTGTTTAAACACCGTTCAGGGTTGGTATTCACCAACCATTCTCAAGAATATTCTTAGACTTGAACTCAAGAATCAATTTTGGAAACCACACTTAGAGACCATTATTTGAGGCCACAATTACCAAGCATGTAGGGACACCTGAGATATAGTAAATAACACTCTCACAATTATTCTATCTGCCATGCTACATTAGATATATATGGTTGAAATTTGGATTTTCAAGCTCAAGTCTAGGAATATTCTCAAGAATGGTTGGTGAATACGGCCCCAGAACATTGAAAGAGCTGAACTTGTGGCCAAGCATATGACCGTCTTACTTCTTTGTTGTCAACATCTGCTTTTCCCGTCTTTAAACATGTCATTAGTTTATTATCATATATATGTTGTAAATTGTAATGAATGTATGTAAATGAAATTGTATCAACATCATAAACCTGTGCATTATCTAGTTAATATTTCTCTGCTAACTAATAATTAAATATTAATCATGCTTTCATATATCTGACAATCACTTTAATAAAAAAAGATAGATACTTAGAATACTGATCGTGAACAATAATGATTAATTGCCTAGACATTATTTTAGAAACACTGATTCGTCTGTCATCTGACCTTGAAGATAAAAAAGATGAAACCAATCAATTAACACAACAACAGAATGAGATGGGAATAGAAGTCAATGAGGTAAAAGAGCAACAGGCCAAACATAAAGGTATGTCAATTGAATTTATTTATATATACATATAATGAATTCGATTTTAATAAATTTACATTTAACTCGAATCAATATCACCGAAACAAACCATTTGAAAATATCAGAAACATGATAGTATGTTCAAATCTAATTTGGTTTGTAGACTGAAAAGCATATATACTTAGCAAAAAAAGAAACTTTACATACTTTAGGGCCTGTTTTAGAGGGTTAACGTTGACTTTATGTGAACGTTATCGATATTTACCTAAAGGCCCGTGTATAGAGAGTACATCGGCACAAGATGTGTGCACTTGTACCGTGCACGGGCTAGCACGCTTTACGCTTCCTGTTTTGACCACTTGCCTCGTGTTGACCTATCCCAGGTTCATTTCGATTGCTTTTTCTAGGCAGCCACACGCACTTTTTATCATTGACACGAAAACACAATATTGTTTACAGTTTTGACTGAAAACGTAAATGTCACGGCTATCCGAAAATGACAGAAATCAGGCTGTCGGTATGCTTAGAACCGGCATGTCTGTAAATAACGTTGCTCTTCATTTTGGGTGCTCTAGGCAAACAATTCACAACCTAACAACTCGGTATACAACTCCTGGGTCAGTTACGGATAGGCCGAGATCAGGTAGGCCCAGAGCGACATCACGTAGAGACGACCGGTACATTACGTTAACGCACTTACGTAATCGCTTTACCTCAGCAACGGTAAGTGCACGGCGGTTTAGCGTCTCGGCTCAGACGATACGTAATCGTCTTAGACAAGATAAAGCACCAATTCGTGCGCGTCGACCTTATAAGGGATAAATTCTAACCGCGCGTCATAGAGCCACCCGCTTAGCATGGGCTCGACGTCACAGGCACTGGATACGTGCACAATGGCGAAACGTGATTTTTACCGATGAGTCACGCTTCAGGGTCAGCTTTGCTGACGGTAGGGTCAGAGTTTACAGGCGACGGAACGAGAGATTTGCCCTATGCTGCGTGCAGGAACGAGACAGGTTTGGGGGTGGTAGCGTCATGGTTTGGGCGGGCATAATGGACAATCAGAAAACACATTTGGTTATCGTTCCGGGCAACCTTAATGCAGTAGGGTAAGTGAACATCTTGAGGAACAATCTCCTCCCATTCATGCGAAATCGGGGTCCTGGAGTGATTCTGCAACATGACAACGCGAGGCCCCACACAGCTCACATTACGACACAATTCTTGGCTCAGAACGGCGTCAACGTCTTGCCGTGGCCGGCGGTTTCGCCCGACCAAAACCCGATAGAACACATGTGAGACGAACTTGGGCGTCGGGTACGCATAAATCATCAAATAAACAATGTCAATGACCTGAGACATGCCCTCCTTGTTGAATGGCAGAACATACCAAATGACGTCATTCGCCGTCTCACAAATTCCATGAGGAGGAGAATAGCAACCTGCATTAGAGCCAATGGCGGTCACACGCGCTATTAACACAACTTGATTCACATTGGCACTCAGATTGATACTCAAAAAGTCAATAAAACATTTCTTCACATTTTTGTGATTTTTGAAATCGACCCCTACGTCTTGTGACCTCAAATTTGACTTTCATTTTGAAGAAACCCATACCCGACGCTGTTACAAACTCACAGATATTGCTTCCAAGTTTCATATAACATCTACATACGTACACTATATTGTTTCATAGTGACGTTATAACCATCAGCATCCCACGTAAAGTTTCTTTTTTTGCATAGTATAGCTGATTTATATCTACAAAACATATGGCTTTTAAGGCTTCTAATGACTCCGGGATTTCATAATTTGCATAAGTGTATGCTTCATGGATAATCAAGCATGAACTTAACTTTAACATAATGTTAAAATCATGAACAAATATTTGTTATAAATTTTCGTTCCATATTAAGATAGATTAAACTATACATGTCAGATAACTGTCTGAATTCATTTAAAATCTCGGGATTTTGTTTTCATCAAAATCACATTAATTTATTCCACACATTCCAAGATGCATTCGTTTTAATATTGTGAATGTTCCTATTTGACTACAACTAATGAGTCATGTTTTCACCTAATTTTCTCTTATCAACTATGATCTTATTTTTGTTCTAAACTCAGTTACATCCAATGATAATGAACTCCCACCGATGCCTTGAGCGCTTGGTACCTTTCCATATCTCCGTTTTATCGAAGCCTTTATTGTTATCTTCTTGTTGACCTAATTTCAGGAACGTAATCGTATAGCATCCCTTTCTTTGCATTAATATTTACCTAAGCATGCTTATCTACACTGTCTCGTTGTGTGATGTGACGAGCGGCGGATGAGCGATGTTGAATGCATCCGTTATATTTTTTCCTCATTGACACGGTGTTCAGAATTGTCAGTTCTTCTGTATTGCTATTATTTTGGCTATTCTAAAATTCAGTGTCTTTTGTGGTTGATGTGTCCTTTGAATACTACGACATCTGGTGGGTGTATAGTTTCTTATTTCTCAATTTTGTATTCATTCAGTAAAGAATGCTGTATTTTATAATGCATCATTATTATGTGTTTACATGTATATATTGTTTTATATATTGTTGCAAAGTTATGAGCTAGACAACATTACAGTACTAGCTAAATGTGTTAATTAACAGATGTATGTATTTAGAAATATGTGCTTCACAACAAAAATATTATTGTAGAATCGCTTACTAGTCTGGCATTAGACCTTGGTGATACAAAAGTTAAAAACAAACAATTAACACAACACCAGAATAAGATGGAAAAAGAAGTCAGAGAAGTAAAAGAGCAGCATGCCAAACTTAAAGGTGTGTATATGGAATTCATGTATGCTTGATTTTAAGGCATATTATTCATTTTGTTTATACATATGTGACATTTCCTTCGAAAAAAAAACATTTGAAAACATTCAAAGCTAGAAACTAACAAGGAACTATATTATTTAATACGGTATTTTGACTGAATTAAATGCTAACAAAATGATATGTTTGCTTTTTGGTGTCAGAAAAAACAAAACAACTGTAAGGTTTTAAAATATAAGAACATAGATGATATTTCTGAAAGTGTCCACGTTTTTATGTTGCAAACGACGATGATTACAAAATCTTGGTTGATAATTAAATGCAATTTATACGAGTGGTTGATACTGTGAGTTGACAATTGAACACTACTAGGTAAATGAAGAAATATCACAAGTGAACAACCGATGAACAAATTAATAAGATAAGCATACCTGCGCATTCATATGTATTGGAGTTGTTAGAGTTATGTTGTCAGGAAGTTACAGAGGTGAACCTGTACTTCGATATATCTGGATGAACTGCGCCGGTGAGAGGCGATACTTCCTATCCAGGAATATAGTCGTGACCTGCACGATTCCACTCTCACTATTATACATAACTCTGTTTATAAACATATTGTGTAAAACTGTCACTCATGAAATTCCTGCATAAAAACGTAAACACTTAAATACCAAGCAACACCATACAAAACAAGTAACAAGTAACGCAGGTAAAATAAGAGTACCAAATAAGAAAATCCTGATTGCAGTTTTTTTTTGGATGGTACGTGAGAACATAGCATAAGACTGTTTCAAATGGAATACAACAGTAATGACAGTACGTGGTCATAATACCAATATAATGATCGTACCATGCGATTCAATGACAGCATTCCGTCTTCCCACTTGGTCGCCAAAAATAATTGAACAATTTAAGTATTTAGATGCATTTAAAATACAATTTAATTCTCGGTTAAACACGCACTGTCGCAATTATTATTTTAATAACTATTGCAGTTAAGTATAAAGAAGTACTTATGCTCGAAAGTAAGCACCAAACTTTTATCAAAAACAAAGCGAAGTAAACTGTTTTGTTTTGTGCTTTCAGGAGGAACAAATATCGGAATTGCCCTGAACCAAACGATTGGTGATCTATCTTTGCAAGGACAAAAGAGTCAGATAACTCAAGGTAATAGTAAGCACAGTTATATATCTTTATTTACCGTTCTCACTTATGTACTCATCACAATGTGTCCGTCGTATACCCATGTCCATCGTTATCTTTTTCTTTCAGCCGTTGTCAAGAAAGTTCTAATTATTGGATGATGGAACTGGAAAAAATGTGTGATCGTTCAAAAATCGTCTCAAGAACCAGTTGCCCATTTTGATTTACATTTTTATATTTTCAAATACATGCATTATTTGTTTCATTAAATACAATTGGAATGGAACATATGTTTTCATTTTGAAGTGTTGAAAAGGGTATTTCAGTTTCTATAAGCGTTTAAATAACAGCACATGGTTTTCGATTAGTTACTTACTCATTTCTTTGTTCAAAGCCGATTCACTTTAAGGGACACATAACACTCTTCTAAATTGCGTTTTTCTACTTTCTCAAACAACAGCTGTAATTTGGTCAACCAAATATGTTTTGATTTCAATAAGCAGCCCATAGAGGTAGAAGGGTTCAAATATCCTGTGTTATCCACATGTGTTTAACATTTACAGAAAAGCATTACAGTTTTGATCTGACCATTGAGACCTCTTCAATTTCCTTACGGGACAATGAACTATCTTCAAAAAAGTCACACTTTCACCATGAATATTTTCAAACTATGTCATTGTCTCAAAATTCTCTCTATATAGTTGAATTAAATATGTTATTATATCATGAAAAAAATGGACTTTTATTATAAATACATAATTAAATATATTTTGCAGACTTGAAAACTGAACGAACAGAAACAAGCCATGATATTCCAAAGAAGCAAACTACATTTAATAAGACGAGCAACGTGTCCATTCTTACAGATGTCAAAGAACCAAACATTGTCGGAACAGCTTCCGAATGCAATCAAAATATTAATGTTAACAACCAAATTAATGTCAGTATTAATACGGGAGTAAGCGAGTCAGATCACTCACATGGAAAGGGGTTTCAGTTCCAGTCACTGCGTAAAGCAATAGATGGTTTTAAGAATGGTCATTTCATTCTAATAGCTAGCCAAGTAGAGCGTAAAAAATATATGCAAGATTTTGCATTAGTACCTTGGTCTGTTGTTTTTGACCTAGATCAAAATAGCAAAAACGATGGTCTGCTCTCAGTTGTTGAGGATAAACTTAATTCCCAAAGGTCGCTTTATGTGCATACATTTCATGATCAATTATCAAATATTACTGAGACAAGTACTCACTGGATGTTTGCAAGAGGCTCTAGTAAACATCCTGATTCCTTGATGAAAAACGATATTAGATCTTGGAATAAAGATCATCACGTCAACGAAGGGATGTCAGCATTACTTCAGAATCTCAGTAATTTTTCTGAGTATACACAGTATCGAGTAATCGTACTCTGGCCATCAGATCAATTTATGCCAGCATACATTCAACGGATACTTGAATTACTTGATAAAGAAATTGAACCATCCATAGTTATTATTGACGACAATAGTACGATGTCACAAGAGGCAAACATGACTCTCTCAGGAATAAAACAGTACTTTAAGGAAAGTATAACTCATATCAAGCTCAATCTTGAGGACGTATGTAAAGTCATTCATCAGTCTCTCGGTGACAATGACTCGCAGTCATACAGAAAGTATCAACTTCCTACATCAGACCATGCTGAAAATACAGAAATTGATGATCAACATGCATTGTGGTTGCAAGAAAATATGGACGTTCTTTTCCTGGATAAACAAACTAGTTCTCGTCAAATTTCCAGTGACAATCTAAGTAAAGAATGTGAAACATTTTACAAAGGGGGGACTCTACCATGGTGGATATGGTACGAATTAGGAGCTGGGCATGTTGATGCACAGCGAGATTTAATGCACCAAATGCTATCAGACATACGAAGACATATCGGTGTCTACAAATCTGGTACCGTGACTCTGTATCACGCTCCAGGGAGTGGTGGAACCACATTAGCTCAACGGATATTGTGGGAATTACGAAAGGAAGTACCATGCGTACAGACAAGTATACGCTCCGGATATTCAATAAATGAACTTCAACATCGTTTGGAATTTATCTACAAAAAAACAGACCTTCCTATTATTCTCTTGCTAGATGGCGAAGAAGAACAAAGGTTAGATGATTTAATTAAAGAAGCTGGACACATAACCATAATCGCACTTTGTGTTAAGCGATATATCCATCCGATGGAAAAGAGAGCGTTTCATAACGGCAGTTTTTGGCTTCACGGGTACGTATCTCGTAAAGAAGCAAATGTTATTACGTTAAAGCTGCAACAGCAATGCAAGGAGGACAAAATAAAACTCATTCGTCTTAACAATTTGAACAATCAAGTTCAACGCGGCGAACAAAGAGCAATATTTGAATTTGGCCTTGCAGCTTATTCTTACGAATACAAAGGTATTGAAGCGTATGTGAACGGTTTCCTTCAGCTGGAGAAATGCGATACAAAGTTGGAATCATGGCAAAATGCCTTAGGAATGCTTGCACTCACTTACTTCTATGGACAGGTTGGAATTCCTTGTCGATTCTTTGAAAAAATGCTTAATCTTACAGATATTGATAGAGTTACTACAATACAAGAGTTTCCGGTACAAATGCAGGCGCTTATTGTACGTGACTGGCAAGAGGGGAAGAAAAATATGATAAGAATAAGTCATTACTACATAGCAAAAGAAATATTAGAACAAATTCTGCCTTGGCCGCATGCCAGAAAGATTCAGAGAGATGAAAACTTGTGCTTAGAACAACGATCAGACCTCGAAAAGTTTGCTGTATTGTTCATTAAGGAATCGGCTCATCAATACAAAAGCAGACCAAACGGGTTTATGATAGCTAGTATGCTTACAAAAACATTCATTTCAAGAGATTTTAAATTATACGGAAGAAGAGAACAAGTATCTCACTTGTTGATTGATCTCGTAAAAAAGCACCCATATACAGCTAGATTCACTGTTCTACGAACCCTTGCAGATTCGTTTCCAGACCATCCGCCATATTTGGCGCAATTAGGGCGTTTGTATTTCCTTTACAGACCAGAAATGGAAGAGGAAGCAGAAACATGTTTCAAAAAGGCGTTGGAACTTTGTGAATCAAAAACAAGGGGAAAGCAGTTGGAAGACATTCCGCGAAGTATGCGTACAACAATGATGATGACAAATCATATGTATGGCAAAATGTTTGAAAAGCGAATTGAAAAGTTCACAGGCAGATATTTTAAGGCAGGGCAGAGCACGAATCCAGAGAAGTTTCCTGTGATTGCAAACAATATCCTTCAAGATGCAAAATCAGCATGTTTCTGTTTCCAGTGCTGCAGAAAGTACAACCCAAACAGCCAAGGGGATATAAAGGCATTCAGTGGAGAAATCAATGTGCGTCTAAAGTTGTGTGACTTTGTTCAGAAGCGCGGTGGTTGTAACACAATAGCAAGGTACATCAGTCAAAATCAACA
Organism: Panopea generosa; assembly: GCA_029582155.1. Taxonomy (NCBI): domain Eukaryota; kingdom Metazoa; phylum Mollusca; class Bivalvia; order Adapedonta; family Hiatellidae; genus Panopea; species Panopea generosa. Next base: position 64,392,053 of record CM055907.1, read on the forward strand.
TACTGAAATAAGTGAGTTTGTAAATGAGTGTTGCTACGAAATAGACGCTCTATTTCTTGAATGCTTCAGCACCGTAAATAATGAGGATATCGATGAATCATTTTTAACAAATCAAAGATGGTACACAGCGATATTCAAGAAAAGCACGGCAGCCTTACTACAAAAAAAAGAAAATTCCATGCAAGGCCGTCGCGTGTACATATCACAACTAAAGCTTGAGGCGGGAACAGAAAAGATTTACGGCGTTTTGGATAACATTGACAGCGAGAGTAAAATATTGGAGATAATCAAAGCATACGAACTCAACTTTGATGAAGCAATCAGGCTAAAAGATGGATTTGCCAAATTGGCATTGGATATTGATTACAGAGAATGGCTTGTTGCAATCAGGCACAAAACAATCAGAATCCCTTACGAGGTAACGGAGGTGTTGAAAGTAGTTGAAAACTGGTACGAAAAATTAAAGACACCACAGTCAAGGTTCTATCTCTTCATCCTCAAAAGCCTCCTTGGATTTGGAACTATTGACATACCTGGAAGTACAGTGTTGCTGCTGGAGGCTCAAAGGCTACGGGACGACGTTACAAAACACCGGAAATATGTTGAACAATCCAAACATCCACACGAATGGTTCGGAAGAGGTGTTGGAATATGTCGACTTGTGATGGGGACAAGGTTTTTTGGTCAGACAAGCCGAACGCTTAATACGCAGGACTTAGAAGTTATGCAAGGCACAATTTGTCACCCAAATAAAAAGCAAAGGTCAGGGGTTATTGACTTGGATATTGGTAGTGGAAACCGCGTAGCAGTTAAAGTATTCTTTCTGCCAATTCGTGCAAAAATGGAGGGTCCAAGCTATGCTGGAAATCGTGTAGAATTTAACGTCGCCTTCTCCTTTTTTAATGGGTATGAGGCTTACAATTTGAGAGCACTGGACAAGAAAACGTGTCCAAAATGCGGCATCACAATAGAAGTTTCTAGTAGGGAGAAAATAAAAAATTGCCCTAAACCTTGTGGATTCAGAATAATCCTTACGTAAAAACAAAGAAAGAAACGATGAAACAACTGCATTCAAAAAACAAACATATACAATCCATACATAATGTACATGTATGATTCATTTTTCGACGTAAATACTTGTATGCTCGAAACAAAAAACGGTTTTATAAACACCACCAAACGTTTCGTGGAAGAGGAAAACAAACAGTTTAAATCAAAAGAGAAAACATATTACAAGAACTCCATTAAAGCATTCGTGAAAGTTTATTATTTTATGGTAACATTTCTATGTATAATTAAAAAGAATACATATAACGTATTTAACACACGGAAAGCAATTGCATAATTAGAGGTAGTTATAAGGCAAACATAAATGTAATATATGGGTAAAACATGTGTTTCGTGCATATTGCAAACTGACTTCTTTTCACAGAAAAAATGAATAAACACCAATGCAATAAACTTACATGTAATGCAAACTTGTGTCAGTAGTATATAGAGTTTATAACAAAAATTAACAATGAAAGGAAACATAATAGTTAGATATACTACAAACAATAGTTGAATTCCTGACAACTTTTTCTTTGTTTATTTTTATACAGTTACGAGATGAAGTATATGCAAATAAAAAAATGGGTATATGATATCATTTGTAAACAGTGGAACTATGTAGACAAGGAAACGGGGAGAACGATACTTGTAAACAGTACAAATATGTAGTATCCTGAACCATATGTTATGTGTGTGATATTAATATTAAGGTCAAATGAGATAATATTAATTAATTATTAAGATAAATACACTCTTATTTCTAATAGTTCGACCTCACGATGAAAATCTACTATTAAACAACCTGAATACAATGTGCACAACATTCTAAACCTAAGAATACATTTCTTACTATGTAAATGGATTATAAATAAAAAATGCAGAACTGGTGTATATTCAAGAGGAACAGAAATGGAAACTAATGAGTGGATCAGGGAATAAAAATTAGTTAATCTTTATGAAAACCCTTTCGATTGAAATATTCGAAATAATGAATTTATGTGAGGTATAATAGTTACCCCACGAGGAGCGACAATGTACTTTAGTTATTAGTATATAAATACTGATTCGTTTTGTAAATAATCATTTGTATCAATAGCAACAAAAACAAAATCCACAAGACAATCCATGATAAAACTTTTGTACTTTCCTAAATCGTTATGGATGCATATGTGTGCATCAGTTCGATATTTTTGTATGATAGTATATATACATATGAATGCTACTGTTTTGAGTCGTATACATTTGACATATAACTGCAGCATGTGAAATGATCCCTTATTTTATTTAATTTGTTTAATAACATTTCACTAAAGTGTTGTTATGTTTGTAAATGAACTAATGGACTAAAACAAAAAAATTAAATTATTTAGCAGTTTACGTTAGTGTCCTTTGAATACTACATCTCGTGTTAGATATATTTATTTTATTTCGACGAATGTGATATTATTTATGTAGCGAAAACTGTTTTATGGATCAGAACACTTTCATGAGTTTCAACCAATTATAAAGCTTTTAAATCTCTTAATGCTTCTATACGACTGAATAGAAATATGAGTAGTTTCGTGATATTTATGTGAATTTAACCCTTGCCTAAGTCTGAAAGTCAGAGTTTTAGAATGGCCAGATACGTCTCAAACCGAGCCATAAGACACGTAATTACATTAGCAGATTATTTTATTCCACTTGTGTACAGTATTTAATCTTTGCAGATATGTTTTTAATATTTTCACTTTTATTCAGGCATAAATATTGTATCTATGCGGGCAAAACTTTTATCTTGAAACACGCATGGTTTCCTAATGACATTATTTCTTTGATGTTATAAAAAAAAAATTAACAAACTGTTTATCAAACCTCTTAACACATATAAATAAAATGAAAAAAGATTTTCAAAGTAAGACATTTATGTAATTTTGATCAAAAGAAGAGATGATGTTACTGAAATACTACAAAGTTATAAAGTGTTAAACTTGAACCATGTGTTTGTTTACACATATTTACATGTATAAAAATTAACGATAGTGCAATAAGTGATACAGTTTGTATTTACATGTCAATCATGATGATTTTTTTTGTTTTAAGTTCTACAGCTGTAAAATTGTATATATTGTCTAAAAGAACAAACGGTTCACCAGTATGTTTAATGAATTTGGGTTGTATTGAAATAGACAATATTTAGCCATATAAAGGGAATACTTGAAAACGTGTAAACTTGGAAATTATTTTAATACACATGTCGACATTTCTTTTCTGAAACAGGATACGAACTTATTTAAATTATAATCGAATTAAACATTATTATGTTTTTCATAAACATATTACAGTTAAAAAGTGAATTAAAATAATCTGCCCGATTTGATGTATTCCCAATAATCAGTAATTGATTATTTGCTGTCGTACACTGTACTTGAAGCTTGTTTCATTGTTTCTTATCAATACCATTTGAATATACTTATTGTTTGTTATATTAATAAATTATATTTATATTAATTTATGATACCTAAGTAAGGTCTTGTCATGGTTTGTTTTTATTGATGCTCAGTTGTCTTAATTGCCTATAGATACAAACTTAATAAATAGCATGTATTTGTTAAGGTATTGAATATAAGTTATGTTGATAAGTATAAGTTTTAATTTATTTGTTCAACATAAATTTACAGTGAACACAGTCTTTGCGTTAGTCAAGTTTACTGTGATATAGTTTTATCTTTGATTTTAATATTCTGCAACAATTTCGACAAATATATGTCTGCCATTTTCAGATTTCCTTTTGATTGTTGTAAATGTTATATACCTAAGTTTTGTTAAAAACGATTACGCTAGTTTTTTTGTCATTTTTCCTGGAATATTATGAAAGTTCCTATTATCTTACATGTAACATTCGTGCAAGTCGTAAAGCTTTTCAATATAAGAACATAACACATAAACATCAATTTCGAGATTGATAAACTTGTTTTGATGTCCGGAGATTTAATATTATTGTGTGTTTAGACAATATCAGAAATTAAAACGCTATTATCTCACCAACAACATAACCGTCTTTGATTTTTGTCTAAAATGTACGTTTTACAAGAAGTACACAAAAATAGTTAAAATTGTTTACAAATATCAATTAAAACTAATACATGGATACATACATATAACAATACATGTCTTGAAAAAAAAGGCAGTTGTGAGCTCGAGTTTAACAGTCTATGCAAAATGTACGGTAACTTGTATGTGTTATTTCTGATATTGCCCAAACATGCACTAATCTTGAACACTGCGAAGTTCCGCCAAAGTTTACCCGTGGGGAAATTATAAAAAAACCCACTTTAAATAGTCAGTTGGTTCAATATTTCTCTTATTGTTATTTTAAAAAACAAAAACCTCGGAGTATCGTTCTAAAGACTCCTTATATAGAGTAAGATTATTCAGTTTACAATATATATATATCAATTTCTAATTTGTGCGTTACGTATACTGCATAGCATAGTTACATATGTTAGAAATTACATGATGAAGTGAAGCAACAGTGACATAAATATATAGTATGCTATATGCAAACAGCACTTTTATTTTCAGAATATATAATATTACTTTTGGAATTTTCACCAATGCTTTTTTAAAAATATATATTAACAATATATATATATATATATTTGTTTGTTTTTCATGGGCATAATGGTTTATATGAGCGTCAGTAAGTCGTACAAACAATCCATTCATTTATAAACAGATGTGGTTTTGTGTTCGCCGACATGATATTGAAAATATAAACCTATGTTGATATACATACAAAAGTAATTATTTAGAATATGTAATAAATTGTTTTAAGATTGCGGTGTAAAATTTAATATTGCATTTTAATTGTTTTTTTACACAACTTGGCCCATAGTCATAAAATCTTAACTAAAGTCAAAATCTGCCCTTTTTCATATTCATTTCTAAGTTTTCTTTACATTTTTCTATTGAAATAGTACCTGAATGATCAACAACTTTAGATTGTGCATATTACAATTAATGAAATTATTACATTTCATTATAATACATAAGAATATTGTTTTTTAAAATGAAACAGAACATAATAAATAAAATATCATTAACTCTAAGTTTAGACTTTGCAGACATTATGGGGATGGCCCGTTTGCTATGTTTGATTAGTTGCTTAGTTGTTAATTAAGAAATGAGATGCTTCCTTATTTATGTTTTCATTAAAATGAAAATCTAAAGTAATATGAATAAAATATATAAAATAAGTACAGCATTATATTTCTTTGTTTACCAAATATCTTCAATGTGTTGTTGTTGTTGTTGTTGTTGTTGTTGTTGTTGTTGTTGTTGTTGTTGTTGTTGTTGTTGTTGTTGTTGTTGTTGTTGTTGTTGTTGTATGCTGTTCAGTAATGAAGGATTAAACTATTATCGGTAGTATTGTAGATGCTGATTAAAAATGGTTACAATTAATTGTTAAAGAACATTATATGTATCATCAGTGTTGGTTATCAATCTGAAAACGTGATACATAGTGTAGTGTGCACCAAACATAGCGTACATACAATGTGTTACATGTGTATATCAGATAAGTGTGTTCACATTTTGCTATACAGGGCGTTTATACAATATATTTACTTATCGGATTAAGGCTTTTTGTTCAAATAAGCCTTGACTATGATGATTATGATTAGGACGTATAAAATTGTAACGTTTGTTTGTGGAGTGGATTTTACTGTGTGATTTACCAACTATAACACTTATGAACAAGAAAAACTTGATGAAAAGCATCAATTCGCTGCAATAATGTTAGGGCTGAAACTTATGTGATTGTGTGAAGAAATGAAAAATAATCCGTTTTACCAAAGAAGATATTTTAGGATTTTAGCGATGGTGGCCATTTTAGATTGGTAATTAATCTTGTGTGTAGGCTGGTTTATATAAGAAACATCCATGTTTAGTTCGAGTTTTAACTGGTCTAATGATTTCAGAGAAAGTGCTGCTTGCCGATGACAAGCGACGGACAATGCACCATTGCATAAGCCCTTCTGGCCTTTGGCCAGTAAAGCTGAATATGTATTTAGTGTTGAAAGTAAGCAAGAGGTAAAAAAAAAAGGTTTTGTACTTCCCATTAACTGGTGCAATCCGCCATTGGACCTCATCTGATACAGAAGATACAGTACTTTCTGCATTGTTAGATCAATTTATTGGTGCAATCCGCCATCGGACCTCACCTTATATGGAAAGATACAGTACTTTCTGAATTGTTAGATCCATTTACTGGTACAATCCGCCATTGGACCTCACCTTATATAGAAATAAACAGTACTTTCTGCACTGCTAGATCCAATTACTAGTGAAATGCGCCATTTTCCCACACCTGATATAGAAAGATACAGTACTTTTATCATTGTGAAATCCATTAACTAGTGTAATCCGCCATTGGACAACATCTGATATAGAAATATACAGTACTTTCTGCATTGTGAGATCCATTTACTGGTGCAATCCGCCATTGGACCTCACCTGATATAGCAATATACAGTACTTTCTGCACTGTGAGATCCATTTACTGGTGCAATCCGCCATTGGACCACACTTGATATAGAAATATACAGTACTTTCTGCATTGTGAGATCCATTTACTGGTGCAATTCGCCATTGGACCACACTTGATATAGAAATATACAGCACTTTCTGTAATGTGAGATCCATTGACTGGTGCAATCTGTCATTGGACTACACCTTATATAGAAATGTACAGTACTTTCTGCACTGTGAGATCCATTTACTGGTGCAATCCGCCATTGGACCACACCTTATATAGAATTGTACAGTGCTTTCTGCATTATGAGATCCATTTACTGGTGCAATCCGCCATTGGACCACACCTTATATAGAAATATACAGTACTTTCTGCATTATGAGATCCATTTACTGGTGCAATCCGCCATTGGACCACACCTTATATAGAAATATACAGTATTTTCTGCATCATGAGATCCATTTACTGGTGCAATCCGCCATTGGACCTCATCTGATATAGAAATATACTGTACTTTCTGCACTGCTAGATCCATTTACTAGTGCAATCCGAAATTGGACTACACCCGATATAGACATATACAGTACTTTCTGCATTATGAGATCCATTTATTGGTGCAATCCGCCATTGGACCCACCTGATATACATGTAGAAATATACAGTACTTGCTGCATTATGTGATCCATTTACTGGTGGAATCTGCAATTGGACCTCATCTGATATAGAAAGATACAGTACGTTCTGCATTGTGAGATCCATTTACTGGTGTAATCCGCCAATGGACCACGACTGATATAGAAATATGTAGTACATTCTGCATTATGAGATCCATTTACTGGTGCAATCCGCCATTGGACCCCACCTGATAAAGAAATATACAGTACTCTTTGCATTATGAAATCCATTTACTTGTGCAATCCGCCATTGGACCCAACCTGATAAAGAAAAATACAGTGTTTTCTACATTGTGAGATCCATTTACTGGTGCAATCCGCCATTGGAACTCGTCTGATATAGAAAGATACAGTACTTTCTGCATTGTGAGATCCATTTACTGGTGCAATCCGCCATTGGACCCCACCTGATAAAGAAATATACAGTACTCTTTGCATTATGACATCCATTTACTTGTGCAATCCGCCATTTGACCCCACCTGATAAAGAAATATACAGTACTTTCTGCACTGTGAGATCCATTTACTGGTGCAATCCGCCATTGGATCTCACCTGATATAGAAATATACAGTACTTTCAGCACTGTGAGATCCATTTGCTGGTGCAATCCGCCATTGAATCTCACCTGATATAGAAATATACTGTACTTTTTGCATTGTTAGACCCATTTACTGGTGCAATCCGGCATTGGACCACACCTTATATAGACATATACAGTACTTTCTGCAATGTTAGGTCAATTTACTGGTGCAATCCGCAATAGGACTACACCTAATATAGAAATATACAGTACTTTCTGCACTATGAGATCTATTTACTGGTGCAATCCGCAATGGACCTCACCTGATATAGAAATATACAGTACTTTCTGCATTGTTAGATTCAATGAATGGTGCAATCCGCCATTGGACCTCATCTGATATAGAAAGATACAATACTTTCTGCAATGCGAGATCCATTTACTAATGCAATCTGCCATTGTCCCTAATCATCTGAAATAGGAATATACTATAGTATCTGCATTTCTAGACCCATTTACTAGTGCAATCCGCCATTAGACCTCACCTGATATAGAAAGATACAGTACTTTCTGCAATGTGAGATCCATTGACTGGTGCAATCCGCCATTGGACAACACCTGATATAGAAATATACAGTACTTTATGCACTGTCAGATCCATTTACTGGTACAATCAGCATGGACCCCACCTGATAAAGAAAGATACAATACTTTCTGCATTGTAAGATCCATTTACTGGTTCAATCGGCCATTGGACCTCATCTGATATAGAAATATACAGTATTTTCTGCACTATTAGATCCATTGACTGGTGCAATTCGCCATTGGACCACATTTGATATAGAAATATACAGTACTTTCAGCATTGTGAGATCCATTTGCTGGTCAATCCGCCATTGGATCCTACCTAATATAGAAATAAACAGTACTTTCTGCATTGTAAGAGCCATTTACTTGTGCAATCCGCCGTTGGACCTCACCTGATATAGAAAAATACAGTATTTTCTGCATTGTTAGATCCAATTACTGGTGCAATCCGCCATTGGACCTCATCTGATATAGAAAGATACAGTACTTTCTGCATTGCAAGATCCATTTACTGGTGCAATCTGCCATTGGAGCTCATCTGAAATAGAAAGATACAGTACTTTCTGCATTACGAAATCCAATTACTGGTGCAATCCGCAATTGGACCTCATCTGATATAGAAAGATACAGTAGTATCTACATTTCAAGACCCATTTACTGGTGCAATCCGTCATTGGATCTCACCTGATGTAGAAAGATACAGTACTTTCTGCATTGTGATATCCATTAACGGGTGCAATCCGCCATTGGACATCGACTTATATAGAAATATACAGTACTTTTTGCATTGTGAGATCCGTTTACTGGTGCAATCCGCCATTGGACCTCACCTGATATAGAAAGAGAGATTAGGTTATCTGATCGTCTGTAAGCCATCGATTGCATAAAAATGACGCTAAATATTCAATCAATCAATCTATTTCATAAAACTTTGCATTCCGTCATGTTAGCCCAAGTTATATAGAGTTACTATGTTTTCCAACTGGTACCAACGTTGCGGTCTGACTGAACGACTTTTTACAAGCCATTTTTAAATAAATAAAGGCCTTATATTCACGAGGGGTAGACATACATGATGAAAATATGTCCTCATATTAAGAAGAATCTACACATTCCCATCAAGTATATATATAGATCTTATGTATATGTCTATTTTTGTTAAAAATGCATGGTAAGAAATATTCAATCGCACATACGACATGTACAAGAACAATAAAAAAGGTATCAATGCTCACAGTATAGGAACCATTAAAAGGTATCAATGCTCACAGTATAGGACCTAAACACTTTAGGAGAGATATATTAACAGAAAAAATAAACAAAATAATTTTAAGGAAGTATTCATACAATATTGCTCACAGAAATCTCAGGTTATTCAAGGAATCATTAAACAGTTTTTTACCTTATTCAGCTGCGTTTTTAATATTTGTTTTGATGCCATTCAAACATTCAAAGTTACACATACTCAACTATCGGTCCTTTGCATTCCCCAATGGGCAAGGTTATCAACTGACTAAATTATATTCGCCACCTCCTGGCGGCGAATAATTATCTAGCATTATCTAGGGTAAGCGGAAAAGGGGAATCGGTAGAGCCCCCTGCGTCATCAGTTCATTTAAATATATGTAAATGAAGTTATAAAGCTATCACGAATAAAACGTTAATAATATAGCGTTGTCGTTTCTCTATACTATTTTCTGATGTAACACGGCATCGGTCGACTATAAAATGCACGACACAGTACGGTTATATAGTGTTTAAAATTAAATATAGGGACATTATTATTTTACACAGGTTTATACATATATCCATGCAATTTTTGCATACTATTGAAATAGCAGCTCCTCCCTGTACACCAAATGACAGCATATAGATAAAATCTTAGGTTTCTATTCCTTTAACTACAAATATACGAGTACTTTCTACATTTACATAGGTTGCACCACCTTCATTATAACTGATGTCAAATTACCTCAGCCAGTATCACTCCAGAGTATCAATCCAGGGGTTGCGAGTTCGAATTCCACGTCTGCTTAAAGACTGATAAAGACACTGCATCTCAATGTCATCCATTTCCATCCGCTGATTCATGTGGAATACATTTCAGTTACTTGTGGATATGGGTGTGCTCGAGCATTGGTCACCTCTTCAGGGTTCCAGGAAAGAGTGGCTTAGTTAACTGATATCTGCCTGCTCTCTAAAGGATAAAACCACACCTTAGACATGGTAGGATACCCCACCCAGTTACATGTTTCTAACAAAAGACATACCAGACTTTCTAATAAATTCCATGTGAATCTAGTTTGCGTCCTGTATCATTTTACCATTATAACATACAACAGGGTAAAACCCAATGACCTTCCTTGTTAAATGAGGACAAACTATCGCAAGACCACCACTGAGGTATACCATTATAACATTGTATATTTCCAAGTGTTTGTGTATGGCAAAAGGAAAGACACATATATAATTTAGGAGACGGTATAGTTTTTGAGTAGGAATATAATTATGTATATGTCTACAGCAAATGCATAGAGTTTTTTTTTTTCAAATGTAATAATGATGAATCGGGGCATATCAGGTGAATACATAACAACATGATAGAATTACATTTTATCAAATACATTTTATATTTTTCAACATGTTGATGGTACGATAGGTAGCAATCATCAAATCACAATTCAGTTATACATGTAAATAACAATTAAAAAGTTCCAATACTTTCTCTCTAAATTTAATTCTGTATTGGGGCAATTTTATATTAACAAACAAATTACCACTTGGTTTTAAATATATTCATAAAATCTATCATACAAGTTTCGTGAACTCATAGTTAAACAAGATAAACTTGCAAACTCTGTTTTATTTCAACTGTTGTTTTTTTTTTTTTTTTTCACGAACAATAAATATTTATAACATATCATAATAAAGAAATGAATTGTAATTTTAAAAACTACCTACACATCAAGATTATAATATTATGACACCAACAGGAATGGAAATTCAAGACTCAGTCTGAATATACAAAATATACTAGTTAACATACTGATGGTAATATACAAAAAAGGGGGTTCTACAGATTTCCGTGGTACCTTTACAGATTCCCCTCAACACAGACAAGTATATGTTATGGTATCAAATGCAAAGGTAGTTCTACTTATTCCCCTCAACACAGAAAAGTATATGTTATGGTAACATATGCAAAGGTGGTTCTACTCATTCCCCTCAACACAGACAAGTGTATGTTATGGTAACATATGCAAAGGTGGTTCTACTCATTCCCCTCAACACAGACAAGTGTATGTTATGGTAACAAATGCAAAGGTGGTTCTACTTATTCCCCTCAACACAGACAAGTGTATGTTATGGTAACATATGCAAAGGAGGTTCTACTGATTCACCTGGTACCTCCACAGATTCCCTTCAACACAGACAAGTATATGTTATGGTAACATATGCAATTGTGGTTTTATTGATTCACCTCAACACAGACAAGTATATGTTATGGTAACAAATGCAAAGGTGGTTCTACTCATTCCCCTCAACACAGACAAGTATATGTTATGGTATCAAATGCAAAAGTGGTTCTAATGATTCACTTCAACACAGACAAGTGTATGTTATGGTAACATATGCAAAGGTGGTTCTACTGATTCGTCTGGTACCTCCACAGATTCGTCTCAACACAGACAAGTATATGTTATGGTAACATATGCAAAGGTGGTTCTACTTATTCCCCTCAACACAGACAAGTATATGTTATGGTAACATATGCAAAGGTGGTTCTACTGATTCTCTTCAACACAGACAAGTATGTGTTATGGTAACATATGCAAAGGTGGTTCTACTGATTATCCTCAACACAGACAAGTATATGTTATGGTAACATATGCAAAGGTGGTTCTACTGATTATCCTCAACACAGACAAGTATGTGTTATGGTAACATATGCAAAGGTGGTTCTACTGATTCTCCTCAACACAGACAAGTATGTGTTATGGTAACATATGCAAAGGTGGTTCTACTGATTCTCCTCAACACAGACAAGTATGTGTTATGGTAACATATGCAAAGGTGGTTTTTTTGATTCTCCTCAACACAGACAAGTATATGTTATGGTAACATATGCAAAGGTGATTCTACTGATTCTCCTCAACACAGACAAGTAGGTGTTACGGTATCAAATGCAAAGGTGGTTCTTCTATTCCCCTCGACACAGACAAGTATATATTATGGTAACATATGCAAAGGTGGTTCTACTGATTCCCCACAAATCATATAAGTATATGTTATGGTAACATACATAAAGGGGGTTCTATAGATTCCCCTCAACACAGATAAGTATATGTTATGGTAACATACACAAAGGTTGTTCTACTGATTCCCCTCAACACAGATAAGTATATGTTATAGTAACATACACAAAGGGGGGTCTACATATTCTCCTCAACACATATAAGTATATGTTATGGTGACATACACAAATAGGGTTCTACTGATTCCCCTGAACACAGATAAGTGTATGTTATGGTAACATATGCAAAGGTGGTTCTACTGATTCCCATCAACACAGACAAGTATATGTTATGGTAACATATGCAAAGGTGGTTCTACTGATTCACCTGGTACCTCCACAGATTCCTCTCAACACAGACAAGTATATGTTATGGTAACATATGCAAAGGTGGTTTTATTAATTCCCTCAACACAGACAAGTATATGTTATGGTAACAAATGCAAAGGTGGTTCTACTCATTCCCCTCAACACAGACAAGTATATGTTATGGTATCAAATGCAAAGGTGGTTCTAATGATTCCCCTCAACACAGACAAGTGTATGTTATGGTAACATATGCAAAGGAGGTTCTACTGATTCGCCTGGTACCTCCACAGATTCGCCTTAACATAGACAAGTATATGTTATGATAACATATGCAAAGGTGGTTCTACTGATTCCCCTCAACACAGACAAGTATATGTTATGGTGACAAATGCAAAGGTGGTTTTACTGATTCTCCTCACCACAGACAAGTATATGTTATAGTTACATATGCAGAGGTGGTTCTATTGATTCCCCTCAACACAGACAAGTATATGTTACGGTATCAAATGCAAAGGTGGTTCTACTGACTCCCCTCAACACAGACAAGTAAATGTTATGGTATCAAATGCAAAGGTTGTTCTACTGATTCTCCTCGACACAGACAAGTATATGTTATGGTAACATATGCAAAGGTGGTTCTACTGATTACCCACAACAAAGATAAGTATATGTTGTGGTAACATACATAAAGGGGGTTCTATAGATTTCCCTCAACACAGATAAGTATATGTTATAGTAACATACACAAAGGGGGTTCTACAGATTCCCCTCAACACATATAAGTATATGTTATGGTGACATACACAAAGAGGGTTCTACTGATTCCCTTCAACACATATATGTATATGTTATGGTAACATATGCAAAGGAGTTTCTACAGATTCCCCTAAACGCAGATAAGTAGATGTTATGGTAACATACGCAAAGGTGGTTCTAATGATTCCCCTAAACACAGACAAGTATATGTAATGGTTACATACACAAAGGGGGTTCTACAGATTTCCCTCAACACAGATAAGTAGATGTTATGGTAACACACGCAAAGGGGGTTCTACTGATTCCTCTCAACACAGATAAGTATATTGTACGGTAACAGACGCAAAGGTGGTTCTACTGATTCCCCTCAACACTGATAAGTATATGTTACGGTAACATACACAAAGGTGGTTCTACTTATTCCCCTCAACACAGATAAGTATATATTATGGTAACATACACAAAGGGGGTTCTACAGATTACCTTCAACACTGATAAGTATATGTTATGGTAACATACACAAAGGGGGTTTTACTGATTCCCCTCAACACTGATAAGTATATGTTATGGTAACATACACAAAGGGGGTTCTACCGATTCCCCTGAACACTGATAAGTATATGTTATGGTAACATATGCAAATGGGGTTCTTCTGATTCCCCTGGTACCTGTACAGATTCCCCTCAACATAGATAAGTATATGTTATGGAAACATACACAAAAGGGGTTCTACTGATTCCCCTCAACACTGATAAGTATATGTTATGGTAACATATGCAAAGGTGGTTCTACTGATTCCCCTGGTACCTCTACAGATTTCCCTCAACACAGATAAGTGTTGCAGAGTCCCATCAACACAGTTTAGTATATGTTATGGTAACATATGCAGAGGTGGTTCTACAGAGTCTCCTTGTACCTCTACAAATTCCCATCAACACATAAGGTAAAATAAGCTAATCGATGTAGGATCTTGGTAATTGCTTGTAGAAAAGGACGTATGCTTTTCCAATCTCCAATCTTAGATTTTTGTCAGTCACCTGTGTTATTTACAAAATAGAAACATGGTTTTAATAAAAATTGCTTGATGTTACTTGTAATAGAATTATATGGTTTTAATAATTTTTCCTTGAAGTCAATATAAATATTTGGTTTCAGTTTAAACTTATTTATTTTACTTCAGTGAAACAAATTCTTACAACTTTGGCAAATCATGCTCGAAGTAGTCCTGGTTAAAACCAGTACTAAGCATATGCGGAAATGTGTCTTGCTCCAGGAACCACACATAGCATGGTTGAGGATCGCACCCACCAAAAATATTTGGCCTATAACATGATTAAAATACAAGGCTCACTAAAATAATGGGTTTTATTCAACTGCTGTTTCTTTTTACTACTGAAAAATAATTAATGAGTTATTTATAAGCAAATGCGGTGTCACAAGTGAATGCATTTTGCGAATAACAAAGTTTGCATAACCTAAATTACATGTAAGTTAGCTTTTTATCATCAATTCTGTACCGCTGAACTTGATATAACAGTATTAATGTCCTGCTTGTTTTGTCCCATAGTGGACAATAACACCAAACAATGAAGTCTTGTCTTCAAGGACCTGTTTTTTATTCAAATATAAACAATATAAACATTTTAATTACATTAGTATCAATGCAACATAAAATATTAAATTATTTGTTTTACACCAATGGAACAACGCAAATAATGTGAAGATGAGCAATAATTGAACTATGAATTATTTGTGTCATATATGCTACCCAACTTTATCACATTATACTGACACAGGTCTAACCTGTCATAGAGCTATCATGTTATGGCTGAAAGCTAAGTGAGGAAGCGTCTATACTGGGGTATCATGCCACAGACACAGGGTATGCTACTCCATCTTATCACATTATACGAACATTGGACTAACCAGTATTATCTTATAATGGCGGAATGCTCAGGGAGGAAGCATCTATCCTGGGGTATCATGCCACAGACACAGGGTATGTTACTCAACCTTATCACATTATACTGACACAGGACTAAGCAGTCATTGAGCTATCATGTTATGGCTGGACGCTAAGTGAGGAAGTGTCTATACTGGAGTATCATGCCACAGACGCAGGGTATGCAACCCTACCTTATCACATTATACTGACACAGTACTAACCAGTCATAGACCTATCGTGTAACGGCTGAACGCTTAGTGAGGAAGCATCTATAGTGGGGAATCATGCCACAGACACAGGGTATGCTACACCACCGTATCACATTATACTGACACAGGACTAACCAGTCATAGAGCTATCATGTAATGGCTGAACGCTGAGTGAGGAAGCGTTTACACTGGGATATCATACCACAGACGCAGGGTATGCTACCCAACCTTATCACATTTTACTGACACAGGACTAACCAGTCTTTGCTATCATGTAATGGCTGAACGCTAAGTGAAGAAGCGTCTATACTGGTGTACCATGCCACACACACAGGGTATGCTACTCCACCGTATCACATTATACTGACACAGGACTAACCAGTCATAGAGCTATCATGTAATGGCTGAACGCTGAGTGAGGAAGCGTCTATACTGTAGTATCATGCCACAGACGCAAGTTATGCAACCCGTCCTTATCACATTATACTGACACAGGACTAACCAGTAATTGAGCTATCATATAATGGCTGAACTCTAAGGGAGGAAGCGTCTATACTGGAGTATCATGTCATAGACGCAGGGCATGCAACACTTCCTTATCACATTATACTGACACAGGACTAACCACTCATTGAGCTATCATATAATTGATGAACGCTAAGTGAGGAAGCGTCTATACTGGAGTAGCATGCCACAGATGCAGGGTATGCAAGACGTCCTTATCACATTATACTGACACAGGACAAACCAGTCATTGAGCTATCATATAATGGCTGAACGCTCAGTGAGGAAGCGTCTATAAGGGAGTATCATGCCACAGACGCAAGGTATGTAACCGGTACTCATCACATTATACTGACACAGGACTAACCAGTCATTGAGCTATCATATAATGGCTGAAAGCTGAGAGAGGAAGCGTCTACACTGGAATATTATACCACAGACGCAGGGTATGCAACCCGTCCTTATCAATTTATACTGACACCGGACTAACCAGTCAAAGAGCTATCACGTAATGGCTGAACGCTGAGTGAGGAAGCGTCTACAATGGGGTACCAAGCCACAGACGCAGGGTATGCTACTCCACCATATCACATTATACTGACACAGGACTAACCAGTCATAGATCTATCATGTAATGGCTGAACGCTAAGTGAGGAAGCATCTATACTGGGGTACCATGCCACAGACGCAGGGTATGCTACTCCACCGTATCACATTATACTGACACAGGACTAACAAGTCATTGAGCTATCAAATAATGGCTGAACGCTTAGTGAGGAAGCGTCTATACTGGAGTATAATGCCACAGACGCAGGGTATGCAACACGTCCTTATCACAATATACTGACACAGGACTAACCATTCATTGAGCTATCATATAATGGTTGAACGCTAAGTGAGGAAGCGTCTATACTAGAGTATCATGCCACAGACGCAGGGTATGCAACCCGTCCTTATCACATTATACTGACACCACAGGACTAACCAGTCATTGAGCTATCATATAATGGCTGAACGCTAAGTGAGGAAGCGTCTATACTGGAGTATAATGCCACAGACGCAAGGTATGCAACCCGTCCTTATCACATTATACTGACACAGGACTAACCAGTCATTGAACTATCATATAATGGCTGAACACTAAGTCAGGAAGCGTCTATACTGGAGTATCATGCCACAGACGCAGGGTATGCAACCTGTCCTTACCACATTATACTGACACAGGACTAACCAGTTATTGAGCTATCATATAATGGCTGAACGCTAAGTGAGGAAGCGTCTATACTGGGGAATCATGCCACAGACACAGGGTATGCTACACCACCGTATCACATTATACTGACACAGGAATAACCAGTCATAGAGCTATATGTAATTGCTGAACGCTGAGTGAGGAAGCGTTTACACAGGAGTATCATGCCACAGACGCAGGGTATGCTACCCGTCCTTATCACTTTATACTGACACAGGACTAACCAGTCATTGAGCTATCATATAATGGCTGAACCCTAAGTGAGGAAGCGTCTATACTGGAGTATCATGCCACAGACACAGGGTATGCTACTCCACCATATCATATTATACTGACACAGGACTAACCAGTCATAGAGCTATCAAGTAATGGCTGAACGCTGAGTGAGGAAGCGTCTACACTGGGGTACCATTCCACAGACGCAGGGTATGCTACTCCATTTTATCACATTGTACTGACAGAGGACTAACCAGTCATAGATCTATCATGTAATGGCTGAACGCTAAGTGAGGAACCATCTATACTGGGGTACCATGCCACAGACACAGGGTATGTTACTCCACCGTATCACATTATACTGACACAGGACTAACCAGTCATAGAGCTATCATGTAATGGCTGAACACTGAGTGAGGAAGCGTCTATACTGTAGTATCATGCCACAGACGCAGGGTATGCAACCCGTCCTTATCACATTATACTGACACAGGACTAACTAGTCATTGAGCTATCATATAATGGCTGAACGCTAAGTGAGGAAGCTTCTATACTGGAGTATCGTGCCACAGACGCAGGGTATGCAACACGTCCTTATCACATTATACTGACACAGGACAAACCAGTCATTGAGCTATCATATAATGGCTGAACGCTAAGTGAGGAAGCGTCTATACTGGGGAATCATGCCACAGACGCAGGGTATGCAACCCGTCCTTATCACATTATACTGACACAGGACTAACCAGTCATTGAGCTATCATATAATTGCTGAACGCTAAGTGAGGAATCGTCTATACTGGAGTATCATGCCATAGACACAGGGTATGCAACCCGTCCTTATCACTTTATACTGACACAGGACTAACCAGTGATAGACTTATCATGTAATGGCTGAACGCTAAGTGAGGAAGCGTCTATACTGGGGTACCATGCCACAGCCACAGGGTATGCTACTCCACCGTATCACATTATACTGACACAGGACTAACCAGTCATTGAGCTATCATATAATGACTGAACGCTAAGTGAGGAAGCGTCTATAATGGAGTATCTTGCCACAGACGCAGGGTATGCAACACGTCCTTATCACATTATACTGACACAAGACTAACCAGTCATTGAGCTATCATATAATTGCTGAACGCTAAGTGAGGAAGCGTCTATAGTGGAGTATCATGCCACAGACGCAGGGTATGCAACTCGTCCTTATCACATTATACTGACACAGGACTAACCAGTCATGTAATGGCTGAACGCTAAGTGAGGAAGCGTCTATACTGGGGTATCATGCCACAGACACAGGGTATGCTACTCCGCCTGATCACATGATACTGACACAGGACTAACAAGTCATAGAGCTATCATGTAATGGCTGAACGCTGAATGAGGAAGCGTCTACACTAGTGTATCATGCCACAGACGCAGGGTATGCTACCCGTCCTTATCACTTTATACTGACAAAGGACTAACCATTCATAGAGCTATCATGTAATTGCTGAACGCTGAGTGAGGAAGCGGCTACACTGGAGTATCATGGCACAAACGCAGGGTATGCTACCCGTCCTTATCACTTTATACTGACACAGGACTAACCAGTCATAGAGCTATCATATAATGGCTGAACGCTAAGTGAGGAAGCGTCTATGTTTGGGTATCGTGCCACAGACACAGGGTATGCGTCTCCGCCTTATCACATTATACTGACACAGGACTATCCAGTCATAGAGCTATCATGTTATGGCTGAACGCTGAGTGAGGAAACGTCTATACTGAGGTAACATGCCACAGACACAGGGTTTGCTACTCCGCCTTATCACATTATACTGACATATGACTATCCAATCATAGAGCTATCATGTAATGGATGAAGGATAAGTGAGGAGGCGTCTATACTGGGGTATTATGCCACAGACACAGGGTTTGCTACTCCGCCTTATCACATTATACTGACATATGACTATCCAATCATAGAGCTATCATGTTATGGCTAAACGCTAAGTGAGGCAGCGTCTATACACAGGGTATGCTACTCCGCCTTGTCACATTATACTGACACAGGACTATCCAGTCATAGAGCTACTAATCTATCATGCCACAGACACAAGGTATGCTACCCCCACCCTATCACATTATACTGACAATGTACTAGCCAATCATAGGGTTTTCCTGTAATGGTTGAACTCTAAGCGAGGAAACGTTTATACTGGGGTATCATGCCATATACTCTGGGTATGCTACCCGACTTCATCACATTATACTGACACTGGACAAACCAATCATAGGGTTATCCTGTTATGGTTTAACTATAAGCGAGGAAACGTCTATACTGGGTATCATGCCACATACTAAGGGTATGCAACCCGACTTCATCACTCTATACTGACACAGGACTAACCAGTCATTGAGCAATCATATAATGGCTGAACGCTAAGTGAGGAAGCATCTATACTGGAGTATCATGCCACAGACACAGGGTATGCTACTCCACCATATCATATTATACTGACACAGGACTAACCAGTCATAGAGCTATCAAGTAATGGCTATACGCTGAGTGAGGAAGCGTTTACACTGGGGTACCATGCCACAGACGCAGGGTATGCTACTCCATCTTATCACATTATACTGACACAGGACTAACCAGTCATAGATCTATTATGTAATGGCTGAACGCTAAGTGAGGAAGCGTCTATACTGGGGTACCATGCCACAGACACAGGGTATGCTACTCCACCGTATCACATTATACTGACACAGGACTAACCAGTCATAGAGCTATCATGTAATGGCTGAACACTGAGTGAGGACGCGTCTATACTGTAGTATCATGCCACAGACGCAGGGTATGCAACCCGTCCTTATCACATTATACTGACACAGGACTAATCAGTCATTGAGCTATCATATAATGGCTGAACGCTAAGTGAGGAAGCTTCTATACTGGAGTATCATGCCACAGACGCAGGGTATGCAACACGTCCTTATCACATTATACTGACACAGGACAAACCAGTCATTGAGCTATCATATAATGGCTGAACGCTAAGTGAGGAAGCGTCTTTTACTGGAGTATCATGCCACAGACGCAGGGTATGCAACACGTCCTTATCACATTATACTGACACAGGACTAACCAGTCATTGAGCTATCATATAATGACTGAACGCGAAGTGATGAAGCGTCTATAATGGAGTATCTTGCCACAGACGCAGGGTATGCAACCCGTCCTTATCACATTATACTGACACAGGACTAACCAGTCATTGAGCTATCATATAATTGCTGAACGCTAAGTGAGGAAGCGTCTATAGTGGAGTATCATGCCACAGACACATGGTATGCAACCCGTCCTTATCACATTATACTGACACAGGACTAACCAGTCATTGAGCTATCTTATAATGGCTGAACGCTAAGCCAGGAAGCGTCTATACTGGAGTATCATGCCACAGACGCAGGGTATGCAACCCGTCCTTATCACATTATACTGACACAGGACTAACTAGTCATAGACTTATCATGTAATGGCTGAACGCTAAGTGAGGAAGCGTCTATACTTGGGTACCATGCCACAGACGCAGGGTATGCTACTCCACCGTATCACTTTATACTGACACAGGACTAACCAGTCATAGAGCTATCATATAATGGCTGAACGCTGAGTGAGGACGCGTCTATACTGTAGTATCATGCCACAGACGCAGGGTATGCAACTCATCCTTATCACATTATACTGACACAGGACTAACCAGTTATGTAATGGCTGAACGCTAAGTGAGGAAGCGTCTATACTGGGGTATCATACCACAGACACAGGGTATACTACTCCGCCTTATCACATTATACTGACACAGGACTAACCAGTCATAGAGCTATCATGTAATGGCTGAACGCTGAATGAGGAAGCGTCTACACTGGAGTATCATGCCACAGACGCAGGGTATGCTACCCGTCGTTATCACTTTATACTGACACAGGACTAACCAGTCATTGAGCTATCATATAATTGCTGAACGCTAAGTGAGGAAGCGTCTATAGTGGAGTATCATGCCACAGACACATGGTATGCAACCCGTCCTTATCACATTATACTGACACAGGACTAACCAGTCATTGAGCTATCTTATAATGGCTGAACGCTAAGCCAGGAAGCGTCTATACTGGAGTATCATGCCACAGACGCAGGGTATGCAACCCGTCCTTATCACATTATACTGACACAGGACTAACCAGTCATAGACTTATCATGTAATGGCTGAACGCTAAGTGAGGAAGCGTCTATACTTGGGTACCATGCCACAGACACAGGGTATGCTACTCCACCGTATCACTTTATACTGACACAGGACTAACCAGTCATAGAGCTATCATATAATGGCTGAACGCTGAGTGAGGACGCGTCTATACTGTAGTATCATGCCACAGACGCAGGGTATGCAACTCATCCTTATCACATTATACTGACACAGGACTAATCAGTTATGTAATGGCTGAACGCTAAGTGAGGAAGCGTCTATACGGGGGTATCATACCACAGACACAGGGTATACTACTCCGCCTTATCACATTATACTGACACAGTACTAACCAGTCATAGAGCTATCATGTAATGGCTGAACGCTGAATGAGGAAGCGTCTACACTGGAGTATCATGCCACAGACGCTGGTTATGCTACCCGTCCTTATCACTTTATACTGACACAGGACTAATCAGTCATAGAGCTATCATATAATGGCTGAACGCTAAGTGAGGAAGCGTCTATACTTGGGTATCGTGCCAGACACAGGGTATGCGTCTCCGCCTTATCACATTATACTGACACAGGACTATCAAGTCATAGAGCTATCATGTAATGGCCGAACGCTGAGTGAGGAAACGTCTATACTTAGGTAACATGCCACAGACACAGAGTTTGCTACTCCGCCTTATCACATTATACTGACAATGACTAATAAAACATAGAGCTATCATGTAAAGGATGAAGGTTAAGTGAGGTGGCGTCTATACTGGGGTATCATGCCACAGACACAGGGTATGCTACTCCGCCTTATCACCTTATACTGGCAGAGGACTATCCAATCATAGAGCTGTCATGTTATGGCTGAACGCTAAGTGTGGCAGCGTCTATACACAGGGTATGCTACTCCGCCTTGTTACATTATACTGACACAGGACTATCCAGTCATAGAGCTACTAACCTATCATGCCACAGACACAAGGTATGCTACCTCCACCCTATCACATTATACTGACAATGTACTAGCCAATCATAGGGTTTTCCTGTAATGGTTGAACTCTAAGCTAGGAAACGTTTATACTGGGGTATCATGCCATATACTCTGGGTATGCTACCCGACTTCATTACATTATACTGACACTGGACTAACCAATCATAGGGTTATCCTGTTATGGTTTAACTATAAGCGAGGAAACGTCTATACTGGGGTATCATGCCACATACTAAGGGTATGCTACCCGACTTCATCACATTATACTGACACTGGACTAACCAGTGATAGATCTGTGCTATAATGGCTGAATGTTAAGTGAGCAACTGTTAATACCAGATTATCATGTCGCAAACACAATATATCATACCCAAACCAGTTACAATTTATTTCTATTGGACTAACCAGTGATCGAGCTATATTATAAAGACGGTCCTTAAGTAAGTTAATTTCTTATATCATATTTAAGTTTCGGTATATCCCGACAGGAGATCAAAGACCAATCTACACGTATGTACGTATATGTAAATGACGCTAACATATTCCATTGTTTGATTAGGTTAATATTAAACAAATGGCTATGAATACAAATTTTATTTAACAAGATAATCTTGGAAACATAATAAAATACTAAAACGTTTTTTAATTGAAGAAATAATATCACATTTAAATGTGTGTGTGGTGTGTGTGTGTGAGAGAGAGAGAGAGAGAGAGAGAGAGAGTGGGGGATACGCTGCCGTTAAACAGTTTGCCAGAGTTAGGTCCCTTTCCAAAATAAAAATAAGTCTGTATACATGAGGTACTTTCATTCCACATCTCCGAGATGGGATAAACTGTTACAGAAACAAACTAATTATGTACAAATGTATCAAAATTGCTGTATGACCCTTTAACACCTGGTCCTTTATATCAAAATTGAATCTTTTATTTTTTATTTCTGTTTTTATTGCAGTGATACGATGCACGTTTGTCAGGCGACTCTTGTATGGTGTTGGCTGACATGTGTCATGTGCGAGGGATCATGTAAGCGTTTATATTGCTATGTTTCGTCATCACGCCACCGTAACATCGTGTATATTAAAGTGGATATTTGCATACTGAAATCAATTCGAAGGAAGCACACGTAAAGTACACAAGGGATATTGAAAACCTTACTGGTATCTGGCTAGTCGACTCTTAATCACGAACGTCATGGATTAAAATTAATTTTATTTGGGAACAAGCAGAATACATGAAGAAAACAAAAACCACAAGAAAAACGAGATTCATATCGATACCATTCTTCTTTCTGAGACATTATTAGAGATTAATATAAACGGGATAATTTACCAAAATAGGTAATGCTCGAACTGTTATGCAGTTTTGGAAACATTCTTTGCGGCTTTTTATTTCCTGACAAAGGTTATATCCAACCATGCAATAGTTGAACATATTGTATCAATAATCTGAATAGGCTGAAAAAGCAAAAATGAAAGCATAATAATCAAAGGAATCCCTACTATTGGTAAATATTAAAATGCATTTGGTTATAATTTATTTATATTATACAAAATACCAATAAATAAAGACTTGCTGAACTATTTCAGAATAACCGTGGTTCAGTTCAAACCAAGATGATATCGAATTAACATACTCAATAGAATTGGTTTCAACCATAATGTATACAATGTATGTACATTGTAATTTAAAAAAGTTTGAATATTTTTCACATTCTAAAGACTGTTAACCAAAGTCAGCACCAATAAACGACTACGTTAACATTTACCTAAGATACTATTGTGATGTGAGACACTGCTATTGCAATTATACGCTGTTTGCCGATGTATCTGGCGGCCATCGGTGTAGAAAATTAAATGTTCGTTCATGTTAAAAGCAAATCAAATGACGTTATACGGCGTATTACGTCGCAATCAAAATCTACATTTGATTCGATGACAATGTTGATTACATTGAATCTCACTGCACACACCGGGGTAGAATTGGTGTACAGAATATGACGTTCAAGTAACTCATGTTCGACTGAAGCAAAAAAGAATTTAACGCATGAACAATAGTTAACATTCTTGATTAAATGGTCAACAAGTGATTAAATTTTCCTTTGTTATAGCAAGCATTTAAAATAACAATATGATGTTATACAAGATTAACACCATATAAACGAAATATAAAGCTATTCTTGAGCCAAACTCAAGACATTAAAATGATCAATAGCAGAGTTAAACAGCAAAAACATCAGCATCAACAACAAAGAAGAAAGAGGATGCGGAGAAGGCAAAAGAGAAGGAAGAGATGAGTTTCAATTTTAGATATAAGAACACAATTAAATTCCTTCAAAAGGAAATAGACGATGAAAGAAATAAAAATAAAACAAGATAACAAATAAAACAAAAAGAGAAAGTCGAAAAGGAAGAAGAAACAAAGACATTCATCATGAGAACAACATCAACATTTTTTTATTCAGATTATTTTATTTCTATTTTACCAGTATAAATTTTCCAGTCGTCTTCAAGTTTATATCCATTCTGACAAAAGCATGAACCGTCTCTGTCGTTTTCTATGTGGACACATATGTGTTTGCAGTTGATATATTCAGAATCACAACACTCTGGAAATAAGTAGGTATTTTAATTCTACCACCTTTTAAATATTTATGAAACATATATTTGTGTAAGGGCTGCTGCGTTTGAAGTAAAACAAACATTTTAAATCCTTAAAACTTATTAAAAATTTACGCATGTGTTTCGTTTATCACCTAAATATGATGTCCCTAACTTAGATAATTCAAGTCACTGACATAGAAGTAAAGTTTAAAGTAGATATGACAAGATTAATTATTATTAGGAAACATACCGTTAACTTTCCTTAGTTGTGATTCTTTGTTAAAAACACCGACGTAATAAACGGGGGAGGCAAACATTAAAATGAGACCGAGTACCACAGGCTGTGCGGATGTTTCCTCTGCCAATGAACATGTTCCGGTCATGTTGTGTCTTGAGGAGATAAATATAATGCTGTTCTGAAATGATAGTCAAAGCAAATCACAATTTTCCTGTCATTTCACTAGCCGTGACGTTTACACTTCGATGACAAATGCCAAGATTAACCATACTCAATTGTATAATTGCCTAATTATCGAGTAAAACAATCCACCACCTTAACCTTGCATTAGACACTTTCGAAATATCGAAATGTCAACAGAAAAGGATATAACTAAAGCATTACGGGTTTCAACTGAAGTACATAATATCAGAATAATAATACAAAAACTATTGCACGCTCACATATCATGAATATCATCTCGTATCATGCATTTTCATTGATATGAACTACAGCTGCTTTTGCATCCAATGTTCGTATTTGGCAACTATAAAAAACTACATTTATACATGTTTTAATTACAAATCCAAAATAATGTAATTCCATAAAAGTCAAACAACGGTTCTGACACGAGAATGGCTCTACAGGCACCATCAAAGTCATTGTATTCTATTGTATTGCGTGCATGATCAGACCATTATAATCGATCCGCCGTATAGTCGATACTCAGACTGATTGGTGTAATTAGTCCTTGCCACGTGATAAGGTTTCTGTCCAGAACAGTCAGTTTTCAGCGTTCAATTTTAGGAGTAATACATGTGTCCATCCAGAAAAAAAACCTGAAAATATAACTGTAATGTAACAATTTCGTTAAAACTATACACTTTCATTAGATATCACCAATTATTCATTGTTTTCTCAGTACGCCATTCTGCTTGCGGCAACACGTAGTCATGTTAATACACTAAATCAATATCAATCTTCGGTCCATTTAAGATATAAATACAATAATTAAAACAAAATTCTAAAACAACAACAAAGACACATACATAATCAAACGTAAACAATATTTTAGTCAGTCAGTATTTTCACAAGATATTCGGGTAGTAGAAACAGAATCCAGAATAAATATGCGTTATTTCCCTTTGCACACAATTTAAAATATAAAATCATACAGTCTAAAATTGGACTATATTGAAAATAATAGTTTCATTTCAAATTCTTACGGCTTATTTAAGAACCACTTAATTTTTAATTACTTCATGTGGTATTTGTACTTTTAATCTAACGAACATGCATCCTGAATAATCACTTTCAAACAGCAATAATAAAGTTAAAATACTAATAGTACTGACAGCCGAGATGTAATAACTACTGACAGCCGAGATGTAATTACTACTGACAGCCGAGATGTAATAACTATTGACAGCCGAGATGTAATTACTACTGACAGCCGAGATGTAATAACTACTGACAGCCGAGATGTAATTACTACTGACAGTCGAGATGTAATTACTACTGACAGCCGAGATGTAATACCTACTGACAGCCGAGATGAAATAACTACTGACAGCCGAGATGTAACTACTGACAGCCGAGATGTAATTACTACTGACAGCCGAGATGTAATAACTACTGACAGCCGAGATGTAATAACTACTGACAGTCGAGATGTAATAACTACTGACAGCCGAGAAGTAATAACTACTGACAGCCGAGATGTAATTATTACTGACAGTCGAGATGTAATTACTACTGACAGCCGAGATGTAATAACTACTGACAGCCGAGATGTAATAACTACTGACAGCCGAGATATACTGACAGCAGAGATGTAATAACTACTGACAGCCGAGATGTATTAACTACTGACAGCCGAGATGTAATAACTATCCATACGACTTCCTCATTTGGTTAATATTACTGTAGCGTTTGGTTTGTTTTAGGAAACGTTAATAGAAAATAAAATTATACAATATATTTCTATTGTTTGAATTGTTACATATATAAAATATATGACATCACATCTTTCGTAAAAAGCCCGGCTAAAGTACGGGCAGATTGTTTGAGAGTCATACAAATATGCAGTGCAGTCCTCAAGAAGGACCATACATTTTGTAAATAAGAAACTTCCCACAGTAAGTCAAGAAACGCCAAAAACGTTGCGCAAATAGCACATATATTGGCGTCGCCATTTATGTGTACATGACATAGGCGGGTATTATAATATTTACATTCAATATTTTGTATTATTCCTACTTTAAATGACTCAATGGAGAGGAGTGACACATGTCTTATTCACCTGACCACGGACAATTTCGGAAATATTTTTGCCACTTTGGAGATTCGAACCCACGGCCCCTGCGCTGTCAGCACCTAGCACATTAATGACGACGTCTCTACCGACTGCACCACCGCAACAACGCCAAAATAACATTGCGCAAATAGCGCATATATTGGCGTCGCCATTAATGTACACAGGACATAGGCGGGTATTATAATATTTACATTCAATATTTTGTATTATTTTTATACAACGCCAAAAAACGCATATATTGGCGTCGCCATTAATGTACACAGGACAACCGGGGCGTTGTTGCGGTGGCGCAGTCGGCAGGGGCCGTGGGTTCGAATCTCCAAAGTGGCTAAAACGATATACATCAGCGTAATATTGTTTTTATACTAAATGATATTTCAAAGATCAATTTCAAAAGAAGCAAAACGTCATATAAACCTGGCATACCTTTCGATGTGCCGAGATGAAGTACTTCAGCTTGTGTAGTGTCAACATCTATGACTTGTACTAGTTTTAACACCGAATTATTTATAACTAACATTTTGCATTGTAATCGTATGCCACTCCAAACATAGGGCCGCTTTTGTTGAAGGTCATCTGAAAAAAAAATGAATGTAGCATTTTATAACTTGTCAACTGTTTTATTTTCCTTTATTTTATTTTATTTAAAAGTAATTCATTACATTTATTTTACCTCGAAGTCTTCCTGAGTATCACCAGTACTACACTACGCATATGTGGAAAAAAGTGTAGTTCTCAAAAACACAAAACATATCCATGGAGGAGGATCGAATTTACTTCCCTCCAATTCTATACCACTGGACCATGTGCTCAATAAAACTCTTGCTGTGCTTAGCAGATAAAAAATTACAATAAGCTATAGTTGTTGTTTCAATAATTAGATGTGTCGTGTTTTGATATAAATTTCAGGTTCACCCATTGCCAATTGGAGTGTATCAACCAATTATTATTAGTATTATAAACTGTTGACGCTCGTGTGTTTAGATGGTTGAAAATATCACTCTCACTTGAAACAACGCTTTCTGTTTAACTTTACTTTAAAGCATTTAAAGAACTAATACAATTTCTAATATAATGATATTGAGGTGTACAATGGGTAAGATATATATTTACCTGTACTTGCTTCGTAGATCATAAATATATCATCCGAGGTTTTACAAGTGACCTTTGCTTTCACCGATAAAATTGTGGGTGTTTTCGATGCTTGATAGGTAAAAGATTATTGAGTCAGTATCGCCTCTGTTTGTGAGTTTGCAAGCTTTTTAAGCGAAACATTTCAAGTTTCGAAAAAAGGCTGTGTCCTTTGAATACTGCGACTCATGTTGGACATAATTGTTAACTTTAACGTAATAATGAGGGGTACTGAAACATGTAAAGCCCCTCATGCCCCCACCTCAACTTAGCCTATAGTAGTATAATTTCCTCAACACCTAATTAGCTGCAGGATTTCTCTCATTTATAATAAATAATAATGCTAAGTCAAAGTATGAGACGAAACTTCTGACAACGACACATGCCGTAAATCTGCTATTGTGAATTAATATCTGATATTTGAAAGGATTCAGGAAAACACTGAACGTAACCAATAGAAGAAAAAAAACAGACTCTGTTATATTGAATCATCAAAATAACTTGTGTAAGACTTAGAAAATTGTAATGTCTCTCCAGATTCATTATTCAATTTTCAATTTTCGGATATGTATATTAAGATTGTAATTTGAGACTGTAAAGTATTGATGAAGCGATGTCATTGATACATGCCGTGTGTAAAGTATCCGGATCACGTCCACTGAACCATTCTGTGGTTCCATTTATATCATTTTTCTGGTTCTTATTAACCGTCCAAAATACATAAGGGTATATAATGTTACAATTTCTCTTGCAAAATACTGGTTAGTTCTTTGTTGAAAATAAATGTGTATACATCAGTGCAAATCACTAGATTCACTTATATGAATATTTTAGTATTAAGCGTCATTTTTATGCCATAGAGGGCTAATAGACGATCAATTAATCTAACCACTCTTTCCAGGGATACTGAAAAGTTAACCAGTACTCGAGCAAACCCATCTCCGCAAGTAACTGATGACTGTCCCACTTTAATCAGTGGTGAAAAAAGAATTACAATGAGACGTCATGTCATATCAATCATTACAGAGACTGAAACAGAGACATTCGAGTTCACGGCCCCTGGATATATAGTTAGACGAGCTATCAACTGAGCTACTATCCCACTATTAGGAGGAAATATATCTGCTGACTGGAGCAATTGTAGTTTTATAAGAAAAGAATTATTCTGATTGGTAGTCGCATTTGGAGTTTCCAATAGTTACATGTGGACATACTTTACCGTCATAGATTTGACTTGGTTAGCCTGAACAATACAATGTATTTTCTGCAATAGTAATTTCCTAGAAACAACTATATAAGTGTGTACTATGTGGTTAAAATCGGTCAATCTACTTTCAGATAGTATCTATCTATTGTTCGCATATTTTGAAAAATCTGAAACGTTATCGTAGTGAGTCAACTATGTTTTCATTTAAATACTAACCAGGTGTTCTGTTTCATTACACTCGGTGTGTACTTTACCATAATAACGTAATTTTATTAAAATATTTTGGGGGTCATTGAATTGACCAATGTTGTGATGTTGTGCTAGCTTTTTGTTATAAATAGAATCGCGACTTTCATATATTAAGAATTGCTCGTAAATATTCGTAAATACTAAGAAACATTTTATTATCTCACATGCAAATACATGTAGCATTTTAATGGGGTGTAACGCCATTTTCAACACATGTTTGGTTATATATGCCATATACACTTTTATCAAATCTAGTCAGCCGCAAATATCCAATAATAAGTACAACTAAACCCATTCATGTCGGCATTAAGGGGATAGAATGTCCCTTTAAAATAGATATCTATCTGATCTTATATTACGTGAAACACGATACCTGTTTAATGTGCATGAGCACAAAGAACTATTTTCTCAATAGTTCAATAACGGGTGGTGCATAACACAAAACATGGTAGTTTACTAATGTAAGATGGGAATCTTTTTAACTCTGTTTAGCAGTAGGTATATCTAAACATTATGAAGTGGAAAACAGTTCGCCAATTCTAACATTTTGAAGAAAAATTGACAACTTGATTTAATAAATAGGTAGACAGTTATTTTGTTGAAACAGTTTTTAGCTCGACTATTTAGAGAATAAAGAGAGCTACTCACCAGGCGTCGGTGACGGCGTCAAACCTTGGTTAATTTTTTGCATGCAAGTCCCTATCTCAGTAACCATTGCATGTATTTACTTGAAACTTCACACAAGCGTGAATATAATGCAAATTATTGCCCATATTTGACTTTGACAGAAATTCTGGTTAACGTTTTGCATGCAAGTACCACCGAGTCCATATCTCACCAACCACTCAATGTATTCGATTGAAACTTTACACAAGTATTCCCAGTCATCAACCCTACTACAGTAACTAAGTTAGATAACTCTTGCTTGATATTTACAAATCATTGTCCTTGTTTGACTTAGAAAATCTTGTTAAAATTTTGTGTGCAATTACTATCAAGTCCATAACTCACCAACCACTCAATGTACATGTATTTGTGTATTTGATTGAAACTTTACACTAACCTTTCAAGCCATCAACCCTACTACAATAACTAAGTTAGACAACTCTTGCATGAATATAATACAAATAATTGCCCTTGTTTGACTTGAATATTTGGTCATGCCAACCACTCAATGTATTTGATTGAAACTTGACACAAGCCTTCCCAGTCATCAACCCTACTACAATATATATACACAAAGAACAAGAAAAAACAACAGACGTTACGGACACGACATTTAAGTTTTTTTAATCATTATCGCATGGATAATGCACTGGTTATATTATATAATTAATCGAACAATTCAAACGTATTGAACCCTTCTTGATTAAAGTAGGGTCTTTTGGGCCCCTTTTGTCGATTGTTTCGTTTAAAGTCGAAACTTGGGTCTAAACCTAACAGTACAAAATTAATTAGTAGTGCAGGAGGTATGTCCAATAGATATGTATAAAATGAACATACCATTTGGAACACCAAAGTTGGATAGAACCCAGTAAAAACATTTTAACCAGTGTTTGAGTCATGATATACATATTTAAGACTGCCAGTCCATGTATGTATCTCTACAGACCAGATGTGTTTCTTGTAAAATTATTATATACATTGTATACATTATGGTTGAAACCAATTATATTGAGTCTGTTGATTCTATAGCCGTGTGTTCTTGGTTTGCACTGAAGCTAGGTTATTCTGAAATAGTTCAGCAAGTCTTTATTTATGGGTATTTTGTATAATATAAATAAATTATAACCAAATGCATTTTAATATTTACCAATAGTAGGGATTCCTTTGATTATTATGCTTTCATTTTTTTGCTTTTTTCAGCCTAAATTGTAAGTGTACTGTCATGTAAATCTGTGTTTTGTAATATAAAGAAGATAATTGATAAAATATGTTCAACTATTGCATAGTTGGATATAACCTTTGTCAGGAAATAAAAAGCCGCAAAGAATGTTTCCGAAACTGCATAACAGTTCGAGCATTACCTATGTTGGTAAATTATCCCGTTTATATTAATCTCTAATAATGTCTCAGAAAGAAGAATGGTATCGATATGAATCTCGTTTTTCTTGTGTTTTTGTTTTCTTCATGAATTCTGCTTGTTCCCAAGTAAAATGAATTTTAATCCATGACGTTCGTGATTAAGAGTCGACTAGCAAGGTACCAGTAAGGCTCTAAATATCCCTTGTGTTCTTTACGTGTGCTTCCTTCGAACTGATTTCAGTATGCAAATACCCAGTGTAATATACACGATGTTACAGTGGCTTGAGGACGAAACATAGCAATATAAACGCTTACATGATCCCTCGCACATGACACATGTCAGCCAACACAATACAGGAGTCGCCTGACAAACGTGCATCGTATCACTGCAATAAAAACTGAAATAAAAAATAAATAAAATAAAGATTCAATTTTTATATAAAAGACCAGGTGTTAAATGGTTATACAGCAATTTTGATACATTTCTACATATTTAGTTTGTTTCTGTAACAGTATATCTCGTCACGGAAATGTGAAATGAAAGTATCTCTTGTATGCAAACATATTTTTTTTATTTTAGAAAGGGACCTGACACTGGTAAATTGTTAAACGGCAGCGTCCCCCCCCCCCACCCCCCCCCCCCTTCACACACACACACACACACATATTTAAATTTGATATTATTATTAATTAAAAAAACGTTTTAATATTTTATTATATTTCCAAGATTTTCTTGTTTAATAAAAAAATAATAAATAGCTTTCTTCAATATGAAATACTTGAAAATGAATTGTTCCATATGCTTATACGTTCACAGGCATACACGTTTTTGAAAATGAGTAAAATGGATTGAAACAAAGTCGTGTTCCCCTTTAAATATTTGACGGTGTCAAATATTTGTATTCATAGCCCTTTGTTCAATATTATCCGATTCAAACATCGGAGTATGTAAGCGTCATATACATATACGTGCATACGTGTAAATTGGTCTTTGGTTTACTGAAACTTAAATATGATATGACAAATTAACTTACTTGCCGGTATCATATTCTTTATAATATAGTTCGATCACTGGTTAGTCCAAAAGAAATAAATTGTGACTAGTAGGAGTATGGTTTATTGTGTTTGCGACATTATAATCTGGTATTAACAGTTGCTCACTTAACATTCAGCCATTATAGCGCAGCTCTATAACTGGATAGTCCAGTGTCAGTATAATGTGATAGGGTGGGGTAGCATACCCTGTGGCTGTGGCATGATACCCAAGTATAGACCCTTCCTCTCTTAGCGTTTTGCCATTACAGGATATATCTATGAATGGTAGTCCGGTGTCAGTATAATGTGATAGGGTGGAGTGACATACCCTGTGTCTGTGGCATGATACCCTAAATATAGATGATTCCTCACTCATTCTTCAGCCATTACAGGATATATCTATGACTGGTTAGTCCGATGTCAGTATAATGTGATAAGGTGGAGTAGCATACCCTGTGTCTGTGGCATGATACCCCAGTGTAAACGCTTTCTCACTTAGCGTTCAGCCATTACATGATAGCTCTATCACTGGTTAGTCGTGTGTCAGTATAAAGTGATAAGATGGAGTAGCATACCCTGTGTTTGTGGCATGATACATCAGTATAGACGCTTCCTCACTCCGCATTCAGCCATTACATGATAGCTCTATGACCGGTAAGTCCAGTGTCAGTATAAAGTGATTGGGTGGGGTAGCATACACTGTGTCTGTGGCATGATACTCTATTAAAGACGCTTCCTCATTTAGCGTTCAGCCATTACATGATAGCCCTACGACTGGTTAGTTCTCTGTCAGTATAAAGTGATAATGTGGGGTAGCATACCTGTGTCAGTGGCATGATACTCAAGATTAGACACTTCCTCACTCAGCATTCAGCCATTATATGATAGCTCTATGACTGGTTAGTCCGGTGTCAGTATAATGTGATAAGGACGGGTAACATACCCTGTGTCTGTGGCATGTTACTCCATTATAGACGCTTCCTCACTCCGCGTTCAGCCATAACATGATAGTTCTATGATTGGTTAGTCCAGTGTCAGTATAATGTGATCAGGACAGGTAGCATATCCTGTGTCTGTGGTGTGATACTACAGTATAGACGCTTTCTCACTAAGCGTTCAGCCATTACATGATAGATCTATGACTGGTTAATCCTGTGTCAGTATAATGTGATAAAATAACCAGTTTATCTAGTGCCCGTATAAAGTGATTGAGAGAGTAACATACTCTGTGTCTGTGGCATGATATTCCGGTATAGACGCTTACTCATTCAGCGTTTAGTCATCCAAAGATAGCTCTAACACCTTGTTATCTAGTGCCCGCATAAAGTGATTGAGAGAGTGTCATACCCTGTGTCTGTGGCATGATACTCCAGTATAGACGCTTTCTCATTCAGCGTTGAGTCATTAAAAGATAGCTCTAAGACCGGTTGACCTAGTGCCCGTATAAAGTGAATGAGAGAGTGTCATATCCTGTGTCTGTGGCATGATACTCCAGTATAGACGCTTCCTCATTCAGCGTTCAATCAATAAAAGATAGCTCTAAGACCGGTTGACCTAGTGCCCGTATAAAGTGATTGATAGAGTGTCATACCTGTGTCTGTGGCATGATAGTTCAAGTAGACGCTTCCTCATTCAGCGTTCAGTCATTAAAAGATAGCTCTGAGACTGGTTGATCTCGTGTCCGTATAAAGTGAATGATATAGTGTCAATCCCTGTGTCTGTGGCATGATACTCCAGTATAGACGCTTCCTCATTCAGCGTTCAGTCATTAAAAGCTCTTAGACCGGTTGATCTAGTGCCTTTATAAAGTGATTAAGAAAGTGTCATACCCTGTGTCTGTGGCATGATACTCCAGTATAGTCGCTTCTTCATTTAGCGTTCAGTCATAAAAATATAACTCTTATACCGGTTGATCTAGTGCCCGTATAAAGTGATTTAGAGAGTGTCATATCCTGTGTGTCTGTGGCATGATACTCCAGTATAGACGCTTCCTCATTCAGCGTTCAGCCATTAAAAGATAGCTCTAAATTCGGTTGATCTAGTGCCCGTATAAAATGATTGATAGAGTGTCATACCCGGTGTCTGTGGCATGATTCTCCAGTATAGACGCTTCCTCATTTAGCGTTCAGTCATTAAAATATAGCTCTTACACCGGTTGATCTAGTGCCCGTATAAAGTGACATAGGGAGTGTCATACCTAGTGTCTGTGGCATGATACTCCAGTATAGACGCTTCCTCACTTAGCGTTCAGCCATTAAAAGAGAGCTCTAAGACCGGCTGACCTAGTGCCTGTATAAAGTGATTGAGAGAGTGTCATACCGCTCTGTGTCTGTGGCATGATACTCCAGTATAGACGCTTCCTCATCCAGCGTTCAGCAATTAAACGATAGCTCTTAGACCGGTTGATCTAGTGCCCGTATAAAGTGATTGAGAGAGTGTCATACCCTGTGTCTGTGGCATGATACTCCAGTATAGACGCTTCCTCATTTAGCGTTCAGTCATTAAAATATAGCTCTTACACCGGTTGATCAAGTGCCCGTATAAAGTGACATAGGGAGTGTCATACCTAGTGTCTGTGGCATGATACTCCAGTATAGACGCTTCCTCATTCAGCGTTCAGTCATTAAAAGATAGCTCTAAGACGGGTTGACCTAGTGCCCGTATAAAGTGATTTAGAGAGTGTCATATCCTGTGTGTCTGTGGCATGATACTCCAGTATAGACGCTTCCTCATTCAGCGTTCAGCCATTAAAAGATAGCTCTAAGTTCGGTTGATCTAGTGCCCGTATAAAATGATTGATAGAGTGTCATACCCGATGTCTGTGGCATGATTCTCCAGTATAGACGCTTACTCATTTAGCGTTCAGTCATTAAAATATAGCTCTTACACCGGTTGATCTAGTGCCCGTATAAAGTGATTGAGAGCGTGTCATACCCTGTGTCTGTGGCATGACACTCCAGTATAGACGCTTCCTCACTTAGCGTTCAACCATTAAAAGAGAGCTCTAAGACCGGCTGACCTAGTGCCTGTATAAAGTGATTGAGAGAGTGTCATACCGCTCTGTGTCTGTGGCATGATACTCCAGTATAGACGCTTCCTCATCCAGCGTTCAGCAATTAAACGATAGCTCTTAGACCGGTTGATCTAGTGCCCGTATAAAGTGATTGAGAGAGTGTCATACTCTGTGTCTGTGGCATGATACTCCAGTATAGACGCTTCCTCATTTAGCGTTCAGTCATTAAAATATAGCTCTTACACCGGTTGATCAAGTGCCCGTATAAAGTGACATAGGGAGTGTCATACCTAGTGTCTGTGGCATGATACTCCAGTATAGACGCTTCCTCATTCAGCGTTCAGTCATTAAAAGATAGCTCTAAGACGGGTTGACCTAGTGCCCGTATAAAGTGATTTAGAGAGTGTCATATCTTGTGTGTCTGTGGCATGATACTCCAGTATAGACGCTTCCTCATTCAGCGTTCAGCCATTAAAAGATAGCTCTAAGTTCGGTTGATCTAGTGCCCGTATAAAATGATTGATAGAGTGTCATATCCGATGTCTGTGGCATGATTCTCCAGTATAGACGCTTCCTCATTTAGCGTTCAGTCATTAAAATATAGCTCTTACACCGGTTGATCTAGTGCCCGTATAAAGTGATTGAGAGCGTGTCATACCCTGTGTCTGTGGCTTGACACTCCAGTATAGACGCTTTCTCACTTAGCGTTCAGCCATTAAACGATAGCTCTTAGACCGGTTGATTTAGTGCCCGTATAAAGTGAATGAGAGAGTGTCATACCCGGTGTCTGTGGCATGACACTCCAGTATAGACGCTTCCTCATTCAGCGTTCAGTCATTAAAAGATAGCTCTAAGATCAGTTGACCTGGTGCCCGTATAAAGTGATTGAGAGCGTGTCATACCCTGTGTATGTGGCATGATACTCCAGTAAAGACGCTTTCTCACTAAGCGTTCAGCCATTAAAAGATAGCTCTAAGACCGGTTGACCTAGTGCCCGTATAAAGTGATTGAGAGAGTGTCATACCGCTCTGTGTCTGTTGCATGATACTCCAGTATAGACGCTTCCTCATTTAGCGTTCTCTCATTAAAAGATAGCACTTTGACCGGTTGATCTCGTGCCCGTAAAACGTGATTGAGAGAGTGTCATACCCTGTATCTGTGGCATGATACTCCAGTATAGACGCTTCCTCATTTAGCGTTCTCTCATTAAAAGATAGGTCTAAGACCGGTTGATTTAGTGCCCGTATAAAGTGATTGAGAGAGTGTCATACCGCCCTGTGTCTGTGGCATGATACTCCAGTATAGACGCTTCCTCATTTAGCGTTTTCTCATTAAAAGATAGCACTTTGACCGGTTGATCTCGTGCCCGTATAACGTGATTGAGAGAGTGTCATACCCTGTGTCTGTGGCATGATACTCCAGTAAAGACGCTTCCTCATTTAGCGTTCTCTCATTAAAAGATAGGTCTAACACCGGTTGATCTAGTGCCCGTATAACGTGATTGAGAGAGTGTCACACCCTGTGTCTGTGGCATGATAGTTCAGGTAGACACTTACACACGTGGCGCTTAATCTGTATGGGATATATCTATGACAGGTTGGTCCCGCCTCACTATAATTCGACTATATTATACCTTCATTATTCGTATCATACTTGTGTGTACTAGTGCCAAGAATACAAGTAAGTGAATAGCATTCAGCTCATAAATTTTTTAATAAATTCAATTTCTTTATATTAACAATCACAAACAAGCACAGGTACAAACATACATGAACAAACAGATACAAGCGTACCTGAACAAACAGTTACAAACATACCTCAACAATCAGTTGCAAACATACCTGAACAAACAAATACAAACATACCTGAACAAACAGATACAAACATACCTAAATAAACAGATACAAACGTACCTAAACAACAGATACAAACGTACCTGAACAAACAGACACAAACGTACCTGAACGAACAGATACAAACGTACCTGAACAAACAAATATAAACTTACCTAAACAAACAGATACAAATGTACCTGAACAAACAGATACATACATACCTGAACAAACAGATACAAACGTACCTGAGCAAACAGATACAAACATACCTTAACAGACAGATGCAAACGTACCTGAACAAACAGATACAAACGTACTTAAATAAACAGATATAAACATACCTGAACAAACAGATACAAACGTACCGGAATTAACAGATACAAACATACCTGAACAAACAGATACAAACAAACCTGAACAAACAGATTCGAACGTACGGGAATAAACAGATACAGACATACCTGAACAAACAGATACAAACAAATCTGATCAAACAGATACGAACATACCGGAATCAACAGATACAAACATACCTGAACAAACAAATACAAACATATGTGAACGTCAAAAAAAATTTAATCTGCCTTGACATATGTATATTACTATATTTGAATAAGTTTTTTGTAAAGTGTGTATGTTGAATATCATGTTTTACAATAATATCACGTAGGATATTTAAACTTTACATGGAAGCGTTAATCTTTAATCTCAGCGTCGACTTACAGTACGATATTCTCTTCCTGGTTATAGTGGCGGTTAAGCGTATCATATGACACGTTTGGGATGGTATGGTATAGCTTGCGGTGTACGGAGACAATAGCGTTGAACTGTTAGTTGAAAGATGGTAAAATGATAATATATTGCAAAAAGAATATGTTAAATACTTAAGGAATAAAAAGTCATTTAAGTGAAAGTTGTGTTAAAATAACAGTGTAAAAACAATCGGAACACTTGTAGACTAACATCAATATCAAATATAGGTGATAAAAGTTTTAAGGAAAATTATTTTTTTGAAGATGTTGTTATGAAAGTTATGAAACT